>CM035173.1:48720265-49320265 GCA_020205615.1 Panax quinquefolius
TAATTCAATAAAACAAATTCAAGGATAAATTTTAAAGATTTATAATTTAATTTATCCAGAAATCAATAACGTCCAAATTGTCAACATGATGCTGCTTTGTAGAGTAAAATTCAAGAATAATATTCATGTACAAAAAATAATTTGGACAGAAAAGAAATATATTTTTTGGGTAAATAGTACCCCGTAAATAGTACCATTTGAATAGTACTTCTGGAATAGTACCCCAACATGAAAAGTGTCCCAAATATCTAAGTGAATGATACTAGAGTGAATAGTAATTGGGTGCAAAGTAACCTGTGAATAGTAACTCGTGAATAGTACTCCGGCACGAAAAGTACCCCAAATACCCGAGTGAATATTACCAGAATGAATAGTAATCAGGTGAATAGTAACCCATGAATAGTAACTTATAACAGAAAAATACCAAATAAAATGATATTTCATGATGAGTACAAAAGAAATGATATTTCATACGAGTATAATAGAATATACGAAACTGAAAATGGATTTTCATCCGCCATGCAGTAATCCACGTAGACAGATCACTTCCATAATTTAATAAAGAATGAATACGAAGGATCATTCACCATGCATGCGGTAGTCCACACAGACAAGTTATTCTAATAGAATAATAAAGAATGGAATAACAAAGGAATTCACCAAGCATGCGATAGACCGCACAGACAGGTTATTCCAACAGAATAATAAGGAATGGAACTAGGTCATACGTAATCCGCACAGACAGGATATTCCAATAAAATAATAAAGAATGGAACCAGGTCATGCGTAATCCGCATAGATAGGATATTCCAACATAATAATAAAGAATGGAATAACAACAGAATTCATCAGGCACGCGATATTCCGCACAGACAGGTTATTCCAACAGAATAATAAAGAATGGAATAACAAAAGAATTTCACCATATATGCGGTACTTCGCATAGACAGATTATTCCAACATAATAATAAAGAATAGAATAACAACCCTTACGAGTATTGAAAGAAAATAACTCTCTTCATGAATATGAAAGAATAATACCCCTTACCTTAGAAGAAAACTGAATACTAGAATAGTGAGGTAGCAGACTTCTCTTCTTCTTTCTCTCTATAATTTCTCTCTATAATAATTGCTCTATAGCTTTAGTGAATTGGTGAGAAATGAAGGAAGAATGAGCTTCTATTTATAGGAAAATATAGTTTCGATAATTGCACGTTTTGGGGCTCGAAATATTACAATATAATACCTTACTCTTTTTCATCCTTTTTAATTTAGTCCTACAAGTATTATCAAACTTGCACCACCTCCCCTAATAGTAAATCATGTGAATCAATAGTAAATCATGTGAATTAATAGTTCTAGACATGTGAAAATACTAATTACAGTATAGTACCTCCATCTATTCTTCCATTTTTAACTTAGTCATGCAAGCATTATCAATCTTGCACCAACTTTCGTAATAGTAAATGAATGTGAATCAATAGTACACATATGTGAATAAATAGTTATAATCATGTGAATCAATAGCAATTAATTGCTCATTTATCCGGTTAATTACCCGATTGGTCAATATAACCTCTAGACATCAATTATTATCGAAATAAATGTCGATTTCCACTAACACTAATAATTCCCACACAATGGAACTACCAATTCCATCTTTAATCAACATGAACTTATTCATTATTAATATTATAATTCACAATATTTAACAACCAGGTCGTTCCCAAGAAAGAGGGGGCTTTTCGATAAGGATTTCTCCTTATTGGCGCACAATTAGATTGTCAATATTGTAAATAATAATATGAATAATTTTGTCGTCTCAATTAATGATTTAATAATATAACATATTATACATATGATACTGTGACAATAATTGAATCAATAATATGGGAGTTACGATGCAGCAATTACTGTAGTAATAAATGAGTATAACTTAGTGAATTCTTACGTAAGCATCAATAATCAATCTGGTAATGCTACTATGCAACCACGCGTATTTACGTACTTTTACTATCGAGTAGAATTCAGCGGTTTTACTTGATAACACTTTCGTAGTTATTTTTATAAAATGATAATTACGCCGTTTTTCTAAATATACGATAATACTTCCGTTTATGGGGTCCACTAATGATTGTCTTAGTAAATCACGGATATTCCCAAACAAAAGAATATTCCCAGACCAAGCGAATAATTTATAACAACTTGCATACTTTGCAAAATTTATAAATACTACCCACAACAATAACATTATATCAAATCCACACCATAATATTAAAACAATATTTCAAGAAATTTAAATCTTTATTCATAAAATTTGGGGTCTCACATAGATAATCATATTGTTAATCAAAATAATTTTCTAAGTCAATAATAATTTTCAAATAATTATTATCATTTAAAATGATTTTCTAATCATTAATATCGTATTTATCTAATTTAAATACCTCAATATTCTAATATCATTAATATTTATTTAATATTAAATACTAATGAAATACATGTCATAATATTATATCATATTTATATTATTTCAAAGTATTTTTAATACTTTATTATTTCCTTTAAATGTTTTTAAAGTAATTAAAAACATTATTCAATAACTATTATTAATATAAATACCACATTATTCTCCTTATCATTAATATTTATTTAATATCAAATATTAATGAAAATCATAACATAATATTATAATATATTTATATTATATCAAAGTATTTTAATACCTTAAAATCATATTTATAAACACTTAAATCCATTATCCGATAATTACTTTTAATATTAAAATATTAATATTTTCATGATCAAATATCAAAAGTAATACTTTATAACTTAAAATATTTTTATAACACTTAAATCATTTTATATGATTTTTAAAGCATTAATTCTAATTTTACATAATTTATTTAATATATTTATTAAATAAATTAATTATCATTAATATAAATTTATTAATGAAATTCATCACCAAATATCAAAAGTTATTAAAATAACTTAAAATATTTTCTAACACCATAAAATAATTTTTCATAATTTTTTAAGTATTAAAATCATTTTAACTAATTTATTTAATATTATAATTAAACAAATTAAATATAATTTATATTCAAAAAATATTAAATATTTATGAAATATACTCAAAATAATTAAAAACTAATTTTCAAACTTTAAAATAATTTTTCATAATTTATTATATAATTTTAATAATAAAAACTATTATTTTCTATTTATTTAATAAATTAATCCATTTTTTTAATTAAATTGTCGCTAAAGGGCCCTATAGCGACAGAACCGTCGCAATAGGTTTTCTTGAGTGTTCTTGAGCATTTTCCAGAATTCTTGTCACTGACTAAGGTAGCTAGTTTGACCTCAATTTAATCTATGTTCCACTTGATTCCTAGGCTTGAATTTGCTTTAATGTTGTAGTATACATGTAATATTATAACATTCAATTGATTACATGACCAAACTATAACTAAACTGAGAGATTAAAGCTCTTAAAATACTTGTCAGAAGCTGTTCTTCATTTCTGGGTTTTCCAGTAATGAAGAACAGTCCGAGTTGTCTACTTATGATCTTAATAACTTGCATCCTGAGCCTGCTTTGTACGATATAAAGGTTCAATCATGAAGTAGAGATGTCAAGGTACATGTATGCAACGTTAAACCAGTTTATCATCAACACATTAAAGAGATCTAGGGAAGTCAAACTCTGACAGAAAACATGTTTTTGAACAAATCTGGGTATTCCAGATTGTTCATCCGGCTGGTGGTCAACGATGGTTTGACCTTGCATAACTTCGATCCTGCTATGAATCTAAGTATTTTAAAAGCATGAATCGATAGTTCTATTATAACAACATGGCCTAAACATCAAAGATAAGTAAGATCAGAGGCCTCAAATATCTTGTCAGATCATTTCTGGAAAATCTGGGTTTTCCAGATTCTAAGTTTCGTGCTCGGTCAACGGACTTTGACCGATCATATTTTGCAATCTAAACATGATCTGAGGTTGATTCAAGTCTCAGATCAAAGCCCTAAAATCAAAGAACAAATCTATAACATAACATACACAATACATCAAACATCAAACACACACAGATCTAAGGCTTCTGACATATGACTGTCAGGCCATTTTTCAAACTTTTCCCAGATTTCTAAAAACTCCATTTTTGAGCATCTAAGTGATATGGATGTAAGTTTTAGCAACCCAAATCATCAAATGACACCCTATAACATAACTTTAAACAACAAATTACAAAATTAAACATCAAATCATATGATTTAGAAATTTTAGGGCTTTATACCTTTAAAACTTTGATCTTTGATCCTTGATCCTTGAATCTGTTCTTGTTAAGCTAAGAGATAATTTTGTCTTAACTTCTCACTACTTTTCACTCTCATACTCGAATTTCTAGAGATAGAATGGTCTTGGTTATTTTGACAAGTAAAGTGAATAATTTTACTTACTTTTCTCTTTTTATTTTGGATTCAATGAACCAAGTTGATATATATATATATATATATATGTTGATTTGTGAGATATAAGTCACATGCTAGGCTTAGGGTTGGTCACCAAACCAAACTAGGACATAACTTACAAGTTAGCTAATAAAGAATGAAAAAGGGCAAAATTGTCATTTGCTTTCTCATTTTAATTCTAAAGTTATCATTTGATCCAACCCTTAGGGTTTAACCCTTAGGGTTAAAATCTAAGGTTCACAAAAATTACATTTAGGATTTCTAAATTAGGTTTTAAAAATATAAAAATTAAGATTTTTAAAATTATAATTAGGATTCTCTAATTATACTTAGATTTCCTAATCATAATTCAAGTTTGTTAATTAGGATTAATATTTTCTAATTAAAATTGCTAATTTAGCAATTAAATCCACAATTATATATTAGGGTTTCTGACGGAACAATTAGGGTTTAAAAAAATTTAAAATTAGGGTTTGCTAATTAATTAAGCTTTACCCTAATTAATATTATAATTAATAGCACTTGAGCATTATAATTATTCTTTAAGTTCCCAGATTAGGGTTTTCAATTTCTGAATTAGGGTTTCAAATTCCCAGAACTGAAATTAGGGTTTCAGAACCGATTTCTAGGGTTTCTTATCCATTGCTAGGGTTTTCTAACTGAACGTTGACGTTCTTAATATATAATTAGGGTTTTACACTGATAAAATTTATCTGGTCAAACCTTGACCCTTAACCACATTTTGAACACATAAATGACCACATACACAGAACATATTCACGTATACACTTAATCCTGAATAATTCACCTAAATCCTTCACAGAATTTTGAAATCCTCAAAATTTCTTCCCAAAAATATCAAACGCTTACACTTATTTTCTGTCTAGGTTCTAATATTGAACCTTAAATCAATCAATTATGATTTTAAAAATTTTCTAAATTCTCGGGTTGTCACATTCACCCCTTCTTCTAAGAATTTTGTCCCCAAAATTCACCTTACACCTTACACAATACCGCTTACACCATTCATACACATCATCACATGCTACCCAATACACCACTCACAAGAGTAAAAATTTTCAAATTGTGCTGAGGAGTCATATAGACTATTGTCTGTCATTTTTTTGCAAAGTTTTTTAGAAATTCATCCGCAAACCGTCATAACTTATGGACATAGTGAGTAATTAATCCAGTATGCCCTGTACTTATTAAGAACTGCTGGTCGAATCTGTTTCTCGTCACTACCTTAAGCACAAAAATCTTACCTCAGTCTTATTGGATTCCGCACTAAAATAATTTGGTTCGGGAATTTTTTCTCAATGAACACAGAGTTTTCATAACATTAGTCTAGCTGAATCGAATAGCATAGACTCATATCAATAATTCAATTCAATCGAATTATTTAGGTGTAGCCAAACCCCGTTGGCAAATTAAATTTTGAAAATATTTTTGAGAATGACGTCATGATGTCGTACTGTATTAACAGTCTGTTTGAGGATGTTGTCATCGTATGACTTTGTCATAACACATCATACCATAGTGGAATAGCGACTTTAGATCAAATTCACACTAATTATTTCTATATTTACAACTCCATCAACTTTTTATCATCTCTGCACCAGGTTACATGGTACATAAGTGATAAATAAAAATATATTTTGATATTTCAAATCATTTGCGTCTACCCGAAATAAGTAGCATAGAATATACTTTAAACCGTTTTAAAAATGATTACGAGTCTATATATATATATATATATATATATATATATATATATATATATTTTTTAAAAAAGCACATAGTGCGTATTTAGCTTGATGTCAAAATTTTGAAGTCTAGCATAGCTAGGAGTTTTTGAAAACTTAATGTCTCCACTAATGATCATTTGCTTAAACAGTCTATCTATTCCTATTATCTTTAATACTCCATCCACACATGACTATTCCCAGTTCGTTAAACCACACTCATGAGTTCAGGAACTTTCCACAATCATATGAGTTTAAGAACTTACCCTAGTCAGACCTTTGGCGTCCATTCGCTGAGGGGTTCATAAACATTTCATATAACCATGAGTCACGAACGTACCATGAGTATGAGTTTTAAGAACTCGTACTTAACCTTACATTCTCTACCTATAACCTATCTATCTGTTATACACATGAGAAAGGAATCACCCTCTTAACATGAATATAGAAAATAACGCGACACAAAATGATTATCAGTGTCAGAAACTAAGTGGTTGTTACACCAAGTACAATTCCCCGCCCATACAAGGAATCACACAACTCAGCTGCTGACATGAGTCCTCAATTGAAATCCCCACCTAATCTTAACTCCCTTCTCAATACGAATTTAATTTAATCCGTATTCATAATCCTTTCCTGAATTTGTACCAATTCATAGTACAACTGTCACACAACAATCTTTTTGTAAACTTTCCAATCATCAGATTGATTCTTTTCCCATTATATAACCTTATCAGATCACGGGGTGATCTCATCGTATATATTACAATTCATTTCTATATTATGATCGTTTTGTTTTACGATCTCCTTTCCCTATACTTTTAATCTTTTAGACTCGATCTATTCATCACTGATGTTCAACTTTATTACCAGAGTTAGGGAACTCCGTATCTTTATAACTCGCCGAGATTCCTCTTTGAATCTTACCGACCAACTAACTCTATGTGAGTTGTGACAACCCGAATTTTCATAAGTTATTAAAATAAGAATTTAAAAATTAAAATTCTTATTATGAGGTGTATATATTTTGAATTATATGATTTGGTGTGAAGAGAATTATATATTCATATGTTGGAGAATGTGAGATTTAACAGTTAATTAAACTATTAAAGAAATTAAATAATATTAGTTAATTTAATTAAGTTGAGATTATGTTATGAGATAATATAATTTTAATTATTATGCCTTGTGGGCAATGGAAATTATTATGAGTTAAGTTTCATAAATAGTGTGAATAATTCACTTAATTAAAATAGTGAATTAATACAAGTATAATTGATTTAATAAAGTGAGAAGGTAATATATTGCATGAAAATATAAATGTTAGTATAATGCGAGTAAAATATTTATTAAGTACATTAAATATTTTAGTTGGAAACTTTATGGAATAAAATGAATATTTATGATATTAAATAAATATTTGATGAAAATTGTTATGGGATAGTTTATTTAAGTGTGATAAAATAGATGAGATTTTATCGTATTTTTATTACGCGAGTATAATTGTGATATTCTAATTTAATTAAATAATTAAATTAGAGGAGTGAAATTTGTTAAATAATGTTATGATTATAATGGTTGAATAGAAATTATAATTTTCTTGATAAGAATAATTTTATTTCTTAAGGAATTAAAGGTACATAATCTAGTTTATATTTCTAGTTTATGTGTTCTTGAGTTTCTTTTAAAATTGGAGTTTTGGTTAATGAATTTGTGGGTTACGATGTTATATATGTTATTAGATATTTATAATTTGATAGTGGTCATCTAGAAACAAATTTTCAGAAATCAAATTCATGTATTTATACTAAAGAAGAGAAATTTGGGTTTTGATTGTAATGTGTGTTTTGGTGTACTTTGGGACTAAAGTTGATGATGAATTCGTGATGAAAACTTTAAATTTATGGATGATTGTTGTTCTCCTCTATAAAATGAAAACAACGCAACTTGAACGGATCGAATTGGTTAAGAAACGAATTCGTGATGAATGAATACACTCAGCATATTAAAAATAGGAAAAATTAGTATAAACAAATTAGAATTAGTATAAATCAAGTCCCACATCAACTAAATTGAGAACTTTACCCTTTGCTAAACCTATAAATAGAAGGGCTTGATCCTTTGTTTCATTCACCAACAATAAGGCCTCCAATTTTGAGAAAGGCTTTGTTGTGGGAGGATTTTTTTTATAAAGATCTTCTTAGTTAAATTTTTTGGTGAAAGTGCATTATTAGGTTTGTGGAATTCATATTTTTGGGTATGTTTCTTATTTAATTTTTGGTAATGTTATTATTTTAAATATTGTATTTAGTTTGTTAGTTAAGGTTTGTATTTTGGAAGTTTAGTTAGTTTTGTTAGTAAACTAGTTAGTTTACTATGTTTATTTTGGCTTGTAATTGATTATGTAAATGAGTTCTAATGATTGTAATTAGAGATATGAAGCCTTAACATCATCCAAGTGTAACCAAAACTCACAAAATAAAAGAATTACAAAGAACTTTGTTGGACAGTTTTTGGGACTGAGCTTGAGGACCATTTGTGCTTTTGATTTATGTCTAAAAGCTTAATTTGATGATTTAATGTTATATCCCTCTAAGTTCTGAAGATTTCCTAACTTGAATGAACCAAAACAGAGTTAAAATGAATCCGTGGTGAAGATTTTAGTAAACCATGTCTAGAAATGAAAACTGAATGAACAGTGACTATAGTGTCAAATTCTGGAATAGCTATGTTGCCTAAAAAATTCTGAGTTTCTGGGTAGTTGTATTGAACTGAGTTAGGAAGCCATAGGCTTTGGAATGACCTCATTCTGACCTCGGAGGAGGGAGTTACAGTGATTGGAAAGAAATGTGTCGAATTTGTCAAACTGAAAGTTAGCAGCGGGACGTGATATTCAGGACACTGTTTCGATCAGTTAATATTTCCATAAACTTCTAGGCTTTTGGTATGTTATATTACACTGAATTATCTTTCCATAGACTCCGGAACTGACTAATTCTGACTTTGGAGCAAAGAGTTATGACAATTCAAAGTAGTCGCATCAAAACTGTCTAACCAACTCGGGGCAGTCACCTTGAAAGAATTTTCCGGAATTCTGTGATTTGAATTTGGAAATGGTCAAAGAATAAAAGTTGTAGCCTCGGAAGTTAGCTTCGCGTGGGCCTAAGAATCGCTCAAAAATGTTTTGAAACGAATTAGTTATAACACTTTTAGCGAGAGAGGGTAAAGCTGGGAAAAAATTTGATGACTGTTATGAACGTCAATTTTTGGCACGCTTTTTAGACTACTTAACAAACCCGAAATGAGAGGTTAGTATTTCTTAAAAATAGTCTTGTATGCCATGAAAAACATACTAAAAACCCCTTACGATTGGATAAGTAGATTGCAAGCTATTAAACCGCGAAGTGGGTGTCAAAGGTGAGGGTTCTTGCCTTGTGAAAGAAGAGATAAACTTGACCATAGAACATTCAATGTGCGATTTTTTCGTAACGCTTTTGGGTGGTTTTGTGACTGTTTAACATGTAACAAAACACCGAGAGAGATGTATAGATATTATATAATGCTTATATATCGCGAAGACTCACTTTAAATGTAAAGAAAATGATAGAAATGTAATGTAAATGTAAGTTTTCATAACTATTCGAGTGTAATTCGGAAAATGATATGTAAAACGTATATGTAACATAATGAAATGCTCAAATCCGTTTGAAATTATATTGAACCTAGTAATGTAAAACGAAGGGGATATAAATGGTTTATGTTTTGATACGTAAAGTATTTACATACTAAATCCATGAGAGAACCTTTTTGGGCGTAAAAAAGGTTATAACGGACAAAAGTTTCTAAAGAATCATGTAATAGTTTTAAGACAAGAACAAAATATTATAGTTAAATAAAATTAGTTTACATTAAGTATGTGAATTTTGTATGTGAAACTAATATGTACATGTATGTATCCTCAATTTATGTAGGATCATCACAGCGCAGATAAGTTATAAACATTAAACAACATCCGAGGCAAGTTTTTCAGTTCTATTATATTTGTGGATTAAATGTGATTATGTGGTGAGTTACATACCATGCTTTATGAATTGTTAAAATCAAAATATGACCAAGTTAATTGGGTTATGGAACTCAATTTATATGTGATATGTGATAGCACATGCATGTTATATAATGCAACTCGATAAATTAGAAATGTATAATGCATGAATTGTGTGCTATGTGAAACATGATAGAGTGTTAAATTTGTTGGGCTGTCGAGCTCAACCTTGCAAATAACCACTTTTGCAGGTTCAAGATTCAAGGTTAAGTTATGTGTTACTTGACAGACATGAATCAGATGTGATACTTGAAGATTTATATACTTTGGTTGTGTTATTATTATTTGAACCATGTTTAAGGTTTCAAATAATGTATTAATGTTGAATTGTAATATCATTTTGCGAATGTAAACTATTGTAGTATTAAAATGATTCTGAGATATTTAGATGTAAAGGTTGAAGGTTTTTGGAACGAGGATAGTTTGTAATAGAAAATTTTAATTATTCCACAAATTTTAATGGTTGTATTATTGTTTAATGATGTAAAATTAGAGGTTGAATGTATTATTAACGACCGAAGTTGAGAATTAAATTGTATGAATTTTTGGGGTCGTTACATGAGTTAGATCTTATCCTAATCACTACGGTTATTGGTCTCAGGTATTCCTACCTAAGCTTCATAACCAACAGCTTTGATACCAACTGTAGTAGCCCCAAATTCGGGTCCTAAATCACCACGGATCTGGTACAATCATTCTATAGCTATTGCGGAAGATATAAACATAAATAGTTTATACAATACATTTTACACAAAATTCCCCAAGGTCGAGTAACCTTAACTTATACAAAAGTCATTATCCTATCTGACATACAAAGATATTATCATACATTATTTTTACATATTAAGCCGCACACATAAACTTAAACCTGGAACTGTCTTTAACCTTTCCCCGTATCCGAAGCATTCGTCTTAATCTGTAATGTTTTATCATGATATAGTAAGGGTGAGCATAAGTTTGCCTAGCAAGCATAATTTATTTGAGGATATATCATGATTGAAAGAGTTTGAATAATAAGCTGGCTATAATTTTTCAATATAGTTGAGAACTAGCACGAACAAACTTTTGACTGAAAAAGTATTAAACATGAACAAATATATCTGGACCAAACGGTAATGAAGGTGATTAGCCTTTCATACCAGACTTATACATGCAATATGTACAGAGTACAATTCTATAATTCTTAGACATGGAAATCAGCAATGATTAACCATAAGCATATCTGAATGAAACAACTCTAAGTAGAGTTAAGAAAAACTTGTCTGTTTCGTTGATTATCGTTACGCAATTTAATAAGCTTTGTCTGAAGACCTAATATATAAATATTATCGATATACAAATTAGAATAATATCATCATAATATAATATTATTATATATATATACATAGAATAACTTAAACACATAACACATAACCCTATCAGTCTATAACACACATAAGACTCGGTATCAAGTCAAACTATTGCGTACCGAGTTGAACCGATTACATAATTCTAACATCCCGCCATTTGGCCTAGTCGGACAATTCACGAGTTTAAGTTAAATTAAACTCTACCTTAACACTTAACAATTATCTTAGATAATCATATTATTAATCAAAATAAATTTCTAAGTCTCATAATAATTTTCAAATAATTTTTATCATTTAAAATGATTTTCCAATCATTAATATCGTATTTATCTAATTTAAATACCACAATATTCTAATATCATTAATATTTATTTAATATTAAATACTAATGAAATACATGTCATAAAATTATATCATATTTGTAATATTTCAAAGTATTTTTAATACTTTATTATTTCCTTTAAATGTTTTTAAAGTAATTAAAAACATTATTCAATACTTATTATTAATATAAATACCACATTATTACATTTATCATTAATATTTATTTAATATCAAATAATAATGAAAATCATAACATAATATTATAATATATTTATATTATATCAAAGTATTTTTAATAACTTAAAATCATATTTATATGATTTTTAAACACTTAAATCTATTATTAGATAATTGCTTTTAATACTAAAATATTAATATTTTAATTAATGACAAAATATCAAAAGTTATACTTTATAACTTAAAATATTTTTATAACACTTAAATTATTTTTATATGATTTTTAAAGCATTAATTCTAAATAAATTAATTGTCATTAATATAAATTTATTAATAAAATTCATCACAAAATATAAAAAATTATTAAAAATAACTTAAAATATTTTCTAACACCATAAAATAATTTTTCATGATTTTCAAGTATTAAAATCATTTTTAACTAATTTATTTAATATTATAATTAAATAAATTAAATACCATTTATATTCCAAAAATATTAAATATTTATGAAATATACTCAAAATAATTAAAAACTAATTTTTAGTCTTTAAAATAATTTTTCATAATTTATTATGTAATTTTAATAATTAAAAACTATTTTTTTCTATTTATTTAATAAATTAATCCATTTTCTAATTAAACTGTCGCTAAAGGGCCCTATAGCGACAGAACCGTCGCTATAGGTGTTCTTGAGCATTTTCTAGAATTCTTGTCAGTGACTAAGGTAACTAGTTTGATCTCAATTTAATCTATGTTCCATTTGATTCCTGGGCTTGAATTTGCTTTAATGTTGTAGTATACATATTACAACATTCAATCGATTACATGACCAAACTATAACTAAACTGAGAGATTAAAGCTCTTAAAATACTTGTCAAAAGTTGTTCTTCATTTCTAGGTTTTTCAGAAATGAAGAACAGTCCGAGTTGTCCACTTATGATCTTAATAACTTGCATCCTGAGCTTGCTTTGTACGATATAAAGGTTCAATCATGAAGTAGAGATGTCAGGGTACATGTATACAACCTTAAACCAGTTTATCATCAACACATTAAAGAGATCTAGGGCAGTCAAACTCTGACAGAAAATATGTTCATGAACAAATCTGGGTTTTCCAGATTGTTCATCCAGCTAGTGGTCAACGATGATTTGACCTTGCATAACTTCGATCCTGCTATGGATCTAAGTATTTTAAAAGCATGAATCGATAGTCAATATTTCAGTCTACAGTTCTATTATAACAACATGGCCTAAACATCAAAGATAAGTAAGATCAGAGGCCTCAAATATCTTGTCAGACTATTTCTGGAAAATTTGGGTTTTCTAGATTTTAATTTTCGTGCTCGGTCAACAGACTTTGACCGATCATATCTTGCAATCTAAACATGATCTGAGGTTGATTCAAGTCTTAGATCAAAACCCTAACATCAAAGAACAAATCTATAACATGACATACACCAAACATCAAACATACACAGATCTAAGGCCTCTGACATATGACTGTCATGCCATTTTTCAAACTTTTCCCAGATTTCTAAAAACTCCAATTTCGAGCAACTAATTGATATGGATCTAAGTTTTAGCAACCCAGATCGTCAAATGACACCCTCTAACATAACTTTAAACAACAAATTACAAAATCAAACATCAAATCATATAATTTAGAAATTTTAGGGTTTTATACCTTTAAAACTTTGATCTTTGATCCCTGATCCTTGAATCTGTTCTTGTTAAGCTAAGAGATGATTTTGTCTTAACTTCTCACTCCTTTTCAATCTCATACCCGAATTTCTAGAGATAGAATGGTCTTGTTTATTTTGACAAGTAAAGTGAATAATTTTACTTACTTTTCTCTTTTTATTTTGTATTCAATGAACCAAGTTGATAGATATAGCTGCTGATTTGTGAGATATAAGTCATATGCTAGGCTAAGGGTTAGTCACCAACCCAAACTAGGACATAACTTACAAGTTAGCTAATAAAGAATGTAAAACGGCAAAATGGTCATTTACTTTCCAATTCTAATTCTAAAGTTGTCATTTGATCCAACCCTTAGGGTTTGACCCTTAGGGTTAAAACTTAAGATTTACAAAAATCACATTTAGGATTTCTAAATTAGGTTTTAAAAATGGAAAAATTAAGATTTTTCAAATTATAATTAGTATTCTCTAATTATACTTAGATTTCCTAATCATAATTCAAGTTTGCTAATTAGGATTAATATTTCCTAATTAAAATTGCTAATTTAGCAATTAAATCCATAATTGTACATTAGGGTTTCTAATGGAACAATTAGGGTTTTAAAAAATTTGAAATTAGAGTTTGCTAATTAATTAAGCTTTACCCTAATTAATATTATAATTAATAGCACTTGAGCATTATAATTATCCTTTAAGTTCCCAGATTAGGGTTTTTAATTTCCAAATTAGGGTTTCGAATTCCCGGAACCAAAATTAATGTTTCAAAACCAGTTTCTAGGGTTTTTTTTTCCATTGCTAGGGTTTTCTAACTGAACGTTGACGTTCTTAATATATGATTAGGGTTTGACACTGATAAAATTTATCAGGTCAAACCTTGACCCTTAACCACATTTCGAACACATAAATGACCATATACACAGAACATATTCACGTATACTCTTAATCCTGAATAATTCACCTAAATCCTTCACAGAATTTTGAAATCTTCAAAATTCCTTCCCAAAAATATCAAACGCATACACTTATTTTCTGTCTACGATTTAATATTGAACCTTAAATCAATCAATTATGATTTTAAAAATTTTCTAAATTCTCTGGTTGTCACAAAGAATGAGCCAATACTAAAGGCCACCCATTTGGTGGCGCAGGTGTACTCACATTTGCCAGAGTAGGTGTACCTATGGCTCCCCTGGGTGGGGCCCACCCATCCAGCTCGGTCCAGTTCGAGTTACAAAGGAGGTCTCACAAGCTGAAAAGGACAAATCAGGAATAAAAATGCTACGCAATTGAGCGAAAGATCCTGAAATCCTGGTTTTCACAGGCCTAACTACAGGTCTACATATCACTCATTGGTATTCTCCTAGACACAAGGTTTACTATATAGATGGTCACAGCTGTTGCAAATTACACTCAGCAATACCTCAAGAAGGTCCGATGCCATCAGTTCGGGGTCATAACCCTCAAACATTTCTCCCAAGTGGAAACTTCATACAATTCATCCATTGATGTACACGTCAACGAAGGTCAAACAACCTTGACAACATTCAGCCGATGGCAAGTAAATCCATCGAAGCATCGAAAACTGTCTGATGATCTTAGCCGTTGATGCACACATCAACGAAGGTCAAACAACCTTGACAGTATCCCCAGCAGGGATCTCATCCGTTGATGAACATTTCAGCCAAGGTCAGGCAACCCTGATGTCAAAGACTGTTAGCAGTAAATCCGGCAAAAAACTGGAAAGGACCTGGCGATGCAAACCAGGGAAGAACATCCTCATCAAGGTGGACCGATGATGGAATATGTTATACACATCTCCAACAGACCAAGTTCTATCCCACAGAGTCTCTTGTACATGAGAGATACATCCTCAGTGGAAAGTCTATATCAAGGATTAAGTACTTTGGTGATAACCCCAATGTCAACATCTTGGAAGTTCCTAAGAACTCTAGATCACGCGTCCAAGACAGTTCATCGGGGTCATCAGTGACAAATTCAGTGCCCATCAAAAGTCATGGGAGCAAACAGTCATCACAGCCCATTGGAGAACAATCCAACAAAAAACGTATACATCATGCATTTGCATCATGCTACAGTACATTACATCATGATTTTCTTGACATTTCAAGTGTCTAGTATTCTTTATCCTATCCATGCCATTGAATTGCATGAATATGATAAAGAGGGGCATCTGTAGATACTCGAAATTTTACATTCCTGTTACTAACATTTGCAGGAGGGCAAAATCATCTTTCAGAGATAACCCTGGAGGGCAGCTTAGCTCAATCCCAGAGATAACCCTGGGATACTCAGTTCTTACCATGTCGGAGATAACCCCGAGATACTCAGTTCTAATCCCGAAAACAACACCAGGAGTTTCAGCCTCAACCTAAGATATAACCTTGAGGGATGCAGTTCCAGTTCTGGAAATAACACCGGAGAAGGCAGATCCATCTTGGAGACAACCCCGAGATACTCTGTTCCAATCCCAAAAATAACACCAGGAGTTTTAGCCTCAACCTCAAAGATAACCCCGAGGAATGCAGTTGCAATTCCGGAGATAACAACGGAAAAGCTCATTTCAACCTTTGCAGTCAGCTTCAACCTTGGAGATAACCTCGAGGCACTTAGTCTCAACCCTGGAGATAACCCTGGGAGGTCAGGCACACCTCAGAGACAACCTTGAGGACTTTTAGCACTTGCAACGTCCCAATCTCAGAGATAACCCTGAGCAACGACTGCTAAATCAGCCTAAACCGGAGATTACCCCGATGAGGGGCAAAATTGTCATTTTGCCACCTTGATCCTACATCTGCATCGTCTCAACAACAGTTAAACATACATTACACACAAAAATGTCCTACAAGAACCAATAGCTCTAATCCCGAGTGACTACTACACAGGACAGCACACCAGATAGAATTTGAAGACTTGAAGACCCAGGGCATGGTCCCATCTTCCTGACTTCGTACAACCTCTAATCCCAAGTCATTGTGTAGCTCTCGATAATAGCACTTTGAAAAAGGTCTTATAAGCCTCAATCGGATGCCTGGATTGAAGTTCTGAAAGTTTGAGCGGACATCACGTTGCATGCGTGCATGTACTTCGAGACGGCGGGACCCGCGGAGCCCGGGGCACCTCGGGCAGCTGCAGGTGTACCTGCGGCTGCTGTAGGTACACCTGCGGCTCCCCCCTCTATAAATAGAGAGCTTGGGGTCGCCATTTGGTAGAGAGAGAAGGCGAGGAAGCCCTGTCGAATTTGCTCTATACACACTATAAACTGAGTGCTTTCTCATTTTAAACACTTGTGAGCTTATATTCTGTCATATTTTACTGGTGGGAACCAAGTGTTCATCCATTTTAAAGCTATTGAAATCTTATTTGGCAGTCCACTGTAAGCCTTCTTACACTTTTTAAAGCCTTTCTCCACTACTGTGCACACACAATTCTTCACATTGAGAGTCGTGTTGTGTGTGTATGCCCGAACTTCGGTCCGTGACTTTTTATTTCTTTTATATATATATATATATATATATATATATATATATATATATATATATAAACTGTTGTCGAACTCTGTTCGATGAGCCTGAATTTTATATCCGGTGCGTTTACTGCTTATATATATATATATATTGTGACGCTCCCAAAATTAGGTATTCATCACCCATCTCGAGTCGCCAAAAACATGGTACAGAATACAAATACAAACTAATTATACAACAGTCGTGTGAAATACGACAAAACATATGCTGTGAGTTTTAATACAAATATTGTCATCTAGACAATATCCACACTTAATGGAGTCTTCATTACATTTATTATTACACTATTTCACAGAATAGTGAGGACTACTAAAGCACAATCTAGGACCATCACTCTGTTCCCCGACTAGTCCCAGCTACGTTCTCATTTCCTGAAGAGAACAATGAAAGAAAGGGCGAGCTCAACTAGCCCAGTAAGAAATATTATGACTAAGATAATGCAGAATAAATTATCATTAGCCTTCAATAATGTTAAATTGATAAAATATAACAAACATCAAGTTTAACTGCAGAGGAACAAGCAATCCATTAGAAGAGTCAAGTAGAGTATAAAATCTACTATCTTCTATGATTTAAAAGATTTTTCATCAACTTTATCGCTAAGACTCAGCTTAATAAATAATCCACATCATCAATTCATCCCTGCAGTACAGGCCAAGGATATTATTTAGTATCACGACCACGAATTATCCATGCACTACGGGCCAAAGATAATTGTGTTTTCATCAATGGTCCTGATCATGCCATAAAACAATTCATCTTTGCTCCCTTGGCCGAAGAGAATCCATAGCCATAATCATACCAAAAATTGTCCCTCAATGCACTACGGGCCAATGAGGACTTTTTCCACATCATTTGTAACATCACGGTCATGATTATACCGAATAATCCATGGTCATAATCATACCAAGTCCATCTATGCACTACAGGCCACAGATGACTTTCAACAAAATATAACATGAGGATGATGACAATGATATAAGAATTCAATAAAACAAGTTCAAGAATTAAATTATCTAGGAACAAATAACGTCCAAATTGTCAACATGATACTTCTTTGTAGAGTAAAATTCAAGAATGCTCAGAAGAATATTTCCATGAAAAGGTACTGGATGAAGCACAAATATCAAGGATATTCCACTAATTTCATAGAGTATAGAAGTCAAAACTTTAACCAACTGAGTATAATAAAGAATGGAATAATAAAAGAAATCACCATGCATGCGGTACTTTGCATGACGAGTTATTCAACGAGAATAATAAATAATGGAACGAAGTAAATGCATGTATGTGCGAAGCGAGGATATTCAATGAATAATAAAGAATGAAATAACAACGAAATCACCATGCATGCGATACGTCAGATAGACATGTTATTCAACAGAATAATAAATAACGGAACCGGTCCCAACGTGATAAAGCATATGCATGACGAGATATTCAGCAGAATAATAAAAAGGCGGAAACCAGTCCAGGTGTAAAATGCATGTGAACAGGATATTCCAACAGAATAATAAAGAATGGAATAACAGAAGAATTTCACCAAGTATAGGGTAGCCCGCGTATACAAGTTATTCCAACAGAATAATAAAGAATGAAATAACAGAAGTTCTCTTCATAAATACAAAAGAAATAATACCCCTTACCTTAAAAAGAAGAGTACTGGATGTAGGAGTAGTGAAGTAGCAGAATACTTTTCTTCTTTCTCTCTATAATTTCTCTCTCTAGAGTTTCAGTGAATTCATAAGAAATATTGAAGGAATGAGCTTCTATTTATAGAAGAATGGACTGCATAGTAACTAATTCATGAACGGTCCAGATTGATTTACTTTTAATCGGACGGTCCATATTTAAAGCAAAATCTTTTAAATAAAATATAATATATTCTATTTATAATCTAATAAAACAAATAACTTTATAAAAGTATTACATTTTATATAAAAAGATTACAAAACACTATGCGGGCACTATACAAACATTATGCATAATAAAATATAATATATATTCTATTTATAGAATAACTTTATAAAAGTATTATGTTTTATATAAAAAGATTTTACTATGCAAAATACTATGCATAATAGAATATAATATATTCTATTTATATAATAACTTTATAAAAGTATTCTACTTTATATAAAAAGCTTTTACATTTTATTACATTAATAATACCAATAAAACAAAAATGGTGACTTATCACATAAGCATCAATAATCAATACTGGTGTGCTACTTATGCAACCACGCGTATTCTTCGTACTTTTACTATCGAGTAGTTCAACAAAGATTAACGGTAAAACTTCGCCGTTATTTTCAAAAAAATATTTTTGTCGTTTTCTCAATCGATCAAGACAATAATTACATTATTGGGGTCCACCTGATGATTGTCTTGGTAAATACGAATATTTCCTGTTAAAAGCGAATATTCCCAGACCAATCGAATATTATATAATAACTTGTGTACTTTTGCAAAATTTATAAATACTACCCACAACTATAACATTATCTCAAATTCACACCATAATATTTAAAAAAATATTTTGAGAAAATTAAATCTTTATTCGTAAAATTTAGGATTTTTACAATCTCCCCTCCTTATGAAATTTCGCCTCATAATTTACATACGTTACACGGTATGCCGAAACAGGATGAGACACACTTCACTTGATTCTATCTCTTGAGGTATAATCTTTGAGTGTTGAATACATTCCATGATTTTAACAGGTACATCTTCATACATTAAATTATCCGCTATCTCGTCTGATTCTAAATCAATAATGTGGTTCGGGTCGTCCACATATTTACGTAACATCGATACGTGAAGAACGTTATAAACATGCGACATACTTGGCGGTAAAACGAATCTATAAGCCACAATTCTTACTCGATCGAGGATTTCAAATGGGCCAATTAAATCGAGGGTTGAGATTTACTCTCTTCGTTGATTCTTGCTTCTAGAATAACGCCCTCTTGAACCTTCTTAATTCTTCACATTCATCAGGTCCGGGTGTGTAGCTTGAGCGGCTTTAACTTTATCGATTAAAGTCGATTATACTCATATATTCTTTTTCTTCACGTGGGTTCATATATTCGCTCTATCTTGTAAATCAAGATACACGATCTTCTACTCAACGCGTCACTACCGTATCTTCATTCACTTTTCCTATGATGGTATTGAATGATACGATCGTAATCTTCAATGACTTGAGTCAACGTCTTTGGCGCGTATTACGTTCATTTTAGTTGAAGAAATATTTGAGGGTTTAAGAAATGGGTTTTATCTTTGGGGTCAATACAAAATTCTATTTCACGCTCTGGGGTAGGCTAAGAAGTATTCAAGAAATCGTCAAGAAATTTATTAACGATAGAAATATCATTCAAAGCTGTGACCCTCATCCAAGACTTGGATAGTACGTCACATTAATACTATCAACTTGCTTGCCGTTATTCACGATGTTGCCTATGGAAAGTCGGCTTTGGTGCATTCCACACAAGAAAGTCATCAATGAAAGGATCGGGGCTCTTACTTACTTATGGCTTGATATGACAATGATTGACTTTAGTGGTTTGGTTACTTTGAATTCGCATAATGAGGTTGGTTATGAGTATGAAATCTAACAACCTTACAAAAAGCATGATGAGTAGTTAACCAATTGATTCCTAAAATCACATCAAAGGCAAGTATTTTCAAAGAGATACGATCGACGAAGTAGCGTAAAAGTGTTGATTTGAACAAGATTTATAAATAGTGGAGGTGTGAAGGTTTCTCCTAGCCGGGTTTCAATAGATAAATCAAAGTCTAACTTCTCGGAGTTAGGTACAAACATTGAACACAACTATGTGAAATAAAAGAGTGAGTAGAACCCAGGTATCTAACACGGTATAGACTTCATAAGAGTTTATGATTAACTTACCGTTATAATTTTATTGGGTTCCTTGTCACGAGAAAAAAAACGTTCTCTCTTAAACTCTAGGCTTTGGCTTGTTTGGGACATCCTTTGGCATCACTATCCCGGTGGACTTGACTTCACCATACGACAAAATTGAGCTAGGTGACCTTCTCTTACGCAATTAAAAAACACGCTTTGGATTACTACGTCTGATTTTGACGGATGTGTCCCTCGTCATGCGCATTTGAAACATCGACCGGTGGTCATTCTTCTTCCTTTGAAGCGGGTCTTTGGTCTTGAGCGTCTTCACGTCATTGTTGAACCTTCTTTTCTTGAAATGTCCATTCTTATTATTTTGGCCATGATTACCACCAAAGTGGTTACCATTTATGGCATGTTGATTCCCTCCAAGCTTATTGTCACCGCTTTGATGACTGTTATCACCTGTATTATCATTTTATCGGCTGTTCTCTTTTAGTTGAGTTAACTCATTATCGCGCTCCAAAAACTGAGCTCTATTAACATCATCTGAATACAAACACAATTTATGAGAGATAAGATATTGACGTATCTCAGGTTTCAAACCTCTTAAAAATATTCGCGTCATTCTCTCCTCATTATCAACCAAATGGGATATGAAATCGAGACAACTCGGCAAACTTGGCTTCGTACTGCGATACGGTCATGTTGTTTTGCTCCAGCTTGATAAACTCCACCTCCTTCATATGACAAATACTTTTGGGAAAGTACTTGTTATTGAACAGCTCTTGGAACTTCTCCCAAGATATCTTGAAAGCGTCAGTCGGTGATGCGTTTTATAGATTCCCACCGATGTCTCGCCTCTTCACGCAACATAAAGGTGGCAAAAGGAACCTTTTGCTCCTCGAGCATCCCAAGACATCAAATATCTTGGTGATCTGCTTTAACCACGTCTCGCCTTAAGTGGTTACGGCTTTCCAAAAACTTCGGTGGTGGTCGGCTCCTTGAATTGCTTAGCGGTGACCAGCCGTGGGTTGCCATTATTTCCTGCGCATTACTGAATAGGAGTCTCTCTCTCGTTTGCATGAATTCTATAAAGTCGCTAAGCGTCACCGTCATTCGTCATTTGATCGGTGTTGTTGTTTATAGGAGGATTATTGTCTTTCTGATGCACATTATCCTGATTATTGATCTGTGGAGACTCAACGGTCTCCTGTGCTGCATTGCTATTCTCAACATTCTCGGATGTCATTTTCAAATACTGCCACAAAATAAGGGTTAATTAACATATAACATATTATCTCTATACTCTGACTGACCAATTAAATACCAAATAAACTTAGGTAGGTCATACTAGCGAAGTAATTCCTCGTCTCTCCCCTCCTAGTTCTTGTCTCACATCTCAGCTAGGGATCATATCCCTAAGCTTTGATACTAACTGTGACGTCCCCAAAATTATGTATTCATCACCCATGTTGAGTTGCCAAAAATATGGTACAGAATACAAATACAAACTAATTATACAACAGTCGTGTAAAATACGACAAAACATATGTTGTGAGTTTTAATACAAATATTGTCATCTAGACAATATCCACACTTAATTGAGTCCTCATTACATTTATTATTACACTATTTCACAGAATAGTGAGGACTACTAAAGCACAATCTAGGACCATCACTCTGTTCCCCGACTAGTCCCAGCTACGTTCTCATTTCCTGAAGAGAACAATGAAAGAAAGGGCGAGCTCAACTAGCCCAGTAAGAAATATTATGACTAAGATAATGCAGAATAAATTATCATTAGCCTTCAACAATGTTAAACTGATAAAATATAACAAATATCAAGTTTAACTACAGCAGAATAAGCAATCTATTAAAAGAGTCAAGTAGAGAATAAAATCTACTATCTTATATGATTTAAATGGTTTTTCATCACTTTTATCGCTGGGACTCAGCTTAATAAATAATTCACATCATCTATTCATCCCTTCACTACAGGCCAAGGATATTATTTAGTATGACGACCACGAATTATCCATGCACTACGGGCCAAAGATAATTGTGTTTTCATCAATGGTCTTGATCATGCCATAAAACAATTCATCTTTGCTCCCTTGGCCGAAGAGAATCCATAGCCATAATCATACCAAAAATTGTCCCTCAATGCACTACGGGCCAATGAGGACTTTTTCCATATCATTTGTAACATTACGGTCATGATTATACCGAATAATCCCTGGTTATAATCATACCAAGTCCATCTATGCACTACAAGCCACAGATGACTTTCAACAAAATATAAACATGAGGATGATGACAATGATATAAGAATTCAATAAAACAAGTTCAAGAATTAAATTATCCGAGGAACTAATAACGTCCAAATTGTCAATATGATACTTCTTTGTAGAGTAAAATTTAAGAATGCTCGAGAAGAATATTTCCATGAAAAAATCTTTGGATGGAACACAAATATCAAGGATATTCCACTAATTTCATGGAGTATAGAAGTCAAAACTTTAACCGGTTAGAGTATAATAAAGAATGGAATAACAAAAGAAATCACCATGCATGCGGTACTTGCATGAGGCGAGTTATTCCAACGAATAATAATAAATAATGGAACGGTCATGCATGTAAATGTCATGCAAGCGGGATATTCAATGAATAATAAAGAATGGAATAACAACAAAATCACCATGCATGCGATGCGTACGTCAGCATAGAGACATGTTATTCAAATGTAATAATAAATAACGGAACAAGGTCCGTAAAAAGCATATGAGACGGGATATTCCAGCAGGAATAATAAAGACGGAACCGGTAAAGGTGTAAAATGCATGCAGTGATATTCCAATGAATAATAAAGAATGGAATAATAGAAGAATTTCACCAAGTATAGGGTAGCCAGCGTATACAAGTTATTCCAGCGAATAATAAAGAATGAAATAATGAAGTTCTCTTCATAAATACAAAAGAAATAATACCCTTACCTTAAAAAGAAAATTTGGATGTAGGAGTAGTAGAAGTAGTGAAGAATACTTTTCTTCTTTCTCTATAATTTTCTCTCTAGAGTTTGGTGAATTCATAAGAAATAATGAAGGAATGAGCTTTATTTATAGAAGAATGGGTACGCATAGTAACTAATTCATGAGGCGGTCAGATTGATTTACTTTTAATCGGACGGTCCATATTTAAAGCAAAATCTTTTAAATAAAATATAATATATTCTATTTATAATCTAATAAAACAAATAACTTTATAAAAGTATTACTGCTTTTATATAAAAAGATTGCAAAACACTATGCGTGCACTATGCAACATTATGCATAATAAAATATAATATATTCTATTTATAGAATAACTTTATAAAAGTATTATATTTTATATATAAAAGATTTTACTATGCAAAATACTATGCATAATAGAATATAATATATTCTATTTATATAATAACTTTATAAAAGTATTCTACTTTATATAAAAAGCTTTTACATTTTATTACATTAATAATACCAATAAAACAAAAATGAGTGACTTATCACATAAGCATCGATAATCAATCTGCAGTGTATTACTTTACTATGACCATGCGTATTCTTGCATACTTTTACTATCGAGTAGTTCAACGGTATTAGCGGTAAAACTTCCGCCGTTATTTTCAATAAAATATTTTTGTCGTTTTCTCAATCAAGCAATAATTACATTGTGGGGGTCCACTAATGATTGTCTTAGTCGTCATTGAATATTCCCCTGTTAAAACGAATATTCCCCGACCAATCGAATATTATATAATAACTTGTGTACTTTGCAAAATTTATAAATACTACCCACAACTATAACATTATCTCAAATTCACACCATAATATTTAAAAAAATATTTCGAGAAAATTAAATCTTTATTCGTAAAATTTAGGATTTTACAATCTCCCCTCCTTATGAAATTTCGCCCTCATAATTTACATACGTACCTGGTATGCCGAACAGATGAGGACACTTCGTCAGATTCTATCTCTTGAGGTATAATCTTTGAGTGTTGAATACATTCCATGATTTTAACAGGTACATCTTCATACATTAAATTATCCGCTATCTCGTCTGATTCTAAATCAATAATGTGGTTCGGGTCGTCCACATATTTACGTAACATCGATACGTGAAGAACGTTATAAACATGCGACATACTTGGCGGTAAAACGAATCTATAAGCCTGATTCTTACTCGATCGAGGATTTCAAATGGGCCAATTAAATCGAGGGTTGAGATTTACTCTCTTCGTTGATTCTTGCTTCTAGAATAACGCCCTCTTGAACCTTCTTAATTCTTCACATTCATCAGGTCCGGGTGTGTAGCTTGAGCGGCTTTAACTTTATCGATTAAAGTCGATTATACTCATATATTCTTTTTCTTCACGTGGGTTCATATATTCGCACTTGTAACCGCATACGATCTTCTACTCAATGCGTCAGCTACCATGTTCACTTTTCCTATGATGGTATTGAATGATACGATCGTAATCTTCAACAGCTTGAGTCAACGTCTTTGGCGCATGTTACGTTCATTTTAGTTGAAGAAATATTTGAGGGTTTAAGAAATGGGTTTTATACTGGGGTCAATACAAAATTCTATTTCACGCTCTAGGGGTAGGCTAAGAAGTATTCAAGAATACGTCAAGAAATTTATTAACGATAGAAATATCATTCAAAACTGTGACCCTCATCCAAGACTTGGATAGTACGTCACATTAATACCTATCAACTTGCCACCGTTATTCACGATGTTGCCTATGGAAAGTCTGGCTTTGGTGCATTCCACACAAGAAAGTCATCAATGAAAGGATCGGGGCTCTTTACTTATGGCTTGATATGACAATGATTGACTTTAGTGGTTTGGTTACTTTGAAGTCGCATAACAGGTTGGTTATGAGTATGAAATCTAACAACCTTACAAAAAGCATGATGAGTAGTTAACCAATTGATTCCTAAAATCACATCAAAGGCAAGTATTTTCAAAGAGATACGATCGACAGGTAACGTAAAAGTGTTGATTTGAACAAGATTTATAAATAGTGGAGGTAACGAAGGTTTCTCCTAACGGGGTTTCAATAGATAAATCAAAGTCTAACTTCTCCAGAGTTAGGTACAAACATTGAACACAACTATGTGAAATAAAAGAGTGAGTAGAACCGGTATCTAACACGGTATAGACTTCGCAAGAGTTTATGATTAACTTACCCGTTATAATTTTATTCAGGTTCCTTGTCACGAGAAAAAAAAACGTTCTCTCTTAAACTACCGGCTTTGGCTTGTTTGGGACATCCTTTGGCATCACTATCCCAGCTGGACTTGACTTCACCATACGACAAAATTGAGCTAGGTGACCTTCTCTTCTGCAATTAAAACACGCTTTGGATTGCTACGTACAGTTTTGACGGATGTGTCCCTCCTGTCTGCATTTGAAACATACGACCGGTGGTCATTCTTCTTCCTTTGAAACGGGTGCTGGTGCCGACGTCTTCACGTCATTGTTGAACCTTCTTTTCTTGAAATGTCCATTCTTATTATTTTGGCCATGATTACCACCAAAGTGGTTACCATTTATGGCATGTTGATTCCCTCCAAGCTTATTGTCACCGCTTTGATGACTGTTATCACCTGTATTATCATTTTATCGGCTGTTCTCTTTTAGTTGAGTTAACTCATTATCGCGCTCCAAAAACTGAGCTCTATTAACATCATCTGAATACAAACACAATTTATGAGAGATAAGATATTGACGTATCTCAGGTTTCAAACCTCTTAAAAATATTCGCGTCATTCTCTCCTCATTATCAACCAAATGGGACGCAAATCGAGACAACTCGGCAAACTTGGCTTCGTACTGCGATACGGTCATGTTGTTTTGCTCCAGCTTGATAAACTCCACCTCCTTCATATGACAAATACTTTTGGGAAAGTACTTGTTATTGAACAGCTCTTGGAACTTCTCCCAAGATATCTTGAAAAGCGCCAGTAGAGTACGTTTTATAGATTCCCACCGATGAATCCTCTTCACGCAACATAAAGGTGGCAAAAGGAACCTTTTGCTCCTCGGAGCATCCCAAGACATCAAATATCTTGGTGATCTGCTTTAACCACGTCTCCGCCTTAAGTGGTTCTGGCTTTCCCAAAAACTTCGGTGGTCCCAGCTCCTTGAACTGCTTAGCGGTGACCAACCGTGGGTTGCCGTTATTTCCACCTGCATTACGAATAGGAGTCTCTCTCGTTTGCATGAATTCTATAAAGCTGCTAAACGTACCGTCATTCGTCATTTGATCAGTGTTGTTGTTTATAGGAGGATTATTGTCTTTCTGATGCACATTATCCTGATTATTGATCTGTGGAGACTCAACGGTCTCCTGTGCTGCATTGCTATTCTCAACATTCTCGGATGTCATTTTCAAATACTGCCACAAAATAAGGGTTAATTAACATATAACATATTATCTCTATACTCTGACTGACCAATTAAATACCAAATAAACTTAGGTAGGTCATACTAGCGAAGTAATTCCTCGTCTCTCCCCTCCTAGTTCTTGTCTCACATCTCAGCTAGGGATCATATCCCTAAGCTTTGATACTAACTGTGACGTCCCCAAAATTATGTATTCATCACCCATGTTGAGTTGCCAAAAATATGGTACAGAATACAAATACAAACTAATTATACAACAGTCGTGTAAAATACGACAAAACATATGTTGTGAGTTTTAATACAAATATTGTCATCTAGACAATATCCACACTTAATTGAGTCCTCATTACATTTATTATTACACTATTTCACAGAATAGTGAGGACTACTAAAGCACAATCTAGGACCATCACTCTGTTCCCCGACTAGTCCCAGCTACGTTCTCATTTCCTGAAGAGAACAATGAAAGAAAGGGCGAGCTCAACTAGCCCAGTAAGAAATATTATGACTAAGATAATGCAGAATAAATTATCATTAGCCTTCAACAATGTTAAACTGATAAAATATAACAAATATCAAGTTTAACTACAGCAGAATAAGCAATCTATTAAAAGAGTCAAGTAGAGAATAAAATCTACTATCTTATATGATTTAAATGGTTTTTCATCACTTTTATCGCTGGGACTCAGCTTAATAAATAATTCACATCATCTATTCATCCCTTCACTACAGGCCAAGGATATTATTTAGTATCACGACCACGAATTATCCATGCACTACGGGCCAAAGATAATTGTGTTTTCATCAACGGTCCTGATCATGCCATAAAACAATTCATCTTTGCTCCCTTGGCCGAAGAGAATCCATAGCCATAATCATACCAAAAACTGTCCATCAATGCACTACGGGCCAATGAGGACTTTTTCCATATCATTTGTAACATTACGGTCATGATTATACCGAATAATCCCTGGTCATAATCATACCAAGTCCATCTATGCACTACAAGCCACAGATGACTTTCAACAAAATATAACATGAGGATGATGACAATGATATAAGAATTCAATAAAACAAGTTCAAGAATTAAATTATCCAGGAACTAATAACGTCCAAATTGTCAATATGATACTTCTTTGTAGAGTAAAATTTAAGAATGCTCAGAAGAATATTTCCATGAAAAAATACTGGATGGAACACAAATATCAAGGATATTCCACTAATTTCATGGAGTATAGAAGTCAAAACTTTAACCAGTTAGAGTATAATAAAGAATGGAATAACAAAAGAAATCACCATGCATGCGGTACTTCGCATAGACAGGTTATTCCAACAGAATAATAAATAATGGAACCAGGTCATGCGTAATACGCACCGACAGGATATTCCAACAGAATAATAAAGAATGGAATAACAACAAAAATCACCATGCATGCGCAGACGTCAGATGTAGCGAGTTATTCAGCAGAATAATAAATAACGGAACAAGGTCGGGCAAAATTAGCGACAAACGGGATATTCCAATGAATAATAAAGATGGAACCAGTCCGACATAAAACGCATGAATGGATATTCCAACAAAATAATAAAGAGCGGAACCAGTCCGGCGATAAAAGCGTCTGATGTGAGGATATTCCAGCGAGAAAAATAAAGAATGGAATAACAATGAGAAATCACCATGCATGCGGTACTTTGCATAGATAAAGTTATTCCAACAAAATAATAAAAAGCGGAACTAGGTAAGGCGTAAAATGCCTGCAGAGGATATTCCACGTAATAATAAAGCGGAACCAGTCCGGCGTAAAAGCATATGAGATAGGATATTCTAACAGAATAATAAAGAATGGAATAACAGAAGAATTTCACCAAGTATAGGGTAGCCCGCGTATACAAGTTATTCCAACAGAATAATAAAGAATGAAATAACATAAGTTCTCTTCACGAATACAAAAGAAATAATACCCCTTACCTTAAGAAGAAGAGTACTAGATGTAGGAGTAGTGAAGTGGCAGAATACTTTTCTTCTTTCTCTATATAATTTCTCTCTCTAGAATTTTAGTGAATTCGTAAGAAATAATGAAGGAATGAGCTTCTATTTATAGAAGAATGGACTGCATAGTAATTAATTCATGAACGGTCTAGATTGATTTACTTTTAATCGGATGGTCCATATTTAAAGCAAAATCTTTTAAATAAAATATAATATATTCTATTTATAATCTAATAAAACGAATAACTTTATAAAAGTATTACATTTTATATATAAAAAAAGATTTTAGTATGCAAAACACTATGCAGGCACTATGCAACACTATGCATAATAAAATATAATATATTCTATTTATAGAATAACTTTATAAAAGTATTCTGTTTTATATAAAAAGATTTTACTATGTAAAACACTATGCATAATAGAATATAATATATTCTATTTATAGAATAACTTTATAAAAGTATTATGTTTTATATAAAAAGCTTTTCTGTTTTATTACATTAATAATACCAATAAAACAAAACTGAGTGACTTATCACATAAGCATCAATAATCCATACCGTGTGCTACTATACAACCACACATATTACTGTACTTTAACTACCGAGTAGTTCAACAGTATTAACGGTAAAACTTCCATAGTTTATTTTCAATAAAAATATTTTGTCGTTTTCTCGATCCGATAATAATTTATTATGGGGTCCACTAATGATTGTGCGATAAATCTGAATATTCCCTGTTAAAATGAATATTCCCCGACCAATCGAATATTATATAACAACTTGCGTATTTTGCACAATTTATAAATACTACCCACAACTATAACATTTATCAATAAAATTTATTTTTATTTTGTAATACATTGTGTTGTTTATATATGCACTACTCTATTCTTTATACTTCTCTATTTATATACATATCTTGCTTCCGCCCCCAAATGGTATCAAAGCCAAGTTGTTTTGTTCTAGGTGCCAGTAAGATCTAGTGATTTGTTCATCCATTTACTATTTTCAAAATTTCTCTTTTATTCCTATTCCGAAGTCACCTAACTTACTTCAGTCCACCTTGTTTGTGTCTCCCTTTTGTAAGTCTCTTGAGTGAGTAGTGTCGGGTAAAGAACATAGGTATGAGTCTGTCTAAGGTAAGAGGGTATGAATGGAAGAATAATGAATAAAAATTTAATTTGAAAATCTGTAAATGATGAGTAGATTATTCAGGTCTAACTCCTCAACTAGTAACCGGTCGACTTTTTCTCCTATTCGAGACATAGTTAACCAAGAAACACATAGTTATGAAAATATCAGTCAAGTTTTACACAATTGGAACATACCTAGGGTTTCCCCTAAAGAAATTTACCAGTCAACATTTTTTGATAACTTCAAAACAGATTATAATGTTAAAACTGTTGAAAAGGTTTATGTAATTAATAAAGAATATGAAAGTTGTAGTCTTTTATCTCCTGATGTCATTAAAAACATAGGAAGAAAGGTTACAATTTTATTCACATCGGTCTAGTACAAGTTGCAGTTAAACCATTGAACATTAAAGGAATTAATTCAAGCATCTACCTCTGCCTCAGAGATGCTAGATTCCTGAATTACTATCCCAGTATGATAGGTGCTATGGAATCAAGTCTGCACAATGGACCTATCCATGTTAATTGCTTTCCTAATTTCACATTAAGCTTAAGTGATCAACATTTATTAAAAGCTTTAACATTAAACATTAAAACGTCTGGTGAGATCACTCATATGATTGAGGGTTCTCAACCCATAGCTTTGATTTACAGGATTTATTATAAGACCATGAAAACGAATTTAAACGTTCATGCTCTCAATAAAAGTCCTAAGGATCAAACCGTTTTAATTCAAAGTTCAACTAGTGATGCTAATATTCAAATCCCGAGAACCATCCTCTAGAAAGATATTACATTACCTAGTCCATGGACTTTACCCATTGAAATACCACAACAGCCTGTAGTTAACAATTTGTTAAATATTGAAAATGTTAAACAATTTTCTGATGGAACGGTCAAAATAAGTTTTGAACGTACCAAAAGGCCAGTTATTATAGAAGATTTTACTAGTTCTTCAGCACCTTCCGTTCATACTCGAAGAGACATTGAAGTACTTAGTAACCCTTCCGTTAGGGATATCAAGTTAAAGGGTATCCTTAATCAAGGTCAAGCTAGTCATCCTTGCTATGCATATAATGACCCTGTAGAAGAAGAATCCTATTCTCCTACTTCTTCTGAATTTCCAACTCAGTCAGATTTCGAAATTCCTATTAATAATCAATTAAGAGTCATTAAAAAGGAATTCAAATTAGATTAGGACAATCTTGTAAAAGATTTTAATTCCAAATCTAATAAAGAAAAAAGACATTTGTTTCGTTCCAATCACCCTTCTGAAAAAGAACGAGATAAAATAGTTAATAGATGGAAGCGTTTTATTAATAGTGAAAAGATAAACATTACTTTTTCTGATTGGTATGATCAATATCAAGGTAAATGTAATGTTATTACTAAAACTCAATGGATTAAAGAAGATAGATCTGAGGTCTCTTCTAGTCATCCCCCACTAGAAACAGTCCTACTTCCAGTTAAAAATACATCTGTTGTTGCCAGTCCCTTTAAGATTTTTGATGGCAGTAAAGATGATATAAAAATTATTGAACAATTAAATTTTAGTAATCAATATCTAGCGACCGTAGGATGACAGTTAGATAGAATTGAAGAAAAATTAGAAGAAACCACTATTAAAAAACCCGATTCAAAAATTGAACATCCTATAATAAAATTACCAGAAAGTATAAGTAAATTAGGTCTGCCTAATGATGATAGCGAACTTGTCCATTCAATTGATAAGTTATTTAAAAGATTAAAAACTGAACCCAGTTCGAGTGGCACTATTGCTACTATTGATCAAGTTAAAACTGATATTGAAAGCGAAGAGTCGATCGGATCGTTCGATCTTCGATTCAATTCCGGACTTTAATGATCGATTAAATAAATTAACAATCAAGAACACTAGTATAACCGTAAATTGGTATTCTAGACCTACTCATGGGATACAGTTCAAGAGAGAAATCTAGATAAGCAGGTTTTCGTGTCATCTAATAAGATTTATGAATGGAATATTGATGGATTTAGTGAGCAAGAGATATTAAATAAGTTAAATCATATGTCTATGGTAGCAAATAGCTATATAACTAAATTCAACAACCTATATCAGCCAGATATTGTTGAGTTATTAGCTAGTGGATTCACTGGTATTCTCAGATCTTGGTGGAAAAAACATCTCACTGAAGATACTAGATTATCAATAATTTATGCTATCCAGTTAGACGATGACGGCAATCCCATCTTTGATGAAGATGTTGGTATTGGTCCGCCAGATGGTGTTAATACTCTAATTTTTACCATTATTAAACATTTTGTTGGTACTCCCAGTAATATTACTGAGAGAATTCATGACCAGTTAAGTAACCTCACTTGTTCCACCCTAAGTGATTTTAGGTGGTATAAAGATGTGTTTACCTACCGAGTTATGATGCGAACTGATAGTAACAAACTATTCTGGAAAGAAAAATTCGTCAATGGTTTACCTTCATTATTCGCACATAAAGTTCATGAAGAGTTAAGCAAAAATCTAGGATATATCGATTATTATAACCTAACTTATGGTGACATAATCAGTTATATTCAAAAAATTGGATTAAAAATGTGTATTGATTTTAAGTTAGCCAAACAAGCTAGTAAAGATAAAAAAAAAAGCTAAATACGAGTTAGGCACGTTCTGTGAACAATATGGTTTACCACCAGTTGATCCCTCTAGAAGGAAGCACTTGCATAAACATATTGATCATCATAGAAGTAATATACGTCATAAACAAAGACGCAGTCATAGAAAAGATAAAAATCAAGAAGATTATTATTGTAAACCCACAAATAAAAAATACAATAAAAAATCATCAAAGAAATTTGATAAAGGTAAAATTGTTTGCCACAATTACGGGCAGAAAGGGCACTTCAAAAATGAGTGCAAAATAAAAAAGAAATTATCTCAATTAAATATCTCTAGCGAAGATACTAAACAACTATTAAAATTAATGAGGATAGAGAACGACGTCAGTAATGATGAAGGTTCTGATATTCCTTATTCCTCTAATAGCAGTACTAGTAACCATGATACAGGTAGTGACAAGGACGAAGTCACCATTTGTACTAACAACTGCAATGAAAAATGTTGCAATAAACAAGTTAATGTAGTTAATAAAGAAGATGAAGAAAGTTCTTTGTTAATTGATTTGATTAGTAAAATTTCTGATCCTGAGTTAAAATCTCAGTATATTAAACAGTTAAAAGATTTATTGACTAAAGATAATAGAGTTAAGGATAAAATTATTAAAGCTAAGGATAAACCAGTATTTAGCCTTAATAAAACTCTAGAGCGATTTAAAACTCCGGTAAAAGAAATTACCCTTCCAGAACTAAATCAAGAAGTCAATAAACTGAAAAAGGAAATTTCTAACCTAAAATTAGAAGTCTCTAATTTAAGAAAAGATTTTGATGACAAAAAATCTGATCTTCATGTCCAAGATTCCTCCTCTAGTGATGAAGATCACGATGAGCCTGAATCATCTGGTACTAAAGAAGAACCTGATCTTTTTGTTCAAGGTCTTTCACTTAAAAGAATTAAGGATATTACCATTCAGAAATGGTATATCTCAATCAACTTGGTTGTCGATAAAACCTTTCAATACGACTTCCCCCCTAGTTGACATCATGCAGATTTAAACGGTATCCAAGAAGGCCTAATCCCAACCAAATACTATAAGAAAACTAATGAAAAATTAAACTCAGCCAATGGTAGTCAAATGAAAACAAAATATAAATTGCCTAAAGTTTATATCTGTCAAGATAATATGTGTTTTAAAACATCATTTGTTTTAATCCACAATCTTACTGATAAGATCATCTTAGGGTTACCATTTATATATTTACTTTACCTTTTTACTATCAGTAATGAAGGATTAAGTTATAAATATTTAGGAAAGAAAATAACATTTAAATTTCTTATTAAACCAAAAGAAAGAGATTTAAAATTTATTCAAGAAGAGTCTATTTCCAAATCATTAAATCTATTAAATTGTAAATCCGCCCATTTGAATTTCTTAAAAGAAGAAATCAAGTACAAGCGAGTCGAAGAACAACTGCAGAATAAAGAAGTTCAAGGAAAAATTGAAGAATTAAAAATCTATTTAAAGGACAACCTTTGTTTTGATTCTCCTAATGCCTTTTGGCATCGGAAGAAACATGTTGTGAGGCTCCCCTATGCTAAGGAATTCAAAGAGCACCTGATTCCTACTAAGGTCAGGCCAATACAAATGAATCATGAACAAATGGAGTTATGTAAAAAGGAGATTAATGATCTGCTAAGTAAAGGTTTAATCAAATATAGTAAATCCCCCTGGTCATGTCCCGCCTTTTATGTTAATAATGAAGCAGAAAAGGAGAGAGGTGTTCCCCATCTAGTAATCAACTACAAGCCATTAAACAAGGTCTTAGAATGAATTAGGTACCCTTTACCTAACAAAGACGACCTCATTAACCGTTTAGGTTACTCCACTATCTTCAGTAAATTCGATCTTAAATCTGGTTTCTGGCAAGTTGCAATCCACCCAGATGATAGGTACAAAATCGCATTCACTACCCCATTCGATCATTATGAATGGAATGTCCAGGCATTTGGCCTAAAAAATGCTCCCAGTGAATTTCAGAATATTCTCAATGATATTTTGAACCCTTTCAGTCATTTTATTGTCATCTACATCGATGATATTCTCATTTTTTCTAATTCCATTGAAGAACACATTAAACACTTGAAATCGTTCTTCAAAATAGTTAAAGATAACAGACTTATTCTTTTCCCTTCCAAATGCAGCTTGTTTCAAGCTAAAGTTCAGTTTCTTGGTTTGATTATTTATCGCGGACTAATACAGCCTATTGATCGTGCTATTCAATTTGCTGACAGATTCCCAGATAAAATCACCAATAAAACCCAACTGCAAAGATTTTTGGGCTCGCTCAATTATATTGGCAAGTTCTATAAAAATCTCATGAAGATTTGCAAACCTCTCTTTCAGCGTTTGCAGGACAATCCTCCTCCATGGACTGACATTCATACTTCTATCATCCAACAAGTTAAAAGATATGTCAAGACATTGCCTTGTCTTTGCATCTCCAACAATTCTGCTTTCAAAATCATTGAGACTAATGCCTCTGACATCGGTTTCGGAGGTATTCTAAAGCAAAAGTTAACCCGCATCTCCCCAGAGCAAATTGTCCGTTTCCATTCCGGTGCATGGAATAGTACACAATTAAATTACAGTACTATTAAAAAAGAAATACTTTCTTTAGTATTATGTATTAATAAATTTCAAAGTGATCTGTTAAATCAAAAAAATTTAGTTCGTATTGATTTCAAATCAGCAAAATATGTTTTAGAGAAAGATGTTGAAAACCATGCCTCCAAACATTCTTTTGCTAGATGGCAAGCCCTATTAAGCATTTTTTATTTTGAGATTGAATACATCAAAGGCAGTAATAATTCAATTCCTGATTTTCTCACTCGGGAATTCATCAATACAGGTACTATTCTTCCAGCATGAGTTTTAGAGGAGCATCTTCCTTGCACGGACTGGGTCACCCTACAGGCCCGAGTAATCAACCCAGAGGAACATTGGTTCCTCATCCAGTAAACCCAATTTATCAAACCACCAACAAATTTACCAGTCTTGGTACGATCCCCAAGCCTTACAGTTCGGCCTTAGTCAGTAACCCAATCCCAGTTGATCCTTTTACCAGTCAGTCAAAAGCCTCCAGTTCAAACCCCAGTCATCCCCCTGCTGAGTATATGCTCAAATGGACCACTCACCTGTTTCATATTGAACCCCATATGAAACCTGTTGAAGACCCAAACAAATTAGTAACCCAGTTCTTTCCCTCTGGATGGCATTTCCAGCCCCTTGCTCCTTATAAATCCCTTGTGTATTATAAGGATATCTTACTTGAAACTGAGTCAATCTTCATTAAACCTATATATGCCAATAATGATAAATCCAAAGTTCTTTGTCATTCTTTGTATATTAAACAATTCATTCCGATTGCAGATTGGGAAAAACATCCTTCGGATCTTATGCAGCTATCTAACCAAGATAACTCTTATTGTTATTATGATTATATAGAAGCATGGTATAAAGTTTTCCTTTTTTAAAATGAGTCTCACAATCATTCATGGTTCTTTCAATTTGACCATAAGTTCAAGAGTCAATTTCACTTCTTGGTTCTTCCTTTGGTGGATAAGGTTTGGATCCACTTATGACCTCCTTCCAAAACACCGAAAGTTCAACTTAACCATTTCGCATTCACAAGTAAACACAATCCCAAAATGATGGTGTCCCTATCGTTCTTCAATTTGTTAGTAAGTATAAGATTCCCTGGATTCTTAAATGGCAGTATAACATTGTACCCCCAACTAAAGTAAAAGATCCTCAGTTCTTAGTAACTTCTACATTAGAGTCATTTCCCCTTCTCTCCCGTCAGTTCTTTGTTAATTGGTGGGATAAATTTGATGTTAATAGAATTGTTAGTCAAGTCCAGTTAGAGTTTCCCACCACTCCTCTCAAGGTTCTTCCAGTTTCATCCAAAGAACCTTCCAATCAGTTGAAAGAGTCAAAACCCAAAAAGTCTAAGTCAAAGAAATCCAATGTCAGCCCTACTGGTTCAACGTGTTCCCGTAGCATTTCAGATTTCAAAGACTGCTCCAGTAAAGAGTTGATAATTTCCCAGGAACTTAACAAAAGAATTGACGAAGCCTTACATGAAGAAGCTTCTGTTCATTCTTCTTCCTCTCAGAGTGATTCAGTCAACCAGTTTGTAGCTGATGATGGTGATTATGATCCATATGGCACCATCAATCTACAGGATGCTCAAGACCCATTTGCCTGATTTACCAGTCACATGCGCCTGCCCCTACAGCCATTCAGTCAAAGAATCTGCTTTTCCACCGAAAGCAGCTCCATTCATGTTCACCTGCCCTAGCAGCCTTTAAAGTCAAAAGATGTTCTTTCTTTTCCACCTAAAGCATCTGCTGAGTCAAAAGTTGTCGGCCTCTTCGTTAAAAGTTACCGAAAGCATCCATGAATAGTAAAAAAAAAAAGTCAGCACTGTAGCACTGTTCATCAATAGTAAAAGTTGTCTGTAATCATTTACTTTTATAATAGTAACTTTGTAATAGTTCTTTCCTTATTATATAAAAGGAATCTGAACTTAGTTAGTCAGGCAGACTTCGAAACTTAGTAAGACTTTGAGTTCCTTCTCAGACGAATCTTAGGTTTCTACCACGATTTAGCCTACTTAACCCCTCTTCTCTTCTTCTTAAAATGTTCTAAATTGTAAGTCAACTTAATTTTTAGTCTTCAATCTGTTTGTAAATAGTTTTAGTTATCAATAAAATTTATTTTTATTTAGTAATACATTGTGTTGTTTATATATGCACTACTCTGTTCTTTATACTTCTCTATTTATATACATATCTTGCTTCCGCCCCCAAATATATTTACATTTCTATCACGTGTGGAGTTTACTTCGTGGCCTTTTACTACTTTCTTTACATTTAGTCCCGCCTAGAATTTACTTCGTGGCAGTTGATCGTTTTTATTGCTATATTTACATTTTCGATCCCCCATAGAGATGCTTCGTTGTGATTGATCGTCTCTATATATATATTTACCGCTTTTATATATTTACATTTCCAATCCCCCATGAAGTTTACTTCGTGGTGGTCGATCGTTTATATATATACATTTACAGCTTTTATATATATAACTACTTACAGCTTTCATATAAACTGCAGCATCATGTGAGCCTAGGAATCATGTGATCACAGATTCAGTCTCCTGAATCTAGATTCGGTTCCTGTGATGGACATTTTCAGCTGTAATCAGCTTGTAAATTATTCATGGTGTTTGAATTTCCTTAGATGGCTCTCATGCCCACAAGGAATTCGACACTGCTTTGTAAACTATTTTCTCGAAGATGCTTCGCATCTTGAAAAATAAAAGCAATCAAGCCAAACATATAATAAAATCGAAGTATCAAAGGCCTCAATTACTATTGAGCATAAGGGTTTGAAAAACCTCTTTTACAAAACATCACTGCTATATCTTGTTAAAACTGAACTTTTATACAAATTCAAACCCTTTGTATATAGGTGCAAACGAGGCATAACACTACTTCCAAATAATTGCACATTGACCCCCCCCCCCCACACACACACATTTATATAATAGTTTAATTGAAAAGTGGCGGTTATCGTGGTAACACGGATGTCGGGGGGTGCCTAACACCTTTCCTCCGTATAATCAAGCTCTCGGACCCTAACGAATCTCGGTTTCACAGACCAGTTAAACAGTGTTACATCACGTGGTTAATGTGCAAACCTTTTCTCGATTGAGTTAGTGCAACCATTTAAAAATACCAACTGGCGACTCTTACAGTCCAATCGTCGACATATACATGTCGGACCTTTTCATAACTTATTTTTTCAAACAAATCTCACCTAACATGAGAACATCAAAAGACAAGAACAGAAAAGGGGTAAATAAAAATCTCGACGTCGACATGTACTATTCCAGATTTATAATTTGGTTGTGGTACAATAGGTCTATCTATAGGTTCCTCTTATTTGACTTATAGTGTTTTGTGGTTCTTGAACTCTTCAAGATTCTATTATCCTCCCACTAGCCCTTCTATGATAAACATCTTTATCTTAAAAGGTAGCATGTTTCGTAACAAACACCATTTTCTAAGTAGGATTATAGTACATATACCCTAAACTTAATTTAGGATGTCCAACAAATCTTTACTTGTGAAATCTTATCTCAAGCTTATCCTTTTGAACCTTTTCACATAAGCTGGACAACCTCTTATCTTAGCATACTTAAGATTAGGAATTCTCCCTATCCATAACTCTTACAGAGTCTAAGGGTTAGAATTTTAGGTTGCTTTTTCATAGATATACATTCATTTATAGGGTATTACCCAAAAAGGATACTGGAATATCGATAAAATCATTATGGACCGCACTATGTCCAATAAGATATAATTTTTCTTTTCAGACACATCAATCAATTATTTCTTATCAGGAGGCGTCCATTGTGAGAAACCGTTTTAGAGGATCTAAAAACTCATTACACAAGTATTCCTTCCTTAAACCGATCAAAGAATCCTAATACTTTTCCAATTTGTTTCACTTCTGAATTCTTTAAACCTTTCAAATAATTCACACTTGTATTTCAGCAAATACTACATTCAACTCTTTTAATGATTATCTCCTTTTCTTATACTAATTTGTTCAATATGCAAAATAATTTTCACGTAAGTCAAGTATACAAAATCCATTAAGTAATATTCCAGTTCTATACAAAACATTATTATTATAAATAGAACAACAATTGTTCTGAAATATAATACCAAAGATTTTATTATCCAACAATAAAATGGAAATAATGTTTCTAACGAGAACTGGAATACAATAACAACTTATTGACTTAATAGACTTGCCCGTAGGCTGTGCTAAACTATAAATTCCTATAGCTAATGCAACAACCTTTGCTTCATTTCCCACACATAGGATTACTTATGTTTGTTTATCTTTCTACTTCTGTTTGGTATCTTCATAAATCTATATTTATGGGAACCAAAGATGGTATCCAATACCCAAGTAGAACCTTAACTTAAAACAAAATTTATTTTAATCATGAATAAAACTGTATTTGTAACCGAAGCTTCAATAAGCTTTTTCTTGTTAGCCTCTGCAAGATACTTCTCGCAGTTTATTTTCCAGTGTCCAGGCTTACTGCAGTGGAAGCAAGCTCATTTACTATCCGTATCAGTTTTGTTCTTATTATCCTTTGTTTTTGTCTTTTTATTTACCTTCTTTGAATCTTTCTTCTTTTAAGAAGATCATTTGGCCCATACCAGTAAGACTTGGTCTTTCTTGGTTGGAAAGTGACTCTCAAGCTTTTCAACATGTTAAGCAAATCAGCGAGGCTGATATCTAACTTGCTCATATTAAAAATTCACAAAGATTGTGAGAAGGAGTCTGGGAGTGAATGCAAGATCATATCTTGGCTCATCTCTCTATCCATTATAAAACTTGTTATCCTAATTATTCCATCAAATTAATCATGTTAAGAACTTTTATAAGACCCCAACTTTTTATAAATAAAATTGAACTTCCTCTATTCATTATTTTGAAATAGTAAGGGGTGGATTGGATTAATGTGGTTAGTTATGAGTAAAATGTGCAAATTTTGTAAAATAAGCAAGTGATTATAAAATATTCATTGATGTTGGGGAATATTCATTTGGTCATGGAATATTCTTGTTGTTGGGGAATATTAAATATTGACAGTAGCTTGACCATTTATGGGCCCCATAATGTGTAAAAACCGTAGGATAAAGAAAAGCATAAGTATGAGTTTTTTTATAAATAACAGCGTAATTATTCTGCAATTAACATTATTGGAATACACGGTGGTTAAAGTACAAGAATAACGCTGTGTTGCGACCTGAGAGTACATGGTATTGCACATTATTTTTGGATTATTAATTCTTACGTAAGAAGGCATTACTCAATAATTGTTATAGTAATTACTGTTCAATATTTTATTTTATTGATTCAATAATTGCTACGTTGATATTTTATATTATTGTTAATTTAATAATTGTCACTGCACAGTATTTTTTATTATCAGATCATTAATTCATATTATTTGAATATTATTATTAGATAGCATTATTGACAATGTCTAAGGAAGTTCTGTCTAGGAAAGGGGTTTGATCACCTAATTACGCACCAGTAAGGAGAAATCCTTATCGGAAAAACCCCTTTCTTTCCTGGGAATGACCTGATTGTCATTATTGTGATTCTGTAATATTATTTGTGAATAATTAATTATTGATTTATGTGATAAGGAAATATTTATTTTATGTGAATATAAATGAAGGAATTAATGTTGATGTGTTTTATCAGTATTTTGTCGGAATGGAGGTATTAAAAATTATCCGTATGTGGATTTTGATCATTTTCTGTTTAGAATTTAGAAAAACTTTCTCCTACAAAGTTGTAGAGAATTAAATTTCCTATTGAATGGACATAAAATTCATATTTTTCTAATAAAAGGGCTATTTATTATGAGTTATTGAAGTTTCTGAATATTGTTTAAATTTAAAACATTTTGGTGGAGATTTCTAGAATGGGTGGGTCCCTCTCTTGTCCTTGTTGGTGTGCCGAGAAATTTCAAAGTGTGGTTTCAAAAGTGGTGTGCGTGAAATTTTTTATAAAATATTATTTTATTAAATTTTAGTCTGCTTTGGCGTTCTGGCATTTTCCTATAAATAAGCTACTTAGTTAGAAGTGAAAATCACACCAGAATCAGAAGTTTTCTCTCTATAATATCGAGCGTATTTTTGTGAGTATTTAGATATCTTAAGTGTTGCTATTCATTGCAAGTTTCCTTCCGCATTATATCCGATATTTCAGTCAGAAGTACTATTCTTTTGAGGTAAGGGATGTTATTTTTTTTTTGTAAATGATATTATTCCTTTTAATATCATTATACCAAAATATTGGTATAAATTTTATTATGAAATTTTTACCTTTTCATGTTGAGATTACTATTCATGTATACGACACTAGTCACGTATACGATACTATTCACTAATACGGTACTATTCATGAGTACTATTCACGAAGTATGACTTTTCTTGTGAAATTTCTACCTTTTCATGTCGGGGTTACAATTCACGTATACAGTACTATTCACGTATACAGCACTATTCACGAATACGACACTATTCACAAAAAAATTAAAATTTTTTTCTTTGTCCAAGTTGTCTATTATGGTTACTATCTTTGATTGTATCCATGTTTTGATCTTCATTCTTGAATTTTGCTCCACAATTGTTTATTATGGAGTATTTTTTAAGTTGGATAAACTAAAGTACGAATCTCTAATCCTTGTCCTTTTATCTCACTAGATTTGTTTTCTTTTAAATATTTTCATCATCCTCAGTCCTAAATGGTGATAAAATTGAATATCTTTGGCCTGTAGTGCAAAGATGAATGATTATCTAATGAATATCTTTGGCCTGTAATGAAAAGATGAATGATTACTTGATGAATATCTTTGGCCCGTAGTGCAAAGATGGACAGGTGTTGAGATGAACATGACCAACTGGTGATACAAATGATTATCTTTGGCCCGTAGTGCAAAGATGAATATTTTATTCAAGATGTATATTGATTGATGTTACAGGGATAAAATATTGATGATGGACTTTTAAATCATAGAAGATAGTAGATTTCATGTTCTACTTGACTCTTCTAATGGATTGTTGTTTCCGCTGCAGTTATTGATCTAAAACTTGTTGTCTATTATTCTATCAGATTTTTCCCTATTGAAGACTAAGGATAATTTGTTCTACATTATCATAGTCATAATATTCTTTACTGGGCTAGTTGAGCTCATCTTTTTTCTTTTTGTTCTATTTTTCTTCTCAGGAAGAGAGAATATAGCAGAAACTAGTCGGGGTATGGAGTGATGGTTCAAGACATTTGTTTTAGCAATCCTCACAATTTTGTAAAATAGTGTATCAATAATTGTAATGAGGACTTATTTGAGTTTGGATATTATCTAGAAGACAATATGTGTATTTAAACTCACAGCATATGTGTTGTCGTATTTTACACGACAATTGTAATAATGAAATTGTAGTTATTTTTGTACCATGTATTTAGCGACTCAGAATGGGTTGTGTGGACTTATTTTGGGGGTGGAACAGTTGGTATCAGAGCTTAACTTGACGAATATGGAACAATCACAAGAAACAAAGCTAGATTAGTGGCACAAGGATACAATCAACAAGAAGGAATAGATTGTGAAGAGACATTTGCTCCAGTAGCCCGATTGGAATCCATTAGAATATTATTAGCATTTGCATGCTTCAGAAAGTTTAAAATACAACAAATGGATGTCAAAAGCGCCTCCCTTAACGGCTATATAAACGAAGAAGTATACGTAAAATAGCCCCCTGATTTTGAGCATAAAAAGTTCCCATATTACGTATACAAACTAAAGAAGGCACTCTATGGACTCAAACAAGCACCAAGAACTTGGTATGAGAGATTAAGTAAGTACCTCCTATCAAATGGCTTCATAAGAGGTAAAATCGACTCTACTTTATTTATTAAACATCAAAATAAAGATATCATTATTGTACGAATAAATGTAGACAATATAAGATTTGGTGCTACTAATAACCTTCTTTGCGAGTGGTTCTCTAAATGCATGCACATGGAGTTTGATATGAGCTTAATGGGAGAACTCAATTACTTTCTGGGGCTTCAAATTAAACAAAATCAAGAAGGTATCTTCATACATCAAACTAAGTATACAAAAGAACTACTCAAGAGATTCGGCTTTGACAAATCAAATCCAAAGACCACACCAATGAGCACATCAATAAAGCTCACAGTAGATGAAAAAGGTATGGATGTGGAAGTAACAAAATATAGAGGTATGATCGAATCCTTACTATATTTAACAGCCTCTAGACCTGATATAATGTATAGTGTTTGTCTATGTGCTCGCTTTTAAGCTAAACCCAAAGAATCACATTTACAAGCTGTTAAACGAATATTTAAATATTTGAGTGGTACTACAAATTTAGGATTATTTTACCCAAAATGTGACAATTTTGATCTAATGGGTTACTTAGATGCTGACTATGCAGGCTGTCAAATAGATAGAAAAAGCACAAGCGGTGCTTGTACATTTTTGGGACAAAGTCTCATCTCATGGCATAGTAAGAAGCAAACCTCAGTTGCCCTATCCACCACTGAGGGTGAATATTTAGCAGTAGGAAGTTGTTTCTCCCAAATTTTATTGATGCGTTAAATACTCTGTGACTTTGATATTATGTGTGAAAATGTGCCCATATACTGTGATAATACAAGTACTATAGACATTTCTAAAAATCTAGTTCTACACACTCGTACAAAACATATAGAAGTTCGCCACCATTTTTTTAGAGATAATGTGTCCAAAGAACTCATCAAATTAATATTTATTCCAACTGAGCATCAATTAGCAGATATATTTACAAAACCTCTAGGGGAAGAACGCTTCTGCACTCTAAGAAGAGAACTCAGGATGTATCTGATATAGATATGGTCTGCATGCTTTAAGGAAATTAGACAGACAATTTAGATTTCACGGCATGTCTTACTACCATAATTATGCAAATTAAATTTGCTCAGATTTCCCTTCCCAAACACGGCTCCACGACTTCCCATATCTTGGTAACACGCACCCTCGATAAGACAGAAGTTACTTTACTCTTTCACCTTCATCTTTTTCTCTTCAAGCACTCTAACCGTCTCTGTAACCTCCAATTGCTCTTAAACCCTATCTGAGATAATGCGAACCAGGCGTGCTAGACAACTTTGTGATGAATCTGAGGAAGAGGTATCACTGCCTTCTCCACCCTCTCAACCTCCTGCTACTCGAAAACTGAAAAAGAAGCAACCTTCTGTCACGACCATCTCCGGTGACTCATCCCCTGCAGAACCTGAAGCGAGTTTACCATCCCCTCCACCGATTGGGACGTCTACTAGAACCAAACGGCAAAAAAATCAAAGAATCCTCACCAGGATCTCATCTAATGATGGTAATCCCTTTATCTGTCTCTTTGCATGATGTTCTTGAGAATTTCTTTAGAGGCCATAATTTTGAACTTCGGTTTAAATCTTCCATCTGCCAAAAATCTTTTATTTATGAAAAATCTATTGATATCTACTATTTTCAAAACTCCCCACTTCAACATCTTCTTGAGTCTTGTGGTCTGTCCTCTCTAAATGTTCCTCCATCTGTGGCCTATCCAAAGTTGGTTCAACAATTTTACACGAACCTTGAAAATAATGGTGATTGTTATACTACACTCATGAAACGGAAATCGTTGTGTTTTACTGCTATGGATTTAGGAAGCATACAGTCCATTCCCTTCACAAGAGACTGTCCATTTACTCTTAATGGACCAGTTTACACTCCTCTGTTGTGAGACCCTAAATTTTATGAAATGAAAGTATTCAATTTTCTTATAATTATTCTATTTAGTAAATGGTTAAATTGATAAAAGGTTAAAGTTAAGGGTGATATGTGAAATTTTTTCAAAGTATACAAGTTGTTATAAAATAATTGGTGATAAAAGTATAGTAATACGCGTGGTTGCATAGTAGTACACGGTATTGTACAGTATCTTTGATTATTGATGCTTATGTGAGAAGTCACTCAGTTTTATTCAATTATTGTCACAATATGTTATATTATTAAATCAATAATTGAGATGGAAAAGTTATTCATATTATTATTTGTAATATTGATAATGTCTAGAAGTTCTGTCAGTGAGAGGTTTGGTCACCTAATTGCGCGCCAATAAGGAGAAATCCTTATCGGAAAGCCCCCTTTTTCCTAGGAACGACCTGGTTGTTAAATATTGCGAATTATAATAATAATGAATAAATGTTATTAAAAATCGAATTTGAGTTCGGAGTTGAATTTGGAGAAGCGAACGTGATATTTGTGTCCGGAACGATGAAATTAGTAAAAATAGACTATAAACACAAAATTTTTCGGGGTTGACTTTTTGGTCAAAAAGTCAACAGTTGACTTTTTTGAAAAAAGTCAAACTTCAAAATTTCAAAAATAAATTTTTTCATAAAAATAGTTCCATTGTGGTGAGATTATTAGTGTTAGTGGAAATTGACATTTATTTCGATATTAATTGATGTCTGAAAGTTATATTGACCAATCGGGTAATTAACCTGATAAATGAGCATTTAATTGCTATTAATTCACAGGATTATAACTATTTATTCACATGTGTGTACTATTGATTCACATTCTTGTACTATTAGGGGAGGTGGTGCAAGATTGATAATACTTGCATGACTAAGTTAAAAATGGAGGTATAGATGGAGGTACTATACTGTAATTCATATTTTCACATGATTATAACTATTGATTCATATGATTGAACTATTGATTCACATTATTTACTATTAGGGGAGGTGGTGCAAGTTTGATAATACTTGCAGGACTAAATTAAAAATGAAGAAAAAGAGGGAGGTACTATACTGTAATATTTTGAGCCCCAAAACGTGCAATTATTGAAACTATATTTTCCTATAAATAGAAGCTCATTCTTCCTTCATTTCTCACCAATTCACTAAAGCTATAAAGCAATTATTATAGAAAGAAATTATAGAGAGAAAGAAGAAGAGAAGTCTGTTACCTCACTATTCTAGTATCCAGTTTTCTTCTAAGGTAAGAGATATTATTATTATAGTAAGGGGTATTATTTATTTCGTATTCATGAAGAGAACTATTGTTATTCCATTCCTTATTATTCTATTGGAATAACCTGTATACGCGGACTACCGTATACATGGTGAAATTCTTCTGTTATTCCACTCTTTATTTTTATGTTGGAATAACCTGTCTATGCGAAGTACTGCATACATGGTGAAATTTTTCTGTTATTCCATTCTTTATTATTCTATTGGAATATCCTATCAGTGCGGATTACGCATGATCTGGTTTCATTCTTTATTATTCTGTTAGAATATCCTGTCTGTGCGGATTACGTATGACCTGATTCCATTCTTTATTATTCTGTTGGAATAACCTGTCTACGCGGACTACCGCATGCATGGTGAATTCTTCTATTATTCCATTCTTTATTATTCTGTTGGAATAACCTGTCTATGTGGATTACTACATGCATGGTAATGATCCTACGTATTCATTCCTTATTAAATTATGGAAATGATCTATCTACGTGGATTACCGCATAGCGGGCAAAAATCCATTTGCAGTTTCGTAATTTTTCTGACCCTCAAAAATTCTGGAAAAATTTGAAATGATAATTTGATGAGTTTTCTAGATTGTGTCCAAAAATTGTGATTTTTGGATGTATAGATTAGAAGTTATAAATTTTACGGGAAAAAACTATTTTAAAAGTAAACCCTTATAACTCCTTGTGGTTAACTCCAAAATTGGTGAAATTTTTATTGGGAGTACATATATATAACAGGAGTATACCTTGTAAATTTCGGAATTTTTGGACAAAAGTACAATTTATGATAAATGTTTAAATATTCGGCAGTTTTGGCCATATGAAAAATAGTAAACGAATTTTAAAATTTCCGAGAAAAATATCTGTTCAATACGGGACTATATTATGCTAAATCCCAGAAATGAATAATTTTTGGGACTGATTTGGTATTTTTCATGAAAATGGTTTAGTTACGAACATATGAATTAAATATGTTATGTGAAGTTGAAAAATTGGTAAATAGGAGTTTATGGCTTGAAAATCCTATATAAGGTATATGCTAATTTTTGATGAGTGATTTGATCATTAGTGATGAAATCTTATGAGTATGATATTTTTGAATGATTAAATGCATTATTTAGTAAAGTGTAAACAATTAAAATAAATTGTTTATAAGTTTAAGAAGTGATTAAAATATTGTTATAATATTAGTAATATTAGATTATGAGTTTATTAAATGATTGATAATATTTGGATAAATTTAAAGTCTTTAATATTTATCCTTGATTTCGTTTGATTAATGCTTATATCATTGTCATCATCCTCATACTTATATTGTGATGAAAGTCATCTTTGGCTTACGTGCATAGATGGACTGTTGATTATTGGTTTTAAAGTTGTATATCTTTGGCTTACGTGCAAAGATGGACTGTTGATTATTGGTTTTACAGTTGTATATTTTTGGCTTACGTGCAAAGATGGACTTTGGATTATTAGTTTTATAGTTGTATATCTTTGGCTTACGTGCAAAGATGAACTATTGATTAATGATTATCTTTGGCTTATGTGCATAGATGAACTGTTTATTGGTATGATTACGACCAGGGATCATTCGGTATAATCATGACCCGTAATGTTATAGATGATGTGGTAAAAGTCCTCATTGGCCCGCAGTGCATGGATGAACAATTATTGGTATGATTATAACCAGGGATTATTCGGTATAATCATGACCATTGATGATTACATGAATATCCTTGGCCGTAGTGTAGGGATGATTCGATGATGTGGATTATTTATTAAGCCGAGTCTCAACGATAAAATATTGATTATACACTTTTAATTCGTAAAAGATAGCAGATATCATGCTCTATTTAACTCTTATAAAATACAGTTGTATGTCTTTGGCCTGTAGTGCAAAGATGAATTGTTAATGAATATCTTTGGCCGTAGTGCAAAGATGAATTTATTAGTATTATTATGAGCAGGAATTGTGATTTGGTATAACCATGATTTTTGATGTTTCAGGTGAAGATAGGTGATGAAAATTATCTTCGTCCTGGGTGCGAAGAGGAATTTAGAACCACAATTATAATTATGAGTTATTCATATGATTGTGGACAAGAATGTTGATTCATGTTACAGGGATAAAACATTATTGGTGGACTTTTAACATGGAGAAGATAATACACCTTATGGTCTATTTGACTCTTTTAATGGATTGCTTCGTTCATTGTTAACTATGGTTGAAAAGTTTTATTATCTACCATATGTTCTAAATCTCCGATTTATTATCGATTTAAAGCTATTGATAATTTAATTATCTTTAGTATGATGATTGTGGCGCCCCAAAATAGGTATACATCACTTGATTCTCGAAGTAAATCAAATATACTGGTACAAAATTCGAGATAAAAACTTAAATATACAACATAAGCTGTGGGTTTTAATACAATCATTGTCTTCTAGACAGTACACAAACTCAAAATAAGTCCTCATTACATTTATTATCACACTGTTGCACAAAATAGTGAGGACTACTAATATTATCATCTGGACCGTCACTCCGTTCCCCGACTCGTTCCAGCTATATTCTCATTTCCTGAAGAGAACAGTGAAAGAAAGGGTGAGCTCAACTAGCCCAGTAAGAAATATTATGACTAAGATAATGCAGGATAAATTATCATTAGTCTTCAACAATGTTAAACTGATAAAATACAATAGACATCAAGTTTAACTGCAGCAGAACAAGCAATCCATTAAAAGAGTCAAGTAGAGAATAAAGTCTACTATCTTTTATGATTTAAAAAGGGTTTTTCATCACTTTTTATCGCTGAGACTCAGTTTAATAAATAATCCACATCATCCCTGCACTACGGCCAAGGATATTCATTAGAGTCACGACCACAAATTATCTATGCACTACGGGCCAAGGATATTCGTGTATTCATCAATGGTTATGATCATGCCAACAATTGTCCATCAATGCACTACGGGCCAATGAGGACTTTTACCACATCATTTGTAACATTACGGTCATGATTACATCTAATAATCCCTGGTCATAATCATACCAAGTCCATCTATGGACTATAGGCCACATATGACTTTCAACATAATATAAACATAAGGATGATGACAACGATATAAGAATTCAATAAAACAAATTCAAGAATTAATTTAACCAAGAACTAATAATGTCTAAATTGTCAACATGATACTTCTTTGTAGAATAAAATTCAAGAATGCTTATAAGAATATTTCCATGAAAAGATACTGGATGAAGCGCAAATATCAAGGATATTCCACTAATTTTATGGAGTATAGAAGTCAATACTTTAACCAACTGAGTATAATAAAGAATGGAATAACAAAAGAAATCACCAGGCATGCGATAAACCGCACAGGCAGGTTATTCCAACAGAATAATAAAGACGGAACCAGGTCCGGCGTAAAATGCACAAACAGGATATTCCAATAGAATAATAAAGATGGAACCAGGTCCAACGTAAAACGCACAGACAGGATATTCCAACAGAATAATAAAGACGGAACCAGGTACGGCGTAAATCGTACAAACAGGATATTCCAACAGAACAATAAAGAATGGAATAATAGAAGAATTTCACCAAGTATGCGGTACTTCGCATAGATAGGTTATTCCAACATAATAATAAAGAATGGAATAACAGAAGTTCTCTTCATGAAGACGAAATAAAGAAATAATACCCCTTACCTTAGAAAGAAATTGGATACTGGAGTAGAGAGGTAGCAGACTTCTATTCTTTTTTCTCTCAAAAATTTTTCTCTATAATAATTGCTCTATAGCTTTAGTGAATTGGTGAAGAATGATGAAGAAATGAGCTTCTATTTATAGAAAAATATAGTTTCGATAATTGCACGTTTTGGGGCTCAGAATATTACAGTATAATACCTTCCTCTTTTCCTTTATTTTTAATTTAGTCATGCAAGTATTATCAAACTTGCACCACCTCCTCTAATAGTAAATAATGTGATTCAATAGTAAATCATGTGAATCAATAGTTATAGACATGTGAAAATACGAATTACAGTATTGCACCTCCATCTATACCTCCATTTTTAACTTAGTCATGCAAGTATTATCAATCTTGCATCAACTCCCCTAATAGTAACAAGAATGTGAATCAATAGTACACACATGTGAACAAATAGTTATAATAATGTGAATTAATAGTAATCAATTTCTCATTTATCCGGTTAATTACCCGATTTGTCTATATAAACTCCAGACATCAATTATTATCGAAATAAATGTCGATTTCCACTAACACTAATAATCCCAACACAATGGAACTATTTTTATCAACAATATAAATTTTGAAATTTTGAAGTTTCCCGAAAAAGTCAACTGTTGACTTTTTGACCAAAAAGTTAATCCCGGAAAATTTTGTGTTTATTGTCTATTTTTACTAATTTCATCGTTTCGGACTCAAATATCACGTCCACGTCTCCAAATTCAACTCCGAACTCAACTTCAATTTTTAATAACATTCAATATTAATATTATAACTCACAATATTGAACAACCAGGTCGTTCCCAGGAAAGAGGGGGCTTTCCAATAAGGATTTCTCCCTATTGGTGCGCAATTAGGTGACCAAACCTCTTCTTGACAGAACTTCTAGACATTGTAAATATTGAAATTTAATAATATGAATAACTTTGTCGTCTCAATTATTGATTTAATAATATAACATTTTATGCAGATGATACTGTGACAATAATTGAATCAATAATATGAGAGATATGATGCAGCAATTATTGTAGCAATAATTGAGTATAACTGAGTGACTTCTTACGTAAGCATCAATAATCAATACCAAGTGTGCTACTATGCAACCACGCCAGACATCGTATTTACTTTTACTACTGAGAGTAGTTCAACAGTTTTAACTGTAAAACTTTCGCCGTTATTTTCATAAAAATATTTTTGTCGTTTTCTCAATCCAACAATAATTCCGTTGTGGGGTCCACCAATGATTGTGCTGTCGTACAAATATTCTCTGCTAAAACGAATATTCCCCGACCAATCGAATATTATAAAACAACTTGCGTACTTTGAAAAATTTGTAAATACTACCCACAACTATAACATTATATCAAATTCATTCTATAATATTCAAAAATGATATTTATAGAAAAATCATCTTTATTAAAAAGTTGGGGTCTTACAACCTCCCATTCTTATGAAATTTTGCCCTCAAAATTAGGGTACGTACCTGGTATGTCGAAGAGGTGAGGATATCTTGACTTCATCACAGATTCTAACTCCCAAGTCATTTCCTCCACATCGTGGTTTCTCCACAAAACTTTGACTTGAGGTATAACCTTGGAGCGTAGAATATGATCCTTCTTATCCAAGATTTTAATAGGAACCTCTTCATACGTTAAATCTTCCACTATTTCGTCCGGTTCTAACTCAATAATGTGGTTCAGGTCTTTCACATATTTACGTGACATAGATATGTGAAAAACATTATGAACACGAGACATACTTGGCGGTAAAGCGAGTCTATAGGCCACAGTTCCTACTCATTCAAGGATTAAAAATGGGCCAATGAATCGAGGATTGAGCTTTCCTCTCTTTCCAAATCTCGTAACTCCTTTCCATGGAGCAACACGTAACAACACATGATCTCCAATATCGAATTCCACGTCCTTTCGATGAAGATTAGCATAACTCTTTTGTCGATCTTGTGAGGCTTTTATATGTTGTCGGATCGTTTGAATCTTTTTCGTAGTCATACGTACCAAATCCGGTCCCAACAACGTTGCTTCACCCACGTCATCCCAGCATACTGGAGAACGACACTTTCTTCCATACAAGGCCTCAAATGGAGCCATGCCAATACTTGCTTGATAACTATTGTTGTAGGAAAACTCCACCAATGGTAAGAACTTGTCCCAACTTCCCTTGAAGTCAAGGACATAGAGTCTTAATAAATCATCAAGAGTTTGAATAGTCCTTTCTGACTGCCCATCCGTTTGAGGATGATATGCCGAACTAAATCGTAAATCTGTGCCCGTAGCTTTTTACAAACTAACCCAAAATCTTGAAGTGAATCTTGGGTCTTGATCAGAAACTATGGATACTGAAATACCATGCAATCTTACAATCTTGTTTATGTACAAACTAGCAAGATGTTCAAGTGAATAAGTTTCTCGTATCGGTAAGAAATGAGCAGACTTGGTCAATCTATAAACAATGACCCAAATTGCATCTATGCCTTGAGAAACCTTGGGAAGACCAGTAACAAAATCCATGGTAATGTGATCCCATTTCCATTCTGGAATTTCAAGTGGTTGCAATGGACTTTTTGGCACTTAATGCTCCACCTTGACTCGTTGACAAGTTAGACACCTTGAGATAAACCCCGCTATCTCTCTCTTCATATTGCTCTACCAAAATGTATGTCAAAGATCATAATACATTTTGGTACTCCCAGGATGGATTGCAAACGGTGTGTTGTGCGCCTCCATCATGATTTTATACTTCGAGTCAGAATCATTAGGAACACAAAGTCTGGAGTTGACTCGAAGTATTCCTTCTTCATCGATTCTTGCTTTTGGAATAGCACCTTCTTGCACTTTCTTCCTCATTCGCATCAGCTTGAGGTCTGTAGTTTGAGCAGCTTTAACTTTATCAATTAAAGTCAGTTTGACTCCTATATTTGCCATCATCACATGGGTCCCTAGAGTCTTTAACTCTATTTCCATCCTTTCCAAGTCATACACAATGGTCCTTTGCATTGACAATAATGCACTCGTGCCCGCATATGATCTTCTACTCAATGCGTCAGCTACTACGTTCATTTTTCCAGGATAGTATTGGATGGTATGATCGTAATCTTTCAACAACTCAAGCCATCGTCGTTGCCGCATGTTGAGTTCCTTTTGAGTGAAGAAATATTTGAGGCTTTTATGATCCGTATTGATCTCCAGCTTCTCTCTATACAGATAATGCCTCCAAATCTTAAGCGCAAAAATGACTGCTACCAACTCTAGATCATGAGTAGGATAATTCCTCTCATATTCTTTGATTTATCGAGAGGCATAGGCTATGACTTTCCCATGTTGCATGAGAACACATCCTAACCCTTTGCCCGAAGCATCACTGTAGATGACAAATCCTTCCGAGCAAAATGGTATTGTCAGAATAGGTGCTGAAATGGGTCTCCTCTTGATTTCTCAAAAACTCTTCTCACATTCCTCGCTCCAACCAAATTTTGTATCTTTTCGAGTAATCTAAGTTAGTGGAGTAGCGATTCGAGAAAATCCTTCCACGAATCTCCGATAATAACCAGCTAAACCGAGAAAGCTACGTACTTCGATCACTGATTTAGGTTGCTCCTAGCTTTGAATAGCTTCAATCATTGCTGGGTCAATAGATATTCCATGACTTGATACTACGTGCCCAAGGAATGCTACTTCCTCAAACCAGAACTCGCATTTCTTCAACTTGGCATAAAGCTTATATTCACAAAGTTTTTGGAGTATCAGCCTCAAGTGTTGCTCATGATCTTCACGGCTTTTGGAATAAATAAGGATGTCATCAATAAAGACGACCACAAAGTGATTCAAATTTTCCTTGAATACTCGGTTCATCATATCCATGAAAGCAGCAGGAGCATTACTCAATCCAAAAGACATGACTAGGAATTCATAATGCCCATACTGAGTTCTGAAAGCCGTCTTTGGAATGTCATCGGTTCTAATCTTCAATTGGTGATATCTGGAACGAAGATCAATCTTTAAAAAGAATTTAGCTCCTTGCAACTGGTCAAACAGGTCATCAATACATGGCAATGGGTACCTATTTTTGATGGTGACATAATTCAACTCCCGATAATCAATACAAAGTCGCATACTCCCATCTTTCTTTTTCACGAATAGAACAGGAGCACCCCAAGGAGAAGTACTAGGACGAATAAAGCCAATGTCTAACAATTCCTGCAGTTGGGTCTTTAACTCCTGAAGTTCAATAGGAGCCATTCGATATGGGGCTTTGGAAATGGGTTTTGTACTAGGTTTAAGGTCGATACAAAATTCAATTTCACGCTCTGGGGGTAGGCCTGGAAGTTCTTCAGGGAATACATCAGGAAATTCATTAACAATAGAAATATCTTTCAAAACTGACGTATTTTTGTTTAGATCCGTGACATAAGCTAAGAAAGCTTGACATCCATTTTTCAATAAACGAATAGCTTTATGGCTTGAGATGACAGTGATTGATTTTAAGGGTTTGGTTGCTTGAATTCGCATAATAGATTGGATAGGAATATGAAAGCTAACAACCTTATGAAAACAATCAATTTTTGCATGATGAGTAGTTCACCAATCAATCCCTAAAATCACATCAAATGCAAGTATTTTCAAAGAAATAAGGTCGACAGATAACGTGCGGGTGCCGATTTGAACTAAACAAGACTTATAAATAGTGGATGTAATGAAGGTTTCTCCCAATGGAGTTTAAACAGATAAATCAAAGTCCAATTTCTCTGGAGTCAAATTTAAACGTTGAGCGCAAGTATGAGAAATAAAAGAATGGGTAGAACCGGTATCAAATAAGGTATATACTTCGTTAGAGTTTATGATAAGCTTACCCGTGATGACCTCGTTCGGGTTTCCTGCTTTCTGGGAGGTCACGACAAACGCTCTCCCTTGAACTACCAGTTTTATCTTGTCTGGGATGACCTTTGATGCCTCCATCCCAGCTGGACTTGTCTTTGGTGCACGATAAAATCAGGCCAGGTGACCTTCTCTTCCACAATTGTAACATGCTTTGGAGGGCATCGCGTAATTTGGACTTATGTGTCCCTCCCCTCCACATTTGAAGTATATGATAGGTGGTCGTTCTCCTTCCTTAACGACAGGTGCTGATGCTGACATCTTTCCATCATTGTTGAATCTCCTCTTCTTGAAATGTCCATTCTTATTGTTTTGGCCATGATTACTACCGAAGTGGTTACCATTTCTTGCATGTTGATTCCCTCCACGCTTATTGTTACTGCTTCGATGACTGTTATCACTAGTATTATCCTTTTGTCGGCTACTCTCTTTGGTTGGGTTGACTCATTATCGCGCTCCAATAATTGAGCCCTATTAACAACATCTGAATTCAAACACAGTTTATTAGAGATAAGATATTGACATATCTCGGGTTTCAAACCTCTTAGAAATATTCGCGTCATTCTCTCCTCATTATCATCCAAATGGGACGCAAACCGGGATAACTCGGCAAACTTGGCTTCGTACTGCGACACGATCATGTTGTTTTGCTCCAGCTTGATGAACTCTACCTCTTTCATGTGACGAATGCTTTCGAGAAAGTACTTGTCGTTGAACAGTTCATGGAACTTCTCCCAAGACATCTTCAGTGCGGCAAGTTGGGTACGATTTACAAATTCCCACCAGTAATCTGCCTCTGCCCGCAATATGAAGGTCGCAAAGGGAACCTTTTACTCCTCGAAGCATCCCAAGACATCAAATATCTTGTTGATCTGCTTTATCCACGTCTCCGCCTTAAGTCGTTTTGGCTCTCCAAAAAACTCCGGTGGTCCCAGTTCCTTGAATCGCTTAATGATGACCGTCTCGAGAGTTGCGGTGTTTCCACCTGCATTTTGTACAGGAGCCGCCCTTTCCTGATGTTGTATGAATTGCATAAAACCTCTGAACATTCCATCGTTCATCATCTGGTCAGTGTTGTTGTTTGCCTGAGGATTGTCGCCTTCCTGATGCATATTATCCTGATTATTGATCAGTGGAGACTCAATGGTCTCCTGTGCTCCATTGAAGTTCTCAACATTCTCGGATGTCATTTTCAAATACTACCACAAAAAAATGGTTAATTAACATGTCACATATTATTCCTATACTATGACCAACCAATTAATACCAAATAAACTTAGGTAGATCATACTAGCGAAAGAATTCCCCGTCTCCCCCTCCTAGTTCTTCTCTCACATTTTAGCCAGGGATCATATCCCTAAGCTTCGATACCAACTGTGATGCCCCCAAAATAGGTATACATCACCTATTCTGAGTCGTCAAATATATAGTACAAAATTCAGATACAAAATTAAATATACAACATGAGCTGTGAGTTTTAATAAAATCATTGTCTTCTAGACAGTACACAAACTCAAAAAAAGTCCTCAATACATTTATTATCACAATATTGCACAAAATAGTGAGGACTACTAATACTATCATCTGGACCGTCACTCCGTTCCCCGACTCATTCCAGCTATATTCTCATTTCCTGAAGAAAACAGTGAAAGAAAGGGTGAGCTCAACTAGCCCAGTAAGAAATATTATAACTAAGATAATGCAGGATAAATTATCATTAGTCTTCAACAATGTTAAACTGATAAAATACAATAGACATCAAGTTTAACTGCAGCGGAACAAGCAATCCATTAAAAGAGTCAAGTAGAGAATAAAGTCTACTATCTTTTATGATTTAAAAAGGGTTTTTCATCAATTTTTATCGCTGAGACTCAGCTTAATAAATAATCCACATAATCCGTACACTACGGCTAAGGATATTCATTAGGGTCACAACCACAAATTATCCATGCACTACGGGCCAAGGATATTCGTGTATTCATCAATGGTCATGATCATGCCAACAACTGTCCATCAATGCACTACAGACCAATGAGGACTTTTACCACATCATTTATAACATTACGGTCATGATTACAAGAATAATCCACGGTCATAATCATATACAAGTCCATCTATGGACTACTGAAGCCTGTAGATGACTTCCAACATAATATAAACATGAGGATGATGACAATGATATAAGAATTCAATAAAACAAGTTCAAGAATTAATTTAACCAAGAACTAATAATGTCCAAATTGTCAACATGATACTTCTTTGTAGAGTAAAATTCAAGAATGTTCAGAAGAATATTTTCATGAAAAGATACTGGATGAAGCGTAAATATCAAGGATATTCCACTAATTTCATGGAGTATAGAAGTCAAAACTTTAACCAACTAGGTATAATAAAGAATGGAATAACAAAAGAAATCACCAGGCATGCGATAGACTACACAAAAAGCAAAAGTTATTCCAATGAGAATAATAAAGATGGAACCAGTCCCACAGTAAAATGCATGTGAGACAAAATATTCCAACGAGAATAATAAAACAGAATGCAGGTCCGGCGTAAAAAAAGCCTTGAGAGGATATTCAACAAAATAATAAAAACGGAACCAGTCCAGCAGAAAAGCGTCTGAGATGGGATATTCCAATGAATAATAAAGGCGGAACAGTCCCGTAAAATGCATGAGACAGTGATATTCCAATAGAATAATAAAGAATGGAATAACAGAAGAATTTTACCTAGTATGCATTCTTGATGCATGAGGTTATTCCAACATAATAATAAAGAATGGAATAATAGAAGTTCTCTTCATGAAGACGAAAGAAATAAATAATACCCCTTACCTTAGAAAGAAACTGGATACTGGAGTAGAGAGGTAGCAGACTTCTATTCTTCTTTCTCTCTAAAATTTTTATCTATAATAATTACTCTATAGCTTGAGTGAATTGGTGAAGAATGATGATGAAATGAGCTTCTATTTATAGAAAAATATAGTTTTGATAATTGCATGTTTTGGGGCTCGGAATATTACAGTATAATACCTTCATATTTTCCTTTATTTTTAATTTAGTCATGCAAGTATTATCAAACTTGCACCACCTCCCTAATAGTAAATAATGTGATTCAATAGTAAATCATGTGAATCAATAGTTCTAGACATGTGAAAATACGAATTTACAGTATTGTACCTCCATCTATACCTCCATTTTTAACTTAGTCATGCAAGTATTATCAATCTTGCACCAACTCCCCTAATAGTAACAAGAATGTCAATCAATAGTACACACATGTGAATAAATAGTTATAATCATGTGACTTAATAGTAATCAATTGCTCATTTATCCGGTTAATTACCCGATTGGTCAATATAAACTCCAGACATCAATTATTATCGAAATAAATGTCGATTTCCACTAACACTAATAATCCCAACACAATGGAACTATTTTTATCAACAATATAAATTTTGAAATTTCGAAGTTTGACTTTTCCCAAAAAAGTCAACTGTTGACTTTTTAACCAAAAAGTTAATCCCAAAAAATTTTATGTTTATAGTCTATTTTTACTAATTATCACGTCTGGACTCAAATATCACGTCCGCGTCTCCAAATTTAACTCCGAACTCAACTTTAATTTTTAATAACATTCATCATTAATATTATAACTCACAATATTTAACAACCAGGTCGTTCCCAGGAAAGAGAGGGCTTTCCAATAAGGATTTCTCCCTATTGGCGCGCAATTAGGTGACAAAACCTATCCTTGATAGAACTTCTAGACATTATAAATATTGTAATTTAATAATATAAATAACTTTGTCGTCTCAATTATTGATTTAATAATATAACATTTTATGCAGAAGATACTGTGACAATAATTGAGTCAATAATATGAGAGATATGATGCAGCAATTACTGTAGCAATAATTGAGTATAACCGAGTGGCTTTACGTAAGCATCAATAATAATCAATAGTGTGCGATATTATGCAACCCGCCAGCGTATTCTTGTATTTTTTACTACTGAAAGTAGTTCAACAGTTTTAACTGTAAAACTTCCGTCGTTATTTTCATAAAAATATTTTTGTCATTTTCTCAATCCGACAATAATTCTGTGTGGGGTCCACCAATGATTGTGCCGTCGTATGAATATTCCCTGTTAAAATGAATATTCTGCGACCAATCGAATATTATAAAACAACTTGCGTACTTTGAAAAATTTGTAAATACTACCCACAACTATAACATTATATCAAATTCATTCTATAATATTCAAAAATGATATTTATAAAAAAATCATCTTTATTAACAAGTTGAGGTCTTACAATGATATTCTTACTGGGCTAGTTGTGCTAACCCTTTTGCTTCATAATTCCTTTCAGGAAATAAGAATGTTGTCGGGTCGAGCAGGGATAACAGGGGAATAGAACGATGGTCTATAGCTGTTGAGGTTCTCCCTAAATAGTATGGAAATAATTTTATTGAGAACTTTAGATAAGTGTGTCGTATTGTATACGTCATTTGATATTTAGTTTTGGTGAACCGAATAGGGTGAGGTGAACCCAACTTTGGAAGGGTGTTTTGCCACTATCATACAAGATGTCTGATGACATACAACCTCGTGTTATCATAGGACAGGGTTGTGCACATCCACTTGCTGAGTATATCTACGAGCACTACCTATATGATATTGGAGTTTGGTTGAAATATAATTTTCAATTGCAGACAGTGGAGATAATTATATGTCAAGAGAAGACTCGCCATTGGAAAGAACATGATAGTAATCTTCTGGTTTTTCTTTGGGGTCTATTGGGTCAACCAAGGATAATTCTGTGGACATATGATATCTATCATAACCTAGATGCATGGCCTCCCATGTACGAAGGTTTCCTTGAATACTTCCCAAAGATTTTAATTTCTAAAACAGTTTTTGACTGTACTTTTATGTAAAGTACCGTAGTAAGGTTGTGGTCGAGGCACCATGAAAGTTACATACATTTCTATTAAAACTCACAGTTTAAGCGTGGTCGATTATTCTGCATTTACGTTCAACAGACAGTATAAATGAAGTTTATATTTGATTTTTATAGTATGATATCTGGCGACTCAGAATGGGTCGTGTGGACCTATTTTGGGGGCATCACATCTGTCCCCTCTTGACCAACTTCAAACTATCATGGCTGACCCCACTTTGTCTTCAGTCACTCTTCCAAAGACCATTGCGGTGTTCCCTATTGCTATAGTTCTTCATAAATTACTGCAGTATAATCTTATTCCTCGTATTGGTGGTGGAGCTGAATTTACTTTCAAGGATTTGGTTTTAGTTGCTTTGATAATGAAAGGAAAACCATTTAATTTTTCTCTTATGATGCTCAAATATATGATTAACTGCATCAAACACTCCAAAAAATGTCTGCCTTATAGTTGTTTTCTCACAAAATTGTTCAATCATTTTCAAATCCCATTAAACAATGAAGGATCTATCACAATTACCGATTCCATCGATTTTGTCTATCTCAAAAGCGCTCATATCACCATGGTAGATGGTAAGTTCATGAGAATTGCTCCAGAACTTCCCTCTGCTCCTCCAGTCTCAAATGCCAATCCTCTTATTCCACAACCTCCCTCTCCTAAGATTCTTACTCTTCTTCATACCATTGCTACCAATCAAACCTTAATCACTGCTGATGTTAAGGATATCCAACACCGTCTTTCTGTGCTTGAAAAAGGTAAATTCCCATCACTCGCACTGAACTAAACACTATTTTTCGTACCATGGAAGATGAGTTCATCGATCTTCAGGCAGGATTCGAATTGCACACTCGGGCTATGGTAGAAGCCGTACAGAGGAAAATGAATCGCAATGCATGCCAATTAAGCACTGAACTCAAATTCATCAGCAACCAGATTGGGTCATTGAACATTTCACCGAGCGGCGCATGAATGATCTCAGTGAAGAACTCCAGGCTAAACAAGTTAACTCTCGCATTCCTGAATGGCCCCAATGCAACTGGATGGCTGAATACCAAGGGGGTTTTCTGGACCTTTTTTTACCTCCTCCTACCTTCATCGCACGTCCTCCCAAATTTGTAAACACCATGTCCTTAGAGGAGATTGAACACCACATGCTTCACCGTCCATATTTCACAGCTCGCGAAGCAAACCATGTTCACATTGATGAGGAGGATGCCTAAGTTTTTCCCCCATCTTTTCTCTTTTGCTCCATATGTTTCATCTTTTTGATGGATGCCAAAGGGGGAGATGAATTCTGATTCTGCCAGACAATTTTTAAATTTCATGCATGATGACTTCTATTTAAAACTATGCTTTAATTGTTGATGGATTTTTTTAACTGTTGATGGATGTCTTTATGATTGATGGTTTAATAGTTAATAGTGCTACTTCTGCTGGTTTAATAGTTAATGATGTTACTTCTGCTTAAAATATTTTTTGGACTAACAGGTTAGTGCAGGGTTATTAAACACTGCATATATGCAGAAAAGTATGAATTAAACAGTTAATTCTAAATGTGAAGATATGCATGAATTTAGGGGGAGTCATAATTATTTTGTTGTCATCATCAAAAAGGGGGAGAATGTTGACTTATGTCATACTCCATCCTAAATGTTTTGATGATGACCATATTATTCCTCTAATCATGCTCTATGAAATTTCAGGAAAAGAAATGGCATTACAGGAACATCGAGGAGGAAAATACAAAGACATGAAATCTGTGAAGAATGAAAGGTAAATTGAGTCCTAGGAAAAATATGTAAGATCTTAGCATTTATTACTTTCCAATACAAGGCTTTACGGCATGTGCATTTCACATATACGTAATTATATAACCAGAATTTATCAAATATACTAAATTTTGTTAAAATGATTTGTTAGGCAGATTTGCTGAGATCATGGGTTAACAATTTAAAAGTAATTGATTTTCCTCGGGGTTTATAAATCAAGGAATCTATCTTTGGTTAATTAAATAAGGTAACTTAATGAAAATAGTTAGCTAAATAAAATACCGTGAATCATGTTTTATATCAATGCTTAATTTAAGGAAAGAAAGTAGACTATCTCTAAACCACCTGCTTGATAAATTTATATGGAAATACTTTTAGACGTGTTGGTTTTAAAGACTGCATAAGATGGTAATATGATTTCATGATATTTATCCGGTAATTGACATATAGCAAATCTACAAGATGGGATATAATATAGGAGATATGTTATCACGTGATCAGGCATAATCTCCTCTCTAATCACTGATATATTATACTGAGCATGACGTGTCCTACTGGAAGGAATCTTGATCATTGGCACAATATCTAGACGTCACTCTAAAATCACATGATTTGTGCACTTTATTCTAAACAGTCATATTACGCATTTGTACTATGCAATGGTAACTTATCATAGTTGGCTATAAAAGAACTGAAACTAATGTAAGAAAAATGTAAGAAATACATACTGAAACTGCTCCTATATATACTACGAAATTGTGTTTCTTCTGATTACTGTTGATTGTAATTAACGAAGCTATTGTTGAGGTGATCTTGTCGAAAATACTCTGGTAATAATTTTCTTGCATACCATTACATACTAGAGCCTTTCATTGGTTAGTGATATATTGCTTGATCATTAGACCTTTATTGTGTTTCTTATATTTTCTCATACAACTTAATATTCTCTAAAGTGTGATCCGGTTTGGATTATTGTCAAGTTCGGAAGCATAGGTGCTTGAGGGTGCATAGGTGCACAAGGAGCAAAGGTGCTCAAGTTGTTGGAACTTTTATTGTAATTGAAAGGGTTTTAATAAAAGTGAGTCTCCAATACTAGTTGATATTGGACGTGGATTAGGCTACTATTGTAGAGAGTAGTAGTTGAACCACGTAAAAATTCCGGTGTTTATGTGATTGCATTTTTGTGTTATATTATTTTGTTAATTATCCAGCAGCCTGCATTCAATATCCATAAAAATTACCAAACTAACTTAGTAAATTGTTTTTTCATAATCACATTCTGAAAAAGGTTTATTCTCGGATTTATACATCTTGGAAAATGTAACATAAATTTAACATTTTGGCTTAACATTTCTATTTAAAAAGATATAGAATCCAGCTTGCTACATTGAATATCCAAAGGAATTTTTAGTTAATTAAAAGTTGGACATAGTTTGCTCCTATACTTATTCAACCCCTCTTCTAAGTGCGCCTAAGTAAATTTCAAAAAGTTATAGAATCATACCCTTGTAGATACGAGCTTCCACAGGTACGGGTTCAACTCCTACTTCTCCGTGATCTCCTTGGATCTCTGGGTAGATTTCTTCCTTTGATCAATGTTAGCCACCCATGTGTATGTCCTTTAGAGGTGATCCACCAAGGAAGAAGAATTTTTAAGAAGAAGGGTGTATTGGCTCAAACCCTAGTTTTTTCTATCTCCATAGAAAAGGGGGCGTACTCTCCAATTTTTGGAATTACATATATCTGATATCTGATATAAGACTCCTCTTATAAAGATATCAGGTAACCCTATTTAATTAGAATAAGTTATTATTTATTTAATTAAACTCCTCTAATTAATTGGGCTCTCTAATCATATTAGGGATAATTAATTAAACTCATTTAACTAATTTTACCTCCTAATCCTATTAGGAATAAATAAGAGTACTTATATTAAATTAATTCCTAAACTCTTATAGAAATTAAAATATTAATAATTATAATAATATTAACAAGACTCCTCTTATTAATTTATATTTAATATTTTCAAAATATTAAATAATAAATATTAAGTTATTTAATTTATTCTATCACCATAGATTAAATTAAGTATACTCAACATATTATTATGATTATGTCATTAACTTCTTAAATAATTATTCTTCCTTTTATAGCGTGACCCTTTAGGTTCTCCATATTAAACCTAGGTTGTGAATAAATTAATTAAAACAATTCTAATCTTATTTAAATAAATAAATTAAACTATTAATTTATTTAAGTAAATAATATTTATTCTACAATAGGGATAAGCCTTCCTAGTAATCAACAACTTTCTAGATAATATAGATGTCAACATTAATAATAAAAGAACCCTTGAGTAAATGGTTAACGTACAATTCAATCCTTCCACCATACAATGTCCCAATTAAATATAAGACATAAAATTACTGTTAAGTCTTTTTTTATTTAATTGTATGTATTTTGATTCCTAAATGCACAACTCCTAATGAATGCTTATTAGAAACTACTTTCTAATTTCATTCCACCTTAGTCAAGGATTCCTGGGTTGTCATTTATCGAATCACATAGGACATTTTTCTTCTTTTACTAGAAGTGGTAGATTCTTTATTAATCATTCATTATCTCCATATATTACTTATTGCACCCAAGCATACCCTTTGATATTGTAACGCCTTGAGAAAATCGGATTTTTCTGACAATTAAATTTTTATTTGATTATGTGAATTAAATGAATTTAATTGATTATTATGTGAATAAGCTATGTGAAGGTCGTTCTATGACCTAGAGTGTGTTTATATGGTTAGTAATCTGGCTACGTGCTAGAATTAATTGTTTGGAATTTTCAAGACGAAAATAATTGTTTTCCGAGAAATTTCTGTAAAAACACTATTCATTCGTTTCTATCCGGGGAATTATTTTAAAATTTCAAAAAATGCGTGATAATAGAATATGGAGATTAGATGGAATATCTGATAATATTTCATTTATGGCAAACACAGTTTTCGCCTGCGGACTTAAAACTTAAGGGTTGAGTATATTGATTTCCGAGAAGGAAATAATATGCGTAGAAGAAATGGCGTTAGGGTTAATGCGAGTGTTATACATTTATGGTACTATTTGGTATCTATATATAATATGAAGAGTAAATACGAAGTACAATATGATTATTGTACGAATAGTATATGGAGAGAATAAGTGAATTGTACGTATGGGATACGATTCGTATTATAAAATTAAGTTAAGTCTTAATGACTAATTCAATTGTGTTGGATTAGAATTAGTCCAATCAATTGAATGACCAAGCCCAAAGAGATTGATGGGTTAAGCCCAAGTCAAGGCCCATTGTTAAGTTAGTTAAGCCCAATTCATTAAAACCAACAGTGGATCGAGCCCGTTGGGTCACCGAATGGGTAAAACCCATGGGGCAACCCATGGGATGTCACATGGCAAGAGGTGGGCCGGCCACTTGGTGTGCAAGCCAAGTTTGAGGCTTGGTCACCAAGTATTTTACTTGGTCACCACACATGAATAGTAAGGAGGTTTGTGGTTTTAAAGTCCAAATTGCCCTCCATTCTAGTTTCCTATAAATAAGAGGCTAGATTGTTTCATTTGGGAGTTTTACAAATTTCTAACCTAGATTATTTGAGAGAGAAAGAGAGATAGACTTACAAATTATACACTTTGGAAGCTTTGACTTTTGGTTTTCAAGAGATTTCATTAGAAGTTCATCAAGAACACTAAGAGTTTTTAAAGGTAATATCCCTTATTTCTACTTTCATCTCTTTTGGTTTTCTTTTATCATGGAGAATCATAGATGGGTGGGGTATGGTTTGTATGGTGACTTAAAAGTAACTTACCATAGATTCAATCTCTATAAGTTATGAGATCGTAGGAATCATAAGGTTCGATATAGTTTCAAACCATGAAAATATTATTTGTTGAGATCGATTGTTTTTAAACAATTGAGCTCCATCAATACGTTATATATGAATCTTGCTTGGTTAGGATGTAGATAAGAAATCCATGGAGTATTCCATGTGATTTGGCTTAAAGAACTATAGTAACGAAGTTATGGCGAATTTCACACAAATAGACGTTAAACGTCGAAAACGTTGAAATTCTGGATTGGTAGTCGAAAGTTGCCGTGAGACTTTAAAACATTATTTTTCAATGTCAACACGTGAGATAGGGTGATTAGGAGTTGTGGGTTCAAGAATCGTCAGATTTCGACTTAAAACGAAGAAAATGAACATTGAACGCTCCTTAACGTTTACGAACGCTTAAAAATTGAACTCAATAGTGAATTTGGAGTTAACGGATTTGAAAGTGTTGAATTCTTACATGAACGCGTAGAGTATGTCATTTATGACGTGTAGGCTTTTGAACAGACCAAATTAGGCTTATAACGAAGAAGATACGGCCCCGAAAATTTCTCAAAATTTTTTAAAATTGTTGAAGTTCTCGTGAATCGAGGTTTGGCCATGGCCGCTACATAGTAGTATAATTATTAGCTAGCCATACCGCACGATGTTCTTGGTTATCGCTAAATGGCGCCAGCAGACCTTTGGTAGTACTAAGTCTCGCCGCAAAGATCGAGGCCGGAGTCACCATCGCTAATCGGGCGCCGCAGAGCCAGTCAAGTATTGTATAGGTCGTGCCACAGCACGAGTTCAAGGTTCTTGATAGTAATTTAGGTTTTGAACTTCAATTGTTCGCGGACCTAAAGGGGTAATGTGTGTACACTTTATAAGTGTATTAAAGCTATTCATATGCTACCCATACTAAAATATATGGTGTTAAAAACTTCGGAATTGAATGCATGTTAACAAGTTAAGAACGATGAACAAAGTTGGTATTTTATCAACGATGTTAGAGTCCGGTTAATAACGTAAGTTGGTTATAAGCTGGGACGAAGGGTAATAAGTCAAGTTAACTTTATTAATGATATTAAGTTAACTAAGACATAGAAGAGAAAGAAGTTTGTAGGAACAATGTGAATAGCTGTTTGATAGCTAATTATAGTGTGCTATATGAATATATCATGTAGATTCTGTAAAGGCTGTGGTCAGTTGATTAAGTTATTTGAAGACGCTAAAAGGCAAGTTTTCTTAACGCTTGTCTGACTTTCAAGTTAGTTAAGTTCTTTGTGATTTATTGTACTGAATTGCATGACGGATTTTAAAGAAAGGGTCAATGCCAGATTTATTTCGGCTAGACTGCTCGTAAGATATAGATTGATTGATGTTTATATCTTTCTATATAGAAATGTTAATGCTATCCTATGCCAAGAAATTGGTACGGACGTGAAGATAAGGTTTGTCTATGAACAAACAAAAGTATTTTTCATTGATATTTCGATGGGCACGCGAGTTTCCCAAATATTAAACGTAAATACGTTTAATGAATGAGTGTTGATCAACATAGAGTACCATAGGCTGATCACCTAGAAGTGCTTATAAGTTATGCGGATGAACGACCTTAGTGTCGTGGACTCCTTTTTAAGTATGAAAACTGAAAGTTACTGTTCATGGTCTATCGACCGGTTCAGAATTCCTAATCTATTCTATACTTTGGGAATTGATGTTATGAACTGTTAAAGTATTATTGATTCGTAATACTTCATAACTATTGTTCAGTTATGTCAGAATTGTTATGTAATTCACAAATGTTGTATTCTGGTTATCCTTGATTAAACTTGTTGAGCTGTCATGCTCACTTCTTGCATGAATTATATAATTGCAGTTAAAGATGAACGTACTGTGAATGCCAAGAGAGATAAGGGCAAAGCTAAGATGGATGCTTAGGCATTGTGTAATAGATTAGTATGTTTGTATGTATTATTACATTATGAACAACGAACGATGTAATCGGTTATGAACCTGGGAAAGATTATACTTTGATTGTAATAAAAAGATAGTAATTACATTCATTTTGTTGTATTTCAATAGAATGATTGTATGGATATTAGTATAGTGGAGCACCATATGTCGGGTTGGAAGATACCCGGATTTGGGGGCGTCACTGGTTGGTATCAAAGCGTTAGGTTATGAAACTTAAGGGGGAAAGAACCTTAGGCTAATAACCTCATAAGGAAGGTAAAGTCCGAAGAATGAAATTCGAGTTGAATGAATTAATAAGGTATTGAGAAAACTCAGTACTGAAAGATTTAAAAGATGAAAAGTAACCTTAAATAAATTAAATGTGATTTGTGCTTATACTATTGTGTATTATGTACTAATCAATGTGTTATGTGCTATTGTAGATGTCGATCGATAACATGATGTATAGAGACATTCACGTCGTGAGTGAAGAGTTAGTGAACCATGTTGAGATTGTACCAATGCCAGTGGTGGAGGTACCGTTAGTTGTACTAGAAGACTCAGATATTGAGGAGTACATCTCTGAGAAGCAATACTCCGAGGAGACGATGGGGATAGCTTCATATCTTAATGTGATTCTTGATGTAGAGGAGGAGATGGAGGTAACATCGATTAACGCGGTGGTACCTACTCAGGAGCCGACACCTCTGGATGCAATGAGATCATTGTATCTGGCAGTGTTGGATGGGAATGTGCATCTGCGCACTGTGGTAGAGTCACAGAATGAGGAGATAACCGCCCTGTATGAGGCGAAAGAGTCTACAGAGGCAGATTTTGAGTCAGAGCACAATGAGAAAGTGTTTATGACAAATAAGGCCCGTGACTATAAGGAAGAGGTTGTAGAGCTTCAAAAGAAACTGGTTCAGAAAGACCAAAAATTAGCCAGGATGTCATACATCCATGAATGTGCCCATGAGGATTTCAAGCTGAAAATTGCTTGTTATTCTATTGAGTCAGGGCAGACTCGACGGACCATAAGTCGAGATATTGTATCGATATTGGCAAATCAAAAATATGAGAATGTCATTCGACAGTGTTAGTAGATCGTTAGATCTTTTTGTATATGGTAGTGACGTAAAACCCTCTTTTGTATAATTAAAGGGTAGTCTTTTTGTAAATCCTAATTTTTGTAAAAGGCAATCGCGGGATAGTATGTAATAACTTTTGGCTAAGGGAGCACGATGTAAATAGTTTTGACTATGAAAGCATATTAATATAATGAAGTTTTTATTTAATGTGCTTGTTGTGGTACGAGTGGTTGTTGTCGATTGAAAATGATAACCAAGTAGTTAAATAGATAATAACAAAATCTTATTTATTTAATCAGAATTATGCCGCCAAGAAGGAGACAACGTAACCAAGAGGCCGAGTCTCATAATTAGAATCCGGGGGGTCCTAATAACCCTATGCAAGAGTTCGTTAATTTATTAACGGCTGTATTTAACCAAGTTGGGGGTGGGATTCCTATAGCTCCTAGGGTAGTAAGAACAACTACCTTCAAGGAATTTAAAACTGTGGGTCCTCCTGAGTTCCGAGGAACGACGAACCCATTAGAAGCCCAGACATGGGTAAAAGAAATTGAAAAGGCGTTTGTGATAACAAACGTAAGTGAGGCGCAGAAGACTTCTTTCGCGACTTACGTGATGAAGGGAGAAGCCAACTACTGGTGGGAGTCTCACGTGGTGGGGCTAGAACCAAGAAAAGCATGCGTGGGAACAGATTTAAGAAGGTCTTCTTCGAGAACTATTTCCCTACTAGCATGCAGGGTAGGATGGAGATTAAGTTTTTAGAACTTAAGCAGGGGGATATGACAGTTCCCCAATATGCTGCCAAATTCAATGAATTGGCGAGGTTTACTCCACACCAGGTGGATACAGAAGTGAGAAAGGCGCGCAGGTTTGAGCAGGGCTTAAAACCCTGGCTCTACAATAGAATATGAGTTTTTCAGAGTGCTTCCTATGGGACCATTCTGGAAAAGGCGATAATAGTAGAAAGTGTTGGTGAGGCCTTGTCTCAGTACCACAAAGAGCGAAAGAATAAGAGTAAGTTAGAAGGAGGTAGTAAGGCTGAAGTTGGTAGCGGAAGCGGAAACTTGCCTAAGAGGAAGAGCTTCAACCTTGGGAATACCGGGGTAAAGCAGGGAGAACCTAAGCGGAGGACGGAAGCATGTAAGACATGAGGAAAGCCTCACATGGGAGTCTGTTTAAAGAGGAAAGTAGTATGCTACAACTGTGGGCAGGAGGGGCATTTGTCACCCAACCGTCTCTAACCCTAAGAAGAACCAGGGATGTTTTGTCTGTGGGTCAATGGACCATATGGCAAGAAATTGCCCAAAGAAGGGTTTAGAGGGAAATAAGAGTTCTGGTAGTGGTAAATTAGCCATTACTGGACCAACACCATCAGTGGGTAGACCCTAAGCCCGTACGTTTAATATGACTGTCCAAGATGCGGTTGCATCAATGGATGTGGTAGCAGGTATCATTCCGATCAATAAGATAAATGCTTATGTGCTATTTGACTCGGGTGCTACATGTTCTTTTATAGCATGTGAATTTGCTAAGCGATTAGGTTTAATCCTTGAGAAGTTACCAATACCTTTAGACGTTAAGGTAGCAAACGAAGAGATAATCCCCATTGAACATATTCATAAGGATTGTTGCGTAGAGATTAGAGGGAATATGTTATCGGTAGATTTAGTACCGATAAGGTTGAAAGAATTTGATGTAATTCTTGGTATGAATTGGTTGGTTAACCATAAAGCGATAATAGATTGCCATAGGAAAAGTGTAAACCTTCGGCTTTCTAAGAAAACCAAGGTAGTGTTCTTTGGTAGTAAATCATCGAGACGCTCTTGTTGTCTGTTGATGACACAAGCTAGGAAGTTGTTGAGAAAAGGGTGTGTAGGTTATCTGTGCCATGTTGTGGATACCCAAAGAGTGGGAACATCCTTGGACTAGATACCTATAGTGCAAGAGTTCGCGGATGTATTTCTGGAGGAATTACCGGGTATTCCACCGGACAGGGATGTTGAGTTTGTAATTGATCTGTTACCGGGAACGGCACCAGTCTCAAGGGCAACATATTGGATGGCACCAGTTGAGATGAAGGAGTTAATGGTTCAGTTACAAGAACTATTAGATAGAAAGTACATTCAACCGAGTGTGTCTCCTTGGGGAGCACCAGTGTTGTTTGTCAAGAAGAAGGATGAATCGTTAAGACTTGTTATCGACTATCGTGAGTTGAAAAAGTTGACGATTAAGAATAAATACCTGTTGCCCAGGATCGATGATCTATTTGATCAGTTGAAAGGGGCAAAGTATTTTTCTGAGATAGATTTGCGCACGGGGTATCATTAGTTAAAGGTGAGGAAGGAGGATGTACCTAAGACAGTGTTCAGAACTTGTTAGGGTCATTACGAGTTTCTGGTTATGTCGTTTGGGTTGACGAATGCGCCGGCTGCATTTATGGATATGATGAACAGAGTATTCAAACAGTATTTGGATAAGTTCGTCATAGTGTTCATTGATGATATTCTAGTCTATTCTAAGACGTCAGAAAATCATGCAGAACATTTAAGAATAGTGTTGGAAACACTAAGGAAAGAGAAGTTGTATGCAAAATTCACGAAGTGTGAATTTTGGCTTGAGCGAGTGCAGTTTCTAGGACATGTTATTGATAAGGGTGGCATTTCTGTAGATCCGGCAAAAGTAGAAGCAGTTAATGAGTGGGAGCAATCGAAAATGCCAACCGAGGTTCAGAGTTTTCTGGGGTTAGCGGGATACTATAGAAGGTTCATTCCGGACTTTTCTAAAATAGCTACTCCATTGACGAATCTGACAAGAAAGTCGGTAAAGTATGTGTGGACTGAAAAATGTGAGAACAGTTTTCAGGAGTTGAAAAAGAGGTTGAGTGAGGCACCTGTATTGTCCTTACCAGACGACACGGGGAACTTTGTAGTGTATAGCGATGCTTCGCATAAAGGACTGGGTTGCGTGCTCATACAGCATGGCAAAGTCATTGTGTATGCGTCACGTCAATTGAAGGATTATGAGAAGGTCTATCCTACTCACGATCTGGAATTGGCAGCTATAGTTTTTGCCTTGAAAATATGGAGGCATTATCTATATGGTGAGAAGTGTGAGATATACACGGACCACAAAAGTTTGAAATATATCTTCACACAAAAGGAGTTGAATATGAGACAAAGAAGGTGGTTAGAGTTAATAAAGGATTATGACTGATATTTTATATCATCCGGGGAAAGCAAATGTAGTAGCCGATGCGCTAAGTAGGAAGGGTAGAGAGAAACTGTCGATGTTAACAACTCAGAATGAGTTGATGACAGCGATGGCCAGAATGGAGTTAGAAGTTAAGTTACCAGAGGAAGCAGTGGAAATGTTATTTTCCATGGAAACCCAACCGACCATTGTAGAGTGGGTTAGGGGAGTACAATCGAGCAACGAGGAATGCAAGCAGATGAAGAAGAAGATAGAAGATGAAGAGAAGACTAAGTATAACCTCGATAAGGAGGGATTACTTCGTTTTGAAGGAAGAATTTGGGTTCCGAATGTTCCCGAATTTAAAGAGGAAATAATGATGGAGGCTCATAGTTCGAGGTACTCGATACATCCTGGTAGTATGAAGATGTATCAAGACCTTTGTCAGAACTTTTGGTGGCCGAACATGAAGAGGGAGATAGCAGAATACGTTAGTAGGTGCTTAACTTGTCAAAAAGTTAAGGCTGAACACCAACGACCTAGCGGGTTGTTGCAACCGTTAGAAATCCTATAGTGGAAGTGGGAGCATATCACAATGGACTTTGTGGTGGGATTTCCAACAACAAGAAAAGGATACGATGCTATTTGGGTGATAGTGGATCGATTGACGAAATCGGCTCATTTTCTACCAATAGGAGTTAGGTATAACCTAGATCAGTTAGCTAAGCTGTATGTCAAGGAAATTATTTCCAGACATGGAGTACTTGTTTCGATTGTGTCAGATCGTGATCCACGATTCACATCGAACTTTTAGAGGAGTTTGCAAGAGCAAATGGGAATGCAGTTAAGATTGAGTACGGCGTATCATCCTCAGACAGATGGTCAGAGTGAGCGGACAATTCATGTTAGAGTTTAGGCCCTAGAGGCTAATTATTTGATATAATTGCTTAACGTTTTGATATTATATTTGATTGAATAAATGAATGATTTTATTATGGTTTTATTTACTGCGTTATATAATTGTTAACATAATAAAATTCCTTAGAATAATAATACAAATTATATGGTTTCAAGTATGTGGCTTGAACATGAGATTATATAATTACAATTAGTATCATTGTTCTTAAATGTCCCTAGTCGAGTATCATTGTTGATGGGACAACATTGATGCATTGAGACTAGTATGTGGATTGACTGATGACCAAATCTCATTGGTCATAAATATATGAGATATTAAGTCAATGCATAGGTACATGTTAGAGAACGATGTACTGGACAGACCCACCTTGAGAATTCTATGTGGAGCATTAAGCGAAGTGTCATTAGAAATTCTCATAGTGATAATGATGTAATGGTCCTCCGACCTGAAATCACTATATTACTACACGGGAATTTATGTACTTTGATATCATCAAATGTCACCTTTAATAGGGTGGACTATAAAGGTGATTATTGGGTACATCATGAATTGTGTGAGGAATATGAGTGATCTAGATGGAATTTAACCCTTCTATATATTAGGGGTGATATCCATAGGCCTCTTGATTGAGTAAGACTATGAAATGCATGGCCATGCTCAAATAGTGATTTGTTTCATATAGTTTACTCATTGATCAAGAAAACTTAGATTAAATTATGAAGAGTATGACACATTCCATGACTCGAGTTTAATCTAGGATATTAAGGTTAAAAGGATTAAATTACATTGAAACATTGGTCACTAAAAGGTTGCATCAAATCATCGATCTTATTATTACTTGGGTAGCAGTGATGCATTACTAGATGCCGCTCACTATTTATAATTTTATAATATGATTTTAAAATTATTGCCAACGTGATAATAACCTATAGGGTCACACACATAAAACGTAATTTAAAAGGGAATAAATTTAAATTTTAAGGATTTAAATATTTTAATATGATTAATAGTATTTAAATCACGAATTTAAATTAAAAGGAAAGTTTTTATATATGTATATTAATTAAGTAAGACTTAATTAAGTTATATATATATATAAATTCGGATTTTATGAAATTAGGTTTTGATTAATTCCATTTAACTACTATATATAGGATATATAGCAGCTACTTAGGGTTAGATCATAACTTGAAAACCCTAGCCGCTCTTAGAGAGAGACTAGAGAGAAAATATACAGTTTCATAAAGGTTACTTTGGTGGCTGATGAGTGAGTTTTATACACATGAATTGGATACATTCGAGCTTAATTTATTGTTGTTCTCAAGTCTTTTAGGATGTTTTTATGTGTTTGTGTCTATTCAAGCATGTTTTATATTATTTTGTAGGATTTGGGACAAAAGTTACTTGGATCGACGTTCGGGGTGGCTAGATTCGCGTTTTCGACTTGCCATTTACACAGCAGTCACTTCAGAGCTAATTTGACTATAGCTCCGGATACTATTTCGAAAAATTCAAAGAATGAAAGTTGTAGATCTACTTCTACTCTTTCCGTAACATCTTGAATCATCAAAATCGGAGTTTGGATGAAGAAGTTATGGCCATTTTCCCAAAGGACGTCGGAGCAAAAAATGTCAGAACTTGTAACAGCGCTGGGGCGCTAATTTTAAGCCTATTTGCAGCGCCGGGGCGCTATAAGGTAGATTCTTAGCGTCGTGAACAGCTACTGGTATACTTTGGGGAAGAGGCTTAGTGCGCGCTTTCGGACGGCGTTTTGGGCGAATTTTGACACCTTTTTGACTCCAAATTGGATTGGGTTTGTTCCAAAACTAAAAATTGGACTTGTAACCTATAAATACATGATGTAAGGCATAAAATAAAGGCAAATTACATAGATTAGACTAGATTAAACACTCCTTTAGATTAGAACATAACCCTAGTTCTTATTAGTTTTGGAGATTGAAGCAACTTGGAGACCATTGATGATCAAGAGCAAGAGCAAGAGCAAGAGGGGAGCATCAGATTTGCTGATAACGGATTCTATTCTCTTCTCTCATCTTACTTTTATCTTTTAATGTCTATTCAATTGTGGATTCTTGATTTTAATTCATTAATTATGAACTAACTCTTTCATTAAGATTTCAATTGAACTTTTTATGATTATGAATTGATTATTTGATTTATTCTAATTATTTATGTTGAAGTGAATTGTTCATATTTCTTTGTGCTTATTGATTAATTACCTGATTATTAATTACCGTGTTACTCTAGAAGGAATTGAGAAAGGAATTCTAGGGTTAGAACTGGGCATGGTGACATGTGACTTAGTTATTTGCATAGTGAATAATTAGGTTTGTGAATAGAATGAGAATATCTATTTGCCGCATGTAACACATAAGGAATTGGGATTGTAACGAGTTTAATTCAATTGTTTTGCATAGAGATATAGCAAAATTAATCTGGGTTAAATAGAAGGCAATTGATCACTCGAGAGAGGGCTTTTGGCATTTGAGAATTCCTGTTAACAATTCAGTAGACATAATAATTGGGATAATTGGATAATTGGTTTATAGTTCATAATTGGGGATATTGGAGTCTTAGCCTTTATTTATTTGAATTCATTTATAAAGTAACCTAGTTTTAATTGATTAATTTAGTTTTATTAATTAGAAAAATCACGATTTGAGATTGTTTAAATAAAATTAGTTTGGTTAAGAATTAGTACTTGGTGATTTTTATAAAATAATTCCTCGTGGGAACGATACATTCTACTTTTACTTTATTACTTGTTGCCGTATATACTTGCGTATTCATTGATCATGAAATCGATCAACAAGTTTTTGGCGCCGTTGCCGGGGAATTAATTTAATAATTTTTACCAATATTAATTTCAATCAAATTAGTCTTAATTTAAATATTTTTATTTTTATTTTTAATTCTCTTCCTATATTTCACTCTTTTCAGGTACCATGGATGAGTTTGAGTATCAATGGCCATACACAAACATGACTCAACAAATGGAAACATGGCGTCCACAATCCACACAGCAGGTAGCGATGGTTTGTGAAATTTGTGCTGGAAATCATATGAGTCATCAATGTGCCATCAGTTTCGAGCTGGTACAATATAGTAGGCCAATACAAATTGAGGCAACTTCGAAGACATTGGAGGTTATCGCAGCCCAACAGAGTCGAAGGATGGCAAGAATGACTCAGCCAAGGGGAGTGGAGATTGACATACTCGAGGCATTTTCTGCATTGTCAGCACAGTTTGAGAAACTTTCGAGGATGTTTGAAGCTTTTAAAGCTCAACGTCGTCAAAGTGTGGCGGTTATTTGTGAAATTTGTGCTGGAAATCATATGAGTCATTAATGCGCCATCGTTTTCGAGCCGGTACAGTATAGTGGTGATTACCCCAACAATTATGTATATCCCAATAACTATTATCAGGATTGGGGCTATCACCCGGATTTTTCATGGAGCCATACTCATCAAGATCAATTTTATGCTCCAAGTCCAACATACCAACCGGATTTCTCGTGTCCACCTCCACTACAACAGGAAGAACATGTTAGGTTTGTAATATTCATAACGCAATCAAATTGCAAAATTAATGCGGAAGCGTGTAAAATCAGAGTTTAAAAAATTTACAAACCATATACCCGGATCACCCTTTATGCACAATTATTAATTAAACGAAAAAATAAAGAATAAAATCATACCCTTGAAGATCGAGCTTCCTCAGGTACAAGTTCACCTCCAATCCTTTTCGCGTTCAACTTGAATCCACCGGGTTTGGTTCCTTCCTTTGATCAACGTTAGCCACCCAAATGTTTGGCCTCTAGAGGTGATCCACCAAGGAAGAAGAAAATTCAAGAAGAAGGGTATTTGGCTTAAACCCTAGTTTTCTATCTCTATAGAAAAGGTGTACTCCCAACAACTTGGAATTATTACGTATGTTGAAAAATCAACAACCCATACCACCCATAATAAGACTCCTCTTATTTATAGATGTGGGCAACCCACCTTAACAATTAAGGAATTGGGTTTTATTTAATTAATTAAATTCTTTTAATTAATTAAGCTCCTTAATCTTATTAGGGATAATTAATTAAACTCCTTTAATTAATTTTCCTTCCTAATCCAATTAGGAATAAATGAGAGTACTTATATTAAATTAATTCCTAAACTCTTTTAGAAATTAAAATAATAATAATTGTAATAATATTAATAAGACTCCTCTTATTAATTTATATTTAATATTTCTAAAATATTAAATAATAAATATTAAGCTATTTAATTTATTCTATCACCATAGATTAAATTAAATATACATAACATATATTATTACGATTATGCCATTAACTTCTTAAATAATTATTCTTCCTTTTATGGTGTGACCCTTTAGGTTCTCCATATTAAACCTAGGTTGTGAATAAATCAATTAGAACAATTCTAATCTTATTTAAATAAATAAATTAAATAATTAATTTATTTAAATAAATAATATTTATTCTACAATAGGGATAAGCTCCCTAGCGATCAACGACTTTCCAGATAATATAGATTTCAACATTAATCATAAAAGAACCTTTGAGTAAATAGTTACCGCACAATTCAATCCTTCCACCATACAATGTCCCAATTAAATATAAGACATGGAATTCTTTGTCAAGTCTTATTTTATTTAATTATATGTATTTCGATCCTTAAATACACAACACTAAATAATGCAAATTAGAAACTCCTTTCTAATTTCATTACGCCCGCCAAGGACTCTTTGGGTTGTCATTTATCGAATCACATAGGACATTTCTCTTCTTTTATTAGAAGTGGTAGATTCTTTATTGATCATACATTATCTCCATGTACAACTTATTATACCCAAGCATACCCTTTGATATACCCTAAGGGTCTTAAGGAATAAGTCAAAGTATAACTCATCATACACAAGATACTATGATGATCTCAAGTCCAAGGATTACTTGTACTACTATCACTACAGAATTCCTATTGACAGCAAATAAAACTCCATTAGGTATTCCTTAGCGAGCCCACGTTCGGTGAACTTATTCTCTAATAAGCACCTACATACTTGCTTTAGTGTCTCCACACAAATGATCATGAGATCAATCATCCTCATCCAATGAGCAAGCAACGTATGTACCAATCTATCCGGATTCACTAATCCCCAATTTAGTAATCCAATGATTGGGAACTATTTTAGTTTTTAAGCTTTCTAAGAATTTAGATCTCATTAGAATGATCATCATCATTATTCTAAAAGCATTGCTTAAAACTATGGGTTTATCACATATTATAAAAACAAAGATCATGTAGATAATTAAAAGCCTTTAATAAATTAATACTTTTTATTAATAAATGAATAAGATTGTTACAAAGTATATGCTTTATCATCAAACATGATTGGCTTGTGTGCATACTACTTTCAATCTCCCACTTGCACTAAAAAACCAATCGTCATGGTAACTCATACTCTTCTTCTCTAAGTGGCGACTATCCTGGCTTTGTTGGATAAGCTTTAGTTAATGGATATGTAATGTTGTTCATGAGAGTCCACTATCTCTATAGTGATTTCCCATCTTTCAATGATTCTTATAATCAAATGAAAGTGCCACAACACATGTTTAGATCCAAGATGAGACTTAGGAACTTTTCCTAGTTACGTAATGAACTTATCATCCAAACAATCAACTTGCGACTTCATTTATAGCTATATACTTTGTCTTTATTACTAAACCAAAGAACTCTTTGTTGTTTGGAACCTTTCAATTCAACGCACTAATCGTTTCAAGATAACGCTTTACCTTTAAGTGGATTTTTACGTCATCTTAGTCCGTCTTCGAAAAACTTGAGTCATTAAGCCTCTAGTTTTAATTTAGACCCACCATGAATATGATCACATCCTTAGTGCTTGGGTTAAGCACTTTAAGACGTTTTCATCGACTCACAATGAACTTCTCCGAGAATATGGTGATCAACATCGGTCTCGTATATTTCATTGCATACATGATAGTTACTCATGTGATCTCTCTTTTGGAGTCTGTGGGGACTATTAAGAGATATACTCCATAGCTCATCTACATGAGACATCTCTTGAGTTTGCCATGCTAAACGACTTTAGCATCAAATGAATATCGTTCCTTGGGTTAAGTCGAGCATCCTCTTAAATCTATCTATATAGATTTATATCCCCAATTAAGATACTCTTCCAAATCATTCATGGAGGAATGTTTAGACAACTTTATCTTTACTGATTGTAGCATTGGTATGTAATTCCTCATCCGTAGTATATCAACATATAATACTAGAAATTTCACGACGCTCCCACTGACCCTTTTGTACACACTAGAAGTCTTACCTCATCGAATGTAACTCTGGATCATCATCTTCTATGATGCGTACCTCATCATCATCATCCATGATGAATCCATACCTCCTAGGTATCTTCGGTACTATTCCAGACTTACGATTCGGTTGTGGTACAATAAAGTTCATCTACGAGTTCTTCTTATTTGACTTATAGTGTTTTGTGGTTCTTGAACTCTTCAAGATCTATTATCCTCCCACTAGCCCCTTCAATGATAAACACATTTATCTTAGAAGGCAGCATGTTTCGCAACAAACACCTTTTGCTAAGTAGGATTATAGAATATATACCCTAAACTTACTTTAGGATGTCCCACAAATCAGACACTTGTCAAATCTTGTCCCAAGCTTATCCTTTGAAACCTTTTCACATAAGTTGGACAACCCTTATCTTAACATACTTAAGATTAGGAATCCTCCCTGTCCATAACTTTTATGGAGTCTTGAAATTTGGATTTAGAGATTACCTTTTTCGTAGATATGCGTACCATTTCTAGGACATTATCCCAAAAGGATCTTTGGAATGTCGATAAAATCATTATGGATGACACCATGTCCAACAAGGTACGATTTTTCCTTTCGGATACATCAATCAATTATTATGTATCGAGAGGCGCCCATTATGAGAAAACCATTTGAGATGATCTAGAAACTTATTGCACAAGTATTTATTCCTTGATCTAATCAAAGAATCTTAATACTTTGTCAATTTGTTTCACTTTTCAATTCTTTGAACCTTTCAAATAATTCATACTTGTATTCAACAAATACATACATTCAACTCTTTGAATGATCATCTCCTTTTCTTATACTAGTTTGTTCAATTTACAAAATAATTTTTCACGTAAGTCAAGTATACAAAATCCATTAAGTAATATTTCAGTTCTATACAAAACATTATTATTATAAATAGAACAACAATTGTTCTTTATTATAATACCAAAGATTTCATTGTCCAACAATAAAATGGAAATAATATTTTTAACAAGAACTGGAATACAATAACAACTCATTGACTTAATAGATTTTCCCGTAGGCATTGCTAAACTATAAGTTTCTATAGCTAATGCAGCAACCTTTGCTACATTTCCCGCACTTAGGATTACTTATATTTGTTTAGCTTTCTACTTCTGCTTGGTCCCTTCATAAATCTATATTTATGATAACCAAAGTCGGTATCCAATACCCAAGTAGAACCTTTACTTAAAGAAAAATTTATTTCAATCATGAACAAAAGCGTATTGTTATGTAGAAACTTCACTAAGCTTCTTTGGTTAGCCTCTGCAAGATGCTTCTCATGATTTCTTTCAAAGTGTCCGGGCTTATTGCGGTGGAAGCAAACTCCTTTGCTATTCGTGTCGGTTTTGTTCTTATTATCCTTTGTTTATGCCTTTCTATTTACCTTCTTTGAATCGTTCTTCTTTTGAGAAGATCCTTTGGCCCCTACCAAGAAGACTTGATCTTTCTTGGTTGGAAAGTGACTCTCAACATTTTTCAACATGTTAAGCAAATCGGTGAAGGCGATATCTAGCTTGTTCATATGAAAATTCACAACAATTGTGAAAGGAGTAGGGAGTGAGTACAAGATCAAATCTTGGCTCAACTCTCCATCCATGACAAAACTCGTTGTCCTAATTGATCAATCAAATTGATTATGTTAAGAACTTTTTATGCATTTATAGTGCCATTGGCCATTCTAGATCGGAAGAGCTCCTTAGATATCGATATCTATCGGCCCCTACTTTCCTCACCATCAACTACTTGATATGCGGGAATATAGTAAAGCATCCATAGTTTCAAGTCGACGCTTAAAGCTCGTTACTCATGGATGCGAGCATGATGCATTGAGCCAACTGTGCATCATCTTACCACTTTCTAAAAGTAGCAATGTCTTCCTCAGAGGCATTGTCTGCAACCATTGCAGGGATAGGCATATTAAGGATGTAAGATAGCTTTTCAGCCATGAGAACTATTCTCAAATTCCTTAACTTATCCGTTTAATTTGATTCAAGTTAATTTAGCATCTAATATGCTTCGTGATGATAGTAATTTTAGACATTGTAAAATTCTGTAAATGAATTTGTAATTAACAACATTTTAACATACATTCTTTTATTAATTACCAAAATAAATTAGGTCTTGTTTTAAATTGGTATCTCCCACTATTTTCTTCAAACTATATTACCCTCACTTATATAGTTCGGCAAAATCTAATTAAAGATTTGCTAGTGAGAATAAGGATCCCATTTCAAATGTATATAGCCTTGTGGTGACACAACAAACTATATATAAATAAATAGGTAGACAACTTTTGTCAATTACATCAACTATGCAACTCCTTGTATTTTGCCTCTTAGATTATTTTGATCAGTGGTGGCACATCCGAATCAAAATTATCCAAGTTAAGTCCGACCTAGCACTCCATATATTCAAAAAGAAAAATATCATCCTTGTGGTGACACAACAAAACAATATTGTTCAATTTTCTTTATAAGCATCAAATGTGATAAATTAACATCTTAAATACTTAATACTTGCCTTGTGGTGACACAACAAACTCATATTAAATATTTAATACTCTATTAATTTTATCATGCTAGAAGGCGCGACGTTCGATATTCCAAATATCTTTGAGCGCTTAGGACTTAATATAAAAATTGAGGGGTTTGTTATTAATTTGTCTCATCTTGTTTTTAGCGGCGTACATATATATATAAAAAATCGCGTCGTATTAATTAACATCTGAAGCATGTTTGCATAATATATAATATATATAGTATAAGCATATGCATATAGAATACTATATTCTCTACGGATTGATTATGGACTTTTATTCTAGTTTGGTTCACTAGAGCCACCAAGTGAACCAAAAAGGTCAAACCCTAGGGTGCAAGAAATAATATTTAAATATAACTATTACATTTAAACTTAGGGCTCCATTACAAGCGGGTCTTTAAGCGCTCCTTGTCCTTGATCTCTAATTCTTCAAAATTAATTCTAACTATTCCTATTACAAAACTATTTAAAATAAATAGAAACCTTGATCGTGATCGAGGGAAAGTACATAGGAGAGAGATAGAATTTACATTAAGAAAAAATTAGAGAAGGCAGTCTGTACGACCCCATTTAATAAAACCCATACATTCATGCATCCAACTAAAATAAAATCCAATCGCATTGGTGATAGTCCATTAATCAATCCCATTTATTATCATACACATCACCATATGCATCGATAAATAACATTCATCTCATGAATAATAAACATTTAATATATATATTGATATCATTTAATGGGCAAATTTAGTTAGTATAAAATCTAATTTTGAATCAAAATAAACTCCTTTATTTTAATCCAAATTTAAATCAAAATAAAACTATTTTATTTTAATTTATCCAATTTTGAATAAAATAAACTATTTTATTTTAATCAAAATCTTTAATCAAAATAAACTCCTTTATTTTAATTAATTATGGAATCCAATTCCATGTAAAAAAAAAATCTTTAATTAAAATAAACTCTTTTATTTTAATTAATTATGGAATCAATTCCATGTAAAAAAAAAAAATATTAAAGGAAACACGGATTATATTTCCTATTCACAAATAAACTCTTTTATTTTGAATAATATGAAATCCTATTTCATATCTAAATAAACTCCTTTATTTAAGGAAACACGGATTCTCTTTCCTATTCACAAATAAACTCTTTTATTTTGAATAATATGAAATCCTATTTCATATCTAAATAAACTCATTTATTTAAGGAAAGATGGATTTACTTTCCTATTCACAAATAAACTCCTTTATTTTAGGAAAAATAAAATCCAATTTCAACTCCAATTAGTTATCATGGAATCCAATTCCAACTCTAATTAGTTAGCATGAAATTCTAATTTTAAAATTAAAATAAACTTTATATTTTAATATTAAAATAAACTTTTATTTTAAAATTAAAATAAACTTTTATTTTAATTATAAAATAATTATATATATATATATATATATATATATATTAAGTATATATATATATATATATATAATATCCGTATATAATAAATATATATATATATATTATCCGTATATATATATATAATATACCAAGTAGCTTACATTTTCAAATAACCATACACGGTTATTTACTAAATCTTGAAACTTTTAAAAGCGGTGGTACATTTAATAACCCATCTTTGCACAAATAAACTTCCTGTGGCTTTTTTTTTTTTTTTAAGTTCGCATGACCCACGTGCTGATTCACTTTTAATTCTTATTAAACCGTGCAATCCTTTAAATTCACAAACCAAAAGCAACATGGACTCACGTGGATTACCAAACACGATCTAGTAGAAAAAAAAGCGTAAGTTTTTTTTTTTTAATAAATTTTATATAATAAAATTATGCCCAATTAAATTGTTCTAAACACATATCAACATACATATCAAATCGAACAATTAATAATTAGCATAAAGGTTTGGCTCTCGATACCCTTGTTAGGTTTGTAATATTCATAACGCAATCAAATTGCAAAATTAATGCGAGCGTGTAAAATCGAGTTTAAAAATTTATAAACCATATACCCGGATCACCCTTTATGCACAATTATTAATTAAAGCGAAAAAATAAAGAATAAAATCATACCCTTGAAGATCGAGCTTCCTCAGTACAAGTTCACCTCCAATCCTTTTCGCGTTCAACTTGAATCCCCGGGTTTGGTTCCTTCCTTTGATCAACGTTAGCCACCCAAATGTTTGGCCTCACAGAGGTGATCCACCAGGAAGAAGAAAATTCAAGAAGAAGGGTATTTGGCTTAAACCACAGTTTTCTATCTACATAGAAAAGGTGTACTCCCAACAACTTGGAATTATTCATTATGTTGAAAAATCAACAACCCATACCACCCATAATAAGACTCCTCTTATTTATAGATGTGGGCAACCCACCTTAACAATTAAGGAATTGGGTTTTATTTAATTAATTAAATTCTTTTAATTAATTAAGCTCCTTAATCTTATTAGGGATAATTAATTAAACTCCTTTAATTAATTTTCCTTCCTAATCAATTAGGAATAAATGAGAGTACTTATATTAAATTAATTCCTAAACTCTTTTAGAAATTAAAATAATAATAATTGTAATAATATTAATAAGACTCCTCTTATTAATTTATATTTAATATTTCTAAAATATTAAATAATAAATATTAAGCTATTTAATTTATTCTATCACCATAGATTAAATTAAATATACATAACATATTATTACGATTATGCCATTAACTTCTTAAATAATTATTCTTCCTTTTATGGTGTGACCCTTTAGGTTCTCCATATTAAACCAGGTTGTGAATAAATCAATTAGAATAATTCTAATCTTATTTAAATAAATAAATTAAATAATTAATTTATTTAAATAAATAATATTTATTCTACTGATAGGGATAAGCCTCCCTAGCGATCAACGACTTTCAGATAATATAGATTTCAACATTAATCATAAAAGAACCTTTGAGTAAATAGTTACTGTGACAATTCAATCCTTCCACCATCTGATGTCCCAATTAAATATAAGGCATGGAATTACTTTCAAGTCTTATTTTATTTAATTATATGTATTCGATCCTTAAATACCTGACACCAAATAATGCAAATTAGAAACTCCTTTCTAATTTCATTCTCGCCCGCCGAGGACTCTTTGGGTTGTCATTTATCGAATCACATAGGACATTTCTCTTCTTTTATTAGAAGTGGTAGATTCTTTATTGATCATACATTATCTCCATATACAACTTATTATACCCAAGCATACCCTTTGATATACCCTAAGGGTCTTAAGGAATAAGTCAAAGTATAACTCATCATACACAAGATACTATGATGATCTCAAGTCAAGGATTACTTTACTACTATCACTACTGAGAATTCTATTGACAGCAAATAAAACTCCATTAGGTATTCCTTAGCAGCCCGCGTTCGGTGAACTTATTCTCTAATAAGCACCTACATACTTGCTTTAGTGTCTCCACACAAATGATCATGAGATCAATCATCCTCATCCAATGAAAGCAACAACGTATGTACCAATCTATCAGGATTCACTAATCCCCAATTTAGTAATCCAATGATTGGGAACTATTTTAGTTTTTAAGCTTTCTAAGAATTTAGATCTCATTAGAATGATCATCATCATTATTCTAAAAGCATTGCTTAAAACTATGGGTTTATCACATATTATAAAACAGCATCATGTAGATAATTAAAAGCCTTTAATAAATTAATACTTTTTATTAATAAATGAATAAGATTGTTACAAAGTATATGCTTTATCATCAAACATGATTGGCTTGTGTGCATACTACTTTCAGAACATTCAAATTTGGAGGAAACTTTGTCCAAGTACATAGCTTCATGTGAGGAGAGGGGGATTAATCAAGAGATATTGAGTCAAAATTTTACGAACCAAACAAAACAACTAACCAATGCCTCAAACATCTATCCTCAATATCCTTGGCTCTATGACATGAATTCTGAGACTAATGGTGAGCCCGAGCCAAATCTACAACTGGATGAGCCACGAGATGAAAAAGAGGAGACAAGTGGGGATAATGACAACAAGGTCGGTGAAGAACTAATTGTGAGAACCAATGATGATGAGCCAATGTTATTTACGCCTCAAGTGCCTTCTCCTCCACAGTTCAAGAGTCTGATTAGATTTGCAAAACCTTGTCCGATTGGTAGTCATGTCGTCGGCAATACTCTCTATGATGTAAAAGCAAGTACACCTTCGAAACCATGGTGTAATGAGTTGGAGAAGATAGAAGAAGAAATTGTTGTGTCTGACAAGCCTCAATGCCAGAATATATTCGCAGACACAATGGAGAAACCACCTAGATGTTGGACGTTCTTGAATTTGATCTTATCTAAAGAAAGCATGCTAGGTGACTTTAATACAATGGCTATTACAAATGGGAACCTACCAAAAGCTATATTATTTAGATGGATGGAGGGTTTCTCAACTTTTGAAGAGGAATTGGATAGCGTTGACTTGATAAAGTCAAAGTTGAAAGGCGTAAAACAAGCGCTTATTGGGGAGGCAACCCAAGTTTAATTTTTATTTTATTTTTATTTAGTTTTATATTAGTAGTTTGGAATTTGCATTTATTTAGGATTTATTAAAATTGCTTCTATCATGGTTTTTCTTTGGTTATTCAAGTCAAATTCAAGTGTGGTGCCCAATTTGTTCCATGTGTCTAGCCTATTCTCCAAACTTAGCTTTGACAAGGAGGAAGATTACTATATTTTCGTGGAAGTCCTCTGCTTTAATTTTTTCAATTGTAGCCATTGAGGACAATGTCTAGTTTAAGTTTGGGGGCATTTTAGTGTCGTATTGCATATAGTTAGTTATTTACATTGTAGTTCGTTATGTTTTCGGGTTATTTACATTTAGTTTTTGCATTCAGTTTTTTGTTTTAAAAAAAAAATTAAAAAAAATTGAAAAAATAGTAGTTAGTTTACTATGTTTGTTGCGGTTAGTTTATATTTGCATGATTCTAACTATTAGATAGTAAAAGTCTATTTTGGCCAATGATGAGACTGGAGTTAAGTAGATAAGTATAGTATTGAATATTCAGGCTTTGATGTGATTTCTTATTATGAATTGAATCTTTTCCTGATTTAAACTGGTATAATTAAGGTTAGCACGTTAATAACAGCTATGTTGACTGATTATGTTTAAATTAATATATAATTGATTTCTTAAGGATAATACTAGTGTGAAGGAATGAAAGACATGAATAGGCGGAGATGACTAAATTTTGATAAAAACTTAAGTTTGGGGGGAAAATTTGGGATATATAAGCTTCGCTAAAAAAAAGAGAAAAAAAAAGAAAAAAAGAAAAAAAATTATCGTGGCTAGTTTTGTTTCGGGGCCTTTGTTACTTGAGTAAGTACGCCCGAAGGGGTATCTTAAAACCTAGCGCCCTAAGGTCTTGTATGGTCTGGGAGTTGTTGGTCGAAAGCTTGCTAAGGGGTGACACTGTTAGCCTAATGGAATGAGACATTGCACAGTCATGGTTAAAAAAAAAAGTAAAAAAAAAACGGGAAAAGAGCAAAAAGCCCCCGTAATGAAAAGTAAAGCATAAGTATCCCGGATTGGACTCTTGAACTTGGTGGATGTTTGACTTTAGTTGGATCTAGCTTGTTCGTGAATTTTGTGAGTTTTCACTGTATGATGCCTTTAAAGAGACCTATTATGTGTTAAATTTGATGTTATATCAGTTAACATTGTTGTGGAGCACACACGCACTATATCGGTGATAACGATCTAAGATTTGATGATTGATTGGGAAATTCTTGATTTTGTTTTAATATGATGTATTATCATGTTTACTTGATTTCTCTAAAGTAGGTTGAATAGACTTATTTACATCATTCTTTGTTGGAGTCAGAGGCATATATATTAGTTTCATTACATTACATTGCATAATATTTTTGTGTTTTAGCTTGAGGACAAGCAAAGGTTTAAGTTTGGGGGTATTTGATGAGTGAGTTTTATACACATGAATTGGATACATTCGGGCTTGATTTATTGTTGTTCTCAAGTCTTTTAGGATGTTTTTATGTGTTTGTGTCTATTCAAGCATGTTTTATATTGTTTAGTAGGATTTGGGACAAAAGTTACTTGTATCGACGTTCGGAGTGGCTAGATTCGCGTTTTCGGCTTGCCATTTACAAGTCAGTTACTTCAGAGCTAATTTTACTATAGCTCCGAATACTATTTCGAAAAACTCAAAGAATAAAAATTGTAGATCTACTTCTGCTCTTTCCGAAACATCTTGAATCATCAAAATCGGAGTTCGGACGAAGAAGTTATAGCTATTTTCCCAAAGGACGTTGGAGCAGAAAATGTCAGAACTTGTAACAGCCACGGGCGCGCTAATTTAAGTTTATTTGCAGCGGCGGGCGCTATAAGGCAGATTCTCAGCATCGTGAACAGCGCTGGGGCGCTGGGGAAGAGGCTTGGTGCGGCCTGGACACGTTTTGGGCGAATTTTGACACCTTTTTTACTCCAAATTGGATTGGGTTTGATCCAAAACTAAAAATTAGACTTGTAACCTATAAATACATGATGTAAGGCATAAAATAAAGGCAGATTACATAGATTAGACTAGATTAAACACTCCTTTAGATTAGAACATAACCCTAGTTCTTATTAGTTTTGGAGATTGAAGCAACTTGGAGACCATTGAAGATCAAGAAGCGAGAAGAGAAAGCGAAGCAAAGAAAGAAAGAGAAAGAGGGAGCATCAGTTCTCGACAATGATTCTATTCTCTTCTCTCATCTTACTTTTATCTTTTAATGTCTATTCAATTGTGGATTCTTGATTTTAATTCATTAATTATGAACTAACTCTTTCATTAAGATTTCAATTGAACTTTTTATGATTATGAATTAATTATTTGATTTATTCTAATTATTTATGTTGAAGTGAATTGTTCATCTTGCTTTGTGCTTATTGATTAATTATCGATCAATTAATTACCGTGTTACTCTAGAAGGAATTGAGAAAGGAATTCTAGGGTTAGAAGCGGGCATGGTGACATGTGACTTAGTTATTTGCACAATGAATAATTAGGTTTGTGAATAGAATGAGAATATCTATTCACGCATGTAACACATAAGGAATTGGGATTATGCTTGAGTTTAATTCAATTATTTTGCATAGAGATATAACAAAATTAATCTGGGTTAAATAGAAGGCAATTGATCACTCGAGAGAGGGCTTTTGGCATTTGAGAATTCTGTTAACAATTCAAGAGACATAATAATTGGGATAATTGGATAATTGGGTTATAGTTCATAATTGGGGATATTGGAGTCTTAGCCTTTATTTATTTGAATTCATTTATAAAGTAACCTAGTTTTAATTGATTAATTTAGTTTTATTAATTAGAAAAATCACGATTTGAGATTGTTTAAATAAAATTAGTTTAGTTAAGAATTAGTACTTGGTGATTTTTATCAAATAATTCCTCGTGGGAACGATACTCTACTTTCACTTTATTACTTGTTGACCGTGTATACTTGCACGTATTCATTGATTGTGAAATCGATCAACAGTGGCTAGTACTGCAAGTCCTTCTTATTGCAGAATCATTTGACGGTTCGTGCGACGTTCGTATGGATACCATAGAGACGTAGTTTCGCGAGGAATTGCGTTAAGGATTCGAGCGCATCATTTTTAGATTCTCGTTTTTCATATTCGGTATAATCTCTAAACAACTGAGTTAATTTTTTTTCGCATGGATCCTGTTTTTGGGTTTCGGAAATTGCTTTGATTATTTTATTTCTGCTGCGTTTTTGTGCCGAAATCCCTACAATTCAAATGCTTGAAGATATGTTAAGGTCTTGCGTTATGGATTTCAAAGGGAGTTGGGAAGAATATTTACCGTTGGTGAAATTTTCGTACAACAATAGTTTTCACGCTAGTATAGGCATGCCCCCTTACGAAGCGTTGTATGGAAGGAAGTGCCAAACTCCATTGTGTTGGGATGAGGTGGGTGAACATCGGATGTTGGGACCTGAGATGGTACAGCAGATGGCGGATATGGTGAAGTTAATACGTATTCGATTAGTTGCTGCTCAAGATAGGCAAAAGAAGTATGCAGATCCTCATAGAGAAAATAGAGAATTCGATGTACGGTCTTTTGTTTTTCTGAAAGTATCACCTTGGAAAGGGAAGATACGTTTTGGATAGAAGGGGAAGTTAAGTCTAAGATTTGTAGGACCTTTTAAAATTTTAAGAAGGGTAGGAGAGGTGGCTTATGAAGTAGCCTTACCTCCAGAAATGGAACGCATTCATAATGTGTTTCGTATATTATGCGTGTTAAATCCTTATAAATGGGACTATAAACACGTAATAGAGTATGAATCTATCCAAATAGAGAAAGATTTATCATATGAGGAACTTCCGATTTAAATTATTGATAGGAAGGAACAAGTTTTAAGAAATAAGGTAATACCTTTGGTGAAGGTGTTATGGAGAAACCACAATGCTGAAGAAGCAACGTGGGAACTCGAGAGTAAAATGAAGGAAGATTTTCCTCATTTGTTCATGTAATTATAAGCTAAGATTACGGGGGATGAAATCCTTATAAAGGGAGAGAATGTAACGCCCTAGAAAAACGGATTTTTCTGACAATTAAATTTTTATTTGATTATGTGAATTAAATGAATCTAATTAACTATTATGTGATTAAGCTATGTGAAGGTCATTCTATGACCTAGAATGTGTTTATTTGGTTAATAATTTGGCTACGTGCTAGAATTAATTGTTTGGAATTTTCAAGACGAAAATAATTATTTTCCGAGAAATTTCCATAAAAACACTATTCATTCGTTTCTGTTCGGGGAATTATTTTGAAATTCTGAGAAATGCGTGATGATAGAATATGAAGATTAGATGGAATATCTGATAAAATTTCATTTATGGCAAACGCAGTTTTTGCCTGCGGACTTAAAACCTAAGGGTTGAGTATATTGATTTTCGAGAAGGAAATAATATACGTAGAAGGAATGGCGTTAGGGTTAATGCGAGTGTTATACATTTATGGTACTATTTGGTATCTATGTATAATACGATGAGTAAATATGAAGTACAATATGATTATTGTACGAGTAGTATACGGAGAGAATACGTGAATTGTACGTATAGGATACGATCCGTATTATAGAATTAAGTTAAGTCTTAATAACTAATTCAATTATGTTGGATTAGAATTAGTCCAATCAATTGAATGACCAAGCCCAAAGAGATTGATGGGTTAAGCCCAAGTCAAGGCCCATTGTTAAGTTAGTTAAGCCCAATTCATTAAAACCGAATCGTGGATCGAACCGGTGGGTCACTGAATGGGTAAAACCCATGGGCAACCCATGGGATGTCACATGGCAAGAGGTGGGCCGACCACTTGGTGTGCAAGCCAAGTTTGAGGCTTGGTCACCAAGTATTTTACTTGGTGACCACACATGAATAGTAAGGAGGTTTGTGGTTTAAAGTCCAAATTGCCCTCCATTCTAGTTTCTTATAAATAAGAGGCTAGATTGTTTCATTTGGGAGTTTTACAAATTTCCAACCTAGATTATTTGAGAGAGAAAGAGAGCTAGACTTACAAATTATACACTTTGGAAGCTTTGACTTTTGGTTTTCAAGAGATTTCATTAGAAGTTCATCAAGAACACTAAGAGTTTTTAAAGGTAATATTCCTTATTTCTACTTTCATCTCTTTTGGTTTTCTTTTATCATGGAGAATCATAGATGGGTGGGGTATGGTTTGTATGGTGAATTAAAAATGACTTACCATAGATTTAATCTCTATAAGTCATGAGATCGTAGGAATCATAAGGTTCGATATAGTTTCAAACCATGAAAATATTGTTTATTGAGATCTATTATTTTTAAACAATTGAGCTCCATCAATATGTTATATATGCATCTTGCTTGGTTAGGATGTAGATATGAAATCCATGTAGTATTCCATGTGATTTTGCTTAAAGAACATTAGTAACGAACACTACAACAAAAAGGCTTATCGTGATCGCTTTATCGTGACGCAGACGCGGTCAGCAGATAGCTATCTATGACAAAGTGTGGTCGCCGATAGCCGTCGTGATAAATCTGGTTTTGGGATGCACATCAATGACGACCACTATTAGCTTGACCAGAGATATCTGCGGACCGCTATGAAGCGATCGAAATGACAAATCCGGTCATTGAGCCGAGTCAACATGGTCCGTAGGCCAAAGTTGGCGTGGTCCACGTGTCGGCCGACAATTATCGCTGACGCTTGCGCGTCACGATATCTCGTCGTCATAATAACGTTAAATGACCGCATCGCGATTACTGATAAAAAAAAATTACTGACCAGATTTTTCTTTGTTTTGCGTAATTCCCAAAACACATGACTGCTTTTTCCGCTTTATCCCAACACACATACACACCAAGATAAACAACATACAAAATAATATAAACATCCATCGTCCACCAACACATACACCAAACTAGTATATAAACCTTTAAAACCAATATGATTTGAATAAATATAATAACATTTCAAAACTTGTTTAAGTAATATATATACAAACATCCAAATAATGAATATACAAGTACAAGTTTATGTCAAGCGTCATCCCTCCTTGATCACCACTGTAATTAACAAAATAATAAAACAAGTTACAAATATAATAAATATGTTGATCTTTGGTATATATTACGACAATACATACAACAAATAGATTTTATACCCTCGCCGCCATCCCCATGTTTGTTCTGCTGCTGCTTTGCCATCTTTGCTTGATTTAACTCCTCGGGATCAAGAGCCCCAGGTGCCCTTGATATCTTGGAAGATTTCGATCTTGACATATAGCTCTCACACGGTCGGCCGGAGTATGAGCAATTTGGATGACTCGATGACTGGAAGGAAGGCCCGGGTAGCAGAGTCACTGAGCCATGAAGGATGGGTGTCGTCGTTGTCCTTGACCTTTAATGTAGTTCTTCTTCACAGCATGCGCCTCTCCCACAACTCTTGATCAATAGGCGGACGTGGAGTGCCTTCGGGATAGCGCTCATTCAATAAACGCGTTTATAAGTATCCACGTCATCATGTTAACACTTAAATAGTTAAAAATAATATTTTGTAAGTATTAATAAACAAGATCAAAGTTGTTAAAACTTATTACCGCTATCTGGATAGCCTCAGTGCGGAACCATCACGGGTGTACGTATACATCCACCGATGGATAGGGTGACCTTGAGACCCGAGACTCTATACAAAAAAACAAAGACAATATTACTAAGTAAAATGGGATATTTTCTACAATTCATGATTGTAAACATATTAAAACTTAAATACGCATCGGGCAAAGTGATATCTTCAGAGAAGCGTGAAATAATGTCGCCTCAGATGTTCCTTTAGCCTTTTCGTCATCGGATACACCCGAGGCTCTGTTCGTGGCGGCAGTCTTTCGTCTTTTCACCTAGCTCTCAGCTCTCCATTGGGCACACATCTTAGCCCATATGGACTGGGTGCACCACCAGGGGCTATGCTCGTGCATATAATCCTCTCCCTGGCCTGGATGGTCGATCTCGGCATTGTGAATGGCTTTTTGTCATTCTTTATTCAAGTTGTCCTTGGTGCGGACCGCGCACTTTTGCCAGAATAATGTCTGAATCACTGAAGCCTGTGCGTCCTCCCATCTATACCGTTTTTGCAAATAAAAAAATAATAATAACATTACTAAATAATTATCCTTTGAATATTATATTAATATTATATAAATATTATTTGTCATAATTAAAAAAACATACCGAAATTACATCCAAACAAAGATCCTTGTGGGCGATAGGTGTGCTGCCATACGTAATCACAGTGTAGGCCAATTACGTAAACACAATTTGTGATATACACTTGACGATCTTATTATCCGAAAAATCACTATAATATACAACATCAATTAGCATATATTAAAGCAATTTACATCTAAGTTATAATATTTGTGAACATTTTTCAAACTTATACTTATAATACTTAAAAAATTAATCATAGTCTCCCCTATAATATAGACTATACACATGCACGACGGCATGCATATATGGACATTTCTAGGCACCCAAGACACAAACCAGAGAGAAATATACGAATTTTCAATACAATAAGACCAAAACAAAACATAACCAATATAATATCAATCAAAACATTACCAATATACAATAAATGGAATCTTAAATGCTTTTATATAAATGATATATATATGGACGACGCGTCTTTATTCGGAGGAGGGCGAATCGAATAAGAATCCGATCATCTGGATTAGTAGGGCCTTGGGCACATTATTAGGCCCCCTACCCAAGCCGCTTTTTTCGCTACCGCTTCGAAGCCATCTCATATATTACAAATTTCAAGATGTTATTAGGAGTCATATTTGATTACATGTATATATGACAATAAACATGACAGTTGATATAAACATGTATATATATGAATATAAAATGACAATAAACAAAAGTTCTAGATTAAATAGTTTAGTACATAAACATGATAATTGATATAAACATGTATATATATGAATATAAAATGACAATAAACAAAAGTTGCATTTAAATAGTTTAGTACATAAACATGACAGTGATATAAACATGTATATATATGAATATAAAATGACAATAAACAAAAGTTGCATTTAAATTGTTTAGTACATAAACATGACAATGATATAAAAAACATGTATTGCTAAACATACATTTCATGAGTTCAAGTGTCAATGTCTGATTCAGAATCATCTTGTATACGTGTTGCAGATTCATAACCATCATTTACTTCAGATTCTGTGTCAGATTCAGTCAATAACTCTTCCTCTTCAGTATCAATGTCATCTGACACAAGTATTGACTCAGGATCTAATTCATTTGGTTCATCTCCACCATCTAACTGGAATACTTCATTGTCGTCCTCCACATTTATTATAGTCTGACTATGAAGCATCTGCTCTTAGTAAATCTCCCCATCAACTAATTCTACACGACTACACGCGGCGGGAGTATAAATTACAACTTGCCAATCAGTGGCGGTCATCCCTTTTCCTAACGGGACTAGGAGTGTAGTATACTTGTCTCGCTTTGAGTTGGTAAAACAAAGCGGTTCGTTGGAGTACGCAGACTATGGAGGTCAATATCGACGATTCCATGCGTCAACACGTATCCCTTTTACGAATCAAACCAACGGCACTTGAACAAGTGAATATGACCCCATCGTGCCTCTGCCGCACGAAAACTCTACGATTTCCTCCAACTCCCCATAAAAGGCACGACCAAGCTCATTGTAACAATCTCCTTGGACACACACTCGAGAGTTCGTTGTTTTTTTGGCGCCCATATGCCTTTGTGTGAAATTCACAACCATTTATTTTGTAACCATTCATGGTGACTTGATCCTTGTTCGGTCCCATAGCTAGGACTTGTACATTTAGCGGAATCGTTGATCCCTCGATCAAAGCCTACAAAAACTCCATCTTATTAAATGAAGTCATAGTTAAACTCCATATATATATATATATATATATATATATATATATATATATATATATATACTACGTGCTTAAAAATTGAACTTACTTTGTCCTTTAGCTAAAGTGCAAAGTTTTTATCCCGATTGATTTGAATATCTTTATCAGTTATGTCGGCATGCTTCACTTTTAACTCGTCATCGTACAATCTATACCATGTTATAAACATTAACATATTGGAATAAATTTTCAACTTAAAAGATAAAATATCAAGTTTACATGTGTACCTCACAAATTCGTCAATCTCCTCGCAATTGAGAAGAATGTAAGTATGTGCGGCATGTAATTCTTGCTCAGAGAGGAATATGCGCTTCCCTTTTCCATAAGCGCGGCCCGATAGACCAAATACAGAGAGCCGACCATTTAGTTCAACATTTCCCCCATCATCATGTCTCGATACTCGATTGGCCTTTGTCAAGACTTCGTCCGGAAAATAGTCTGAGACAAACGTAGATATCTCATCAAAACTGTATGCCTCGCATATCGACCCCTCGACATAAGCTCTATTCTTTACCTTCCTCTTAAGGTTTCCCATCACCCTCTCGAAAGGGTACATCCATCTATATTGAGGCTGGACCCCCAACACGAGCTTCATAAGGAAGATGGATTTGCTGAAATGCTCCATGGAGTCAAAAAAAAATAGGTGGGAATATTTTTCCGGTTTACGTGATCTCTATGATGTTCTTCTCAAGTACAAACATGTCCTTCTCATTCAATGATTTTGAACACAAGTCTTTGAAGAAGCGACTAAGATCCGTCTAAAGCATCCCATATTGGTTTATCAAGCGGATCCGAAATGCTATAGGCATGAGTCTCTCCATGAACACATAATGATCATGACGACTCTTCATCCCTTGCAATTTCCCACCCGTAACACACCTTGCAATGTTTGACGATATCCATCCGGTAGTTTCGGAGACTTAACCCATGTGCACACATCTTCAACTTGCTTTTTTGGACAATGTGTACTTGCATGCGATTTGACAATCTTACCATTAGGAGATTCATAAAGTTCTAATCCGGAGACGATACAAATATCTTTCATGTCCAAACGTGCCTTTATCGTTATCTTTTGTCTTCCCGTAACATTCATCATAGTGTTAAACACATTGCAAACACATTCTTCTTAATATGCATCACATCTAGATTATGACGAATCAAATTTGTAGAACCAATAAGGCAATTCCCAAAAGATGCTTCTCCGAACCCCGGTTATGAGATTCACCAAACCCATTGATTATGTTTGTCGCATCAACCTTACCAAATGGGATAACCGACAATCTCATCACACGATCTCGCATCTCCGTTTCCGACTATCATGATGCGAGGCATATCATTATCTACTTTCCCTTTCACGAAGTGTTCTCTATTTCTTGAAATGGGTGATCTACCTGAAGAACCAAGCGATGACAGTCAAACCAACAAGGCTTTCGACCTTTTGATAGATTAAACGACTTTGTATGCTCCATACAATACGGACAAGCCAACTTCCCGTGTGTACTCCATCCAGCTAACATACCCTAAGGTAGAAATTTGTTTTCGTTGCAACATCCCAAGTCTGTACTACATCCTCCCACAATACCTTTAACTCGTCTATAAGAGGTCTCAAGTAAACATCTAAGTTATTTCCAGGACTCTTAGGACCAGGAATCACGAGTGAAAGAAATAAGTATGGTTTATTTCATACACATCCAAGGAGGCAAGTTATGCGGAGTAACAATCCTGAGCCAACATGAGAGTGCGAACGACTTACAATTTTTCCTAAACCCGACGAGGCCTACTTAATCCCGATCCTAAGGGGCCAAAATTGTAAAACCCTACAAGGTTGAGGTTGGGCATATATGGGATATACACTCTTGCCCTGCCCTTAGCTTGACCCAATTATATATATATATATAATTATTTTCAAAATTAGCCTTTTATGTACACTACAAAAAAATCAGTCATTGCCGACGAGCTATGCCGTCACCAATGACCCTCTTACCGTCGGCAATGAGGTCATTGGCGACGGCATGGTTCGTCGCCCTTCCCGTCGTTGTATAGGTCGCCGCCCTCGGTTCACGTCGTCATTCATAGTCGAAAGTGTGTGTGTCATACTGCAAGCGGGATCATTGGCGACGACATTGGCGACGAACAGACCGTCAGTAATAACCACTTCAGAAAATTAAAAAACAGTCATTGCCATCGGCATACCCGTCGCCAATGACCCACTTCTCTCGTCGCCAATGAGTTTTTAAATTTTTATTAAACTGCAAAATACCCCTGTTCATTTACATATACATAATTATACTTGTTATAAACTAAAGAAAAATAAATAATTCTTCATGAATGCATATCAATAACAATAATAGCTTTTGCTATATAGACCATCAAATATGTAAACAACGTAATGACTTATAGATAAAAGTCATACGATGTAAATACAAAATGTAATCATAAACAATCAATAAAGTTAGATACATATACCATCAACCTAACTAGATACTAAACTCTAGTCTGTACAACTTAAAAGCTGTATAAATATACATATATGAAAGTCAAAATATAAACGTAATGGGTACTACAGCCCAAGATCAAGAATGTAAGTATCATCATCACCGCCGGTCCCACCGCCAGTCCCACCTACAGTTGCATTGTCGGTCCCACCTCCGGTCTGACTATCGGTCCCACCCTCCATAGTCTCATCATCATCAGCTCAGCGGTCATCACCATCTCCACCACGGGAATCGCCTGTGCCACAGCCTCCACCCGCCGAAGTCTCATCAACAAGACCCTAAAAAATTAAAATATTAATAACGAATTCAAAAATTGAGCATATTTAAATTAGTTTTGTTTGTGTTCTTCAAGTGTTGATGAGTTGTGCCTACGGGCTGATAACTCGGCCTCCGTAGGTCGGAATCGAGTCCCGTAAGTTATAACGCGTGTTTAATACCTACGCGGTACTATGTGTGTGTTTGCGTGGCGTTTGGACGACTGATGCGGGTTTTGGGCTCTTTTTTAGCTTTTTACCTAAGTGTTGGCGAGTTTTGCAAACTGGGCGATAACTCGATCTCTGAATATCAGAATCAAGTCTCATAAGTTGTAACACGTGTCTAATACCTACGCGGTGCTATGTGTGTGTTTGTGTGGCATTTGGACTCCCGAGACGGGTTTTGGGCTCTTTTTTGGCATTTTGCGTAAGTGTTGGCGAGTTTTGCAAACTTGTCGTAACCATAAGCTCGCTCTAATTTGTGATTCTTTACTGGAGGTGGAAACTTCAAATGACTAATCCAAATCAACACTGCTAACCCAGAAAGACGGCTAGATACTTAACGTTTCTCTATTTTTCAATTGAATTATCTACTCATCCATCGATAACGATGTTCAATCTGCAAAAATTGTCTCGATGTTGCAAAGAAACTCATTTTCCCCCCATATTTGAGCCGTATAGCTTTAACTAATCCCATTTACATGGGACATGACAAGCCCCCGTGAGTCGACCATCCACTGATCATTCCTAATGTCGGGAACTCATTTATTGTCTATAGTAAAGTTGCCCTCATGTCAAAGTTCTGCTTAAGAGATACATCATAAGTTTGAACCCCTTTTTCCCACAACATCTTCAGCTCATCAAATAACGGCCTGAGGTATACATTGATGTCTTTACTCAGACTCTTATCGCGCAGAATCAGTAAAGGCATGAACATGTAGGGATCTTTCATGTACATCGAAGGTGGGAGGTTATACACAACATTAATCACCGGCCAAGTTGAGTAGGGCTTTGTGTAAGGCCCGTTAAATGGATTAAACCCATCCATAGAAAGTCCAAGCCTAACATTGCGAACCTCTTCAGTAAACGAGGGGTGCTTGCTATCAAAAATTTTCCACTCAAGCCCATCTGCCGGGTGTGTCAGTTGACCTTCGACTATGTCCCGTGTAGAGTGCCACCTCATATCCTCGGTGGTATGTGTTGACATGAACAACCGCTGAAGCCTTGGGGCAATGGGAAAGTAATGTAAGATCTTTCTCGGCACATCTTTTCCCTTTTTCTTGTGTTGTTCACAGTATCTACTTGTACCACAAATATCACATGACCTCTTATCTTTATTGACATCACCGTAATACAACATACAATCATTCTCACAAGCCTCAATCTTCTCATACCCTAGATTGAGCCTTTTAACCATTTTCTTCACATCATAAAGACGACTCAAAGAACTTATCACTGCTGCAGTAAGCACTCCTTCACAATGCTTAACAGTTCATTAAAACCTCTCTCGCTACAGTCATGCTCATTCTTGACACTAGTACAAAGTAGTAAGTAGACAACACTTAAACCACAACGTTTTTATAAAAATGATATGGTATTTTTTTCCACAATGTTTTTTATCAAAATGTTGTAGAGATATATGAAAAAATGTTATCTATTTAAAAGGGCATTTTTTGGTTTTTACTAGATCACATTTTTTTTTAAAAAAAACTGTTTTTTATGTAAAAAACATGGATCAAAAAACCGCGCTCAAGTGAAAACTTAATATTAAAAGACATACTCTTTCTCCGTGCTCGTAAGTTCAGTTTCATTCCCTCTCTTCATTTTTCCTTCTCTCTTTCAGTTTTTCTCTTCATTTTTCCTTCTCTCTCTTCAGTTTTCCTTCTCTCTATCTGCTCTTTGGTTGTGTTCTTATTGGGTGTACGTTCGATCTGAGGCTGAAATCTGATAATTTAATTGGGTGTTTAAAGATAAACTATTTTGGGGCTAGGTTTAAATCGTAAGTTCTTCATCTCTTTATATTTATTCTTGCATGTGTTTATTTTCAACCAATTTACAGTCTTTATGTATATAAACTTGTTTGAGGTGCTCAATTTGTTTTGTTATAATGACTTTTCTGCTTTCATAGTGGTGGTTGCAGTGGCAGCAGTGGTGGTTTCTCTATCTAGATGACATGTTTTATTTTTTTTAAGATGGATAAGTCATGGATGTGTGCTAATAGAAGGTCACGAGAGTATGAACTAGGCATTGATGAATTCTTGAGGTTTGCGGTAGACAACGCGAGAAATGTGAATCTTATTCATTGCCTTTGCGTAAAATGTTGAAACATTTCAAAATTTGGTGCAAGAATTATACGGGATCAATTGTATTTAAATGGTGTTGATACTAGTTATCAAACTTGGATATGGCATGGAGAACCTAATATGTCAGATGCAGATGCAAATGAACCTTTTGTAGGCACTAATAAACAAGGCTATGTCTCTAAAATAGTAGATATGGAAAATAATGGTTTTGGGGATTTCTCAAATGATACGTGTGAGTTTCTTAATGTGATTTGGGATGGAGATGAACCCTTGTACCCTGGTTGTAAATTTAGTAAGTTAGGTGCACTTGTTAGACTCTACAATTAGAAAGCAAAGCATGGGTTGAGTGATGTTGGTTTCATAGAGTACTTGATTTTTCTGACTGAACTTCTTCCAGAAGGTAACCAATTACCTTGCTCCTTGTACGAGGCAAAGAAGACTTTACATGCCTTAGGAATAGATTACGAGAAAATAAATGTTTACCCTAATCACTGCATCTTGTATAGAAAGGAATTTGGCCAAGTAACTAATTGCCCAAAATGTTATCTCTCAAGGTGGAAGATGGATAAGAATGAGCATGTAAGAGAAGGGGTGCATGCGAAGGTGTTGTGGTACTTTCCTCCTATCCCGAGGTTTAAACATATGTTTAAATCTAGCAGGACATCTGAGAGTTTGACTTAGCATGCTAATAATAAAATGAGCGACGGTCATATGCGTTATCCATCAAATTCACCATCTTGGAAGCTAATGGATGATAAGTGGCCGGAGTTTGGTAAAGACCCTAGAAGCCTTAGACTTGCTCTTTCAGTTGATGGGATCAATCCTCATGCTTCTCTTAGTAGTAGATACAGTTGTTGGCCTGTTATAATGATTATTTATAATCTTCCGCCTTGGTTATGTATGAAAAGAAAGTTCATGATGTTGACTTTGTTGATCTCGGGTCCTAAACAAGCCGATAATGATATAGATGTCTACTTGGAACCATTGATTGATGATTTAAAGTGTTTGTGGAAGGGGATTCCAGGGGTGTATGATGCATTTAGAGGAGAATACTTCATGCTCAAAACCCAATTAATGTGGACTATTAATGACTTTCTTGCCTATGGGAACTTATCTGGATGTGTTGTAAAAGGTTACAAAGCATGTCCTATATGTGGCAAGAATACACCTAGCCATAGGTTGACACATGGTAACAAAGTTTGTTACATTGGCCACCAAAGATTCTTGCCTCAAGATCATTTATTTCGGAAGCAGCGAGTAACATTTAATGGAGAACAAGAATATAGACCACCTCATGTGTCACTAACGGGAGATGAAGTATTTAGAAAGGTTGATGGTTTGACTCATGCTGTTGATGACAAGGATAACAGACCTTGTTGGAAGAGGAAGTTAATCTTCTTTGAACTAGAGTATTGGAAGTTTCTTCATATTAGACATTGTCTTGATGTTATGCATATTGACAAAAATGTATGCGATAGCATTATTGGTACATTATTGGAGATTTCAGGGAAAAATAAAGATAGGGTTGTAGCTCGGTTAGACCTCTTAAAAATGGGGGTTAAGACTTATTTGCGGCCAAATTTTGGGGGAAAAAGGACACGTTTCCCTCCAAGTACTTGGAATCTATCGAGGGCAGAGAAAAGAGTTGTATATAATTCTTTGTATAACATGGAAGTCCTAGAAGGTTACGCTTCTAATGTCAAAAGTCTTGTATCATTGCAAGACCTAAAACTCTATGGGCTTAAGTCTCATGACTGTCATACCTTAATGCAACAATCAATACGTGCACAATATCAGTATAATCATCGCTTGTCACGCAAAGGATATGCTGGATTAGAGGATGAACTAGTTAGTAAAAATTTTGTAAGATAATTATTTGTCCATGTTAAATTTGCTTGCTAGATTATTGTTTGTTTATATGAAACAGCTGGAAAAAATGGCGGAAGGTGACATAGATCGAGCAACATTGTGAAGGAAAGGCCGCGAAGATAAGCATTAAAATATTCCAGATGAGAAGACTGAGAAAGAAAAGGAAATAGTAAGAAAATGAATTGATGTTTTGAATTCTTTCTTTGTGGCAGTAATTTTTTTTAGTGTTAATGTGAATTATTTGTTAATGCATTAGGATGAATTGAAGAAAAAAGTACATGAAGGTTTGTTGACCGTAATCGGCAGCCATGATATTCTCACAATGGCATTGGGGACTTCAGAGCGTGTTGGATGAGTTAGAGGTGTGGGAGGTTATGTGACTCCAAGTTCCTACTTTAACCAACCAAGACGCCAAAGAGAGTATGTGAGCCAGAGTATTAAACAAATTGTCCACAAACATCTTGAAGAAGAGCGAGATAAGGGGCAAGTTGTGGCAGCAAAACTTGTAGCGGACGAGCAAGATTTTTGGGTGCAAAAGATTATGCAAATAGAGGTAAAACTGGATGGAAAGTGAACTGCCCCAGGTGAAACAATTCCCCCAGGTCATTACTTGAATCCCCTCACCCTTAATGGTGCACATTTTTCAGATAAAGCTAGTTGTTCCGCTGTAAAAAAATCTAATATTTGGATTGATGAGAAGGAGGATGTTGACAATAGTGAGAACAAAGACAATATAACAAAAAGATGCCACCATTAAAGGTATATGTCATACATGGAATTGTGATTGGAGTTTTACATATTATTAATTTCATTAATATATATTCTTGTGTTTGTATCTAGAAACATGGAAAATGCTTTTAAAGTTAGATAAGACAAGTTCTGAATCGAATAATCTACGCCCCATTCCAAGATCATTAAAGGTGTTGTGTGGATATGCCAAAAATACCCTCCAATTAAAGGGAAACACCATAAAAATTGTGATGGAGGAGGAAGTTTTTGGGTTTGCTCGTCCAACCCTTATTTTGTATGAAGACATTCTACAATTTGGTGCCATGTCAGAAATATTAGGCACTTGCATAGTGATGTACATGAGGTATAATTAAATAAATCTTATTTGGTACTGTGAAAGAAAAATAATTTAACAATGCTCAATTATTAGGTACTTATATGATGTGTTAAAGAAGACAAATATGTTAAGGATGATTACTTTTGTGGACCTGCTCGAGTTGGTGCTAAAGGTTGTGGAAGTATTTCTCAAAAAACACATTACATAGCATCTCAGTTTTCAAGAGCACATCCTGGCACAATTTTCCTGATACCTAACAACTCCAGGTCAGTACTTATTATATTTAGTTCGATCTGGAATGGTAAAGTTCTTTACCTTTTTTTTATTAAAACTCCTGATTCTAAAAAACTTATTGATTTAACTATAAAAATGTGTTTGGGGCTGATTTTTGTATAGATGTTATTGGGTGTTGACCATTGTAAATCTGGACAATAATAATGTGTACTTCATGGATTCCCTCAAGTACCGTAGAATCGATGAGGAGTGGAAACAAGTTGTGAACACATATGTTATTCCAAATTACTTTGTTTTTAATGTAGTTCAATTGGAAAGTTTTACAATAATTTTTTCTAATAAATCGTGTCTCTGGAATTATGTGCATGATGTTATATGTGTCACCCTCTTGCTCATGAAGTGCCATTAAAGCTTATAATGGGCAAATCAATAATCAAATACGAAAATCACCACAATGGAGAATCTTGGTGGTATGTTAGATTATGTATATATATATATATATGGGAAATGATCCATAGAATACGTTAGCCAGAGGGACTGTTTCGACTAACGCTTATCCAGCCGTCCAAAATTAAAGTGAATGGCTGAGATGAGGGCCCAGCCACTACTCTCTCTAGCGGCCAACCAAATTTTTTTGTTGGCCGCTACGCCTTCCAGCGGCTAGTCAAAACGATCAGTGTTTTTGATTTGGTCACCGGAGGAATAGTGACCAACAAAAAAAAAATAGCTTAATTACTGATTATCCTGATTATCCTCGTACATACTACTTATTAATCAGTAAAATAAAATAATTAATACAAAATTATAAGTATAATCAGTAATTATCCTTATACTTATTAATAAAATAAGTATGTATAAGGATAATTAATAATTATGGTCTTATGATTTTTAATTATAAATAGGAAATAGTGATTGAATTTATATTATATTCCTACTCAAATATATAAACTCAATCATTATCTTCTATTTATAATTAAAAATCATAAGACGATAATCAGTAATTATTCCTATACATACTTTTTTTATTTGGCTGGCCGCTAGAGGGAGTAGCAGCTGGGCCCTCATCCCAGCCATTCACTCTAATTTTGGACGGCTAGATGAGCGTTAGTTGAAACAGTCCCTCTGGCCAACATATTCTATGAATCATTTCCCTATATATATATATGTAATTAGCATAAGATGTTTACTTATGGACATTTGTTATTTTTATTGATTTATCATGACATAATTACTAGTTGTGTTTAGGGAACTCCTGTATAACCAACGCACAAGGAGTGCGGGTATTTTGTGATGCGTTTTATGAAGGAGATAGTTGAGGATGGAAGTTTGGACTTTGTAGCCAAGGTTAGTTTTTTTTTGTCAGCTTTATTGGTCAATTAGAAAGTTTTTCTATAAACTTCAGTTAATAGCCAAAAGTTAGGTTAAGTAATACGTAGAAAATTTTGGTATTTAATTGAGTACAAGTCATGCACTGTCTCTCAGATTTATAGGCTTTCACTATTCTAGCAGAATGTAAAATCCAGTTTTGCTTACTCTATAAAATTGTTATTTTGGTGGAGAGAACCTAATTAATGCTTGTTGAGAACCTCAGGTGTTCTAAAATGTACACACACACACACACTAGATTCCCAAAAATAGACAAGTAATAATTAACATTTTTCAATCATCATAAATTATATACTTCCATAAATCAAACATTACACAAAGTTACATTGGCTACAGATATCATAAGCTTCAAAAAACAGCAAAAAGGAATGTGATCTTACCAAAGAAAGCTCCACGCATAGGAACTCAAAATATCAAAGCCTTAAATTTAACCAAGAAACAATAATCGGAATAAGGACATACTTCAAAGGAAGAAAAATTATAGACACCAAATGATGTTGAACAATGAAGTTAGTGAACCGCACAATACGTATCATCTGTAGTGTGAACCAAAAATTAGTGAACCTCACAATACGTATCATCTGTAGTGTGATACGTACCTCGTATACTATATATGTTGCCTGATGATATGAAGGCTTCAAATTCTTTTTTTTTGACAGTTAATACATACGTGTTGTGGTTAAAGAACTGTATATGTATTAGTGTATCTATATGTATCTAATTAAAGAACTGTATGTATTAGTGTGTTTATATGTATCTAATATTTGAATTCTTATTATGTTATGACATCTTCAATCTGTTTTGCATCTTTCTATGGCAGTCAAATCTCATCTTTATTATCTTTAAAATAAATTTAGTTTCACTTGTATTCTTTAATTCATGTTATTTCATAATCAATGCTTGAGACATCAATTCAGATTACTAGCTAAGAAAACTGTTCCAACCTTTTGAGTACTTTGATTAAATCAATAGATTATCTATAAGTTTTTAATTAGTATTTAATTTGCTACAAGTATAGTTACGATGGGGTTTGTTTGAGTGATATGCTTCATTATATAGCTCAAAAGATGCTCAGCTGTGTGGTGTGGTTTTTAGTCTACGTGTACATGTGTTAATCAACTTTTGCACACTGTCCAGGATACAAAATCACCTTACAGGGGCATCTGTGTGATGTAAGCTTATGTAGTAGTACACTTAGATGCTTTAGTATCATCCTTCAGATGAGAACCTTATCTACTATAATTCCAGTCAATCATGTACAAGCATTTTATACAGAAAGATCTTATCTTACATATTAATATTTGGTTTCTAACTAATTTATATGGAGTATCAGAAACCAGCATCTAAAGTTGTACTACTTCTAACTAAATTTGTTGTTCTTTTATTTCAGTGGGATAAGGAAAATGGATTAACGTACACACAAGAACAAATTGACGAAGTACGGGGTGAGTGGGCAGCGTATGTGAGCAGCTACATGTAGAGTCTCGAGTTATCGGTGGATATGTACAGGGTTAGATGAATGTACGTATTTTGGGAGAACTTGGGCTTTTTTACACATGCTTAGATAGTAGCTTAATTTTATGGATAGTTTGGTTTATTTTGTGGATGTAATCAAATTCACAATTCAATATAGTAATAATTTATATTGAAAAGTGAATTTGAGATATATATATATATATATATATATATATATATATATATATATATATATAGTTTGGTATATATTTTGTGGATGTAGTAATTTAAAAGCGTAAATGAATGGTATTATTGGGATGTATTTTGAATGGTTGATACATTTTGGCTTTAAATTTTAATGAGAATTTAGACCTTTTTTAGCTATATATCATGGCATTAGTAGATTGTAGGTGCACTGGTAATATAGGTGAATCACAACCTTTTTTTAAAAAAAATATGTTGTGTATGCAGCATAGCTACAACGTTGTTATATGTATTACTACATTTTCAAGTCAATCTACAACATTTTAAAAATGTTGTATAAATTTGTATAAATAAATGACACCTTTTAAATGTTGTATAAATATTTTTAAACGTTGACTATTGTTGCTTTCTATGGTCGATATTTAAAAATTATTGTTATATGCATGTATTACAACATTTTTAAGTCACACTACAACGTTTTAAAAATGTTATATAAATTTATCTAAATAGATGACATATTCTAAACGTTGTGTAAATGTGTCTAAACGTTGCCTGATATATTAAACTACAACATTTTAAGCCAGAAAACGTTGTGGAATCATACCATCTACAACATTTTCAAGCATCTAATAATTTATGGAAAATAAATCTAAAATATTTTTTTTAAAAAAAATGTTGTATAATGTGTCAAACTATAACATTTTAAAAACTTTGTATAAAGGGTGTCTATGAGACCCCAGATTTTATGAATAAAGATTTAAATTTCTCAAAATATTTTTTTTAATATTATGGTGTGGATTTGATATAAGGTTATAGTTGTGGGTAATATTTACAAATTTTTCAAAGTAAGCAAGTGGTTATATAATATTCGATTGGTTGGGGTATATTCGTTTTAATAGGGAATATTCGTACGACGGCACAATCATTGGTGGACCCCACAATGGAAGTATTGTCGTAGTAAGAAAACGACACTCGTTTTCAAGGAAGGAGAACGACCACCAATTGTATGCTTCAAATGCGGAGGGGAGGGACATATCAGTCCAAACTGCGTGATGCAGTCCAAGGCATGTTACAATTGTGGAAAAAAAGGTCACCTAGCCCGATTTTGTTGTGCACCAAAGTCAAGTCTAGCTGGGACGGTGGCACCAAAGGCGGATGCGGACAAAACAAAGTCGGTGGTTTCAGGAAGAGCGTTTTTCGTGACTTCTCAAAAAGCGAGTAACCCGAACGAAGTTAGCACGGGTTAGTTAATTATAAATTCTTGCGAATTCTATACCTTATTAGATACCGGTTCTACCCATTCTTTTATCTCTCTTGCTTGCGCTCAACGTTTAAATTTAACACGGGAAAAGTTAGACTTTAACTTATTGGTTGAAACTTTGTTAGTAGAAACCTTCATTTCATGTGTAATCCAAGTCTTGGATGAGAGTCACAGTTTTTAAATGATATTTCTATTGTTAATAAATTTCCCGACATATTCTTGCAGACTTCTTAACCTACACCTAGAGCGTGAAATCGAATTTTGTATTGACCCCAGTACAAAACCCATTTCTAAAATCCTTAAATATTTCTTCAACCAAAATGAACGTATAATGCGACAAAGACATTGGCTCGAGCTGTTGAAGATTACGATCGTACTTATCAATATCATTGTGGAAGAGCGAACGTGGTAGCTGACGCGTTGAATAGAAGATCGTATGCATTTACGAGTGCGATGTTATTAACACAAAAACCCATTTCGTATAACTTACAAAAGATGGAGATAGAGTTAAAGACTTAAGAGACCCACGTGAAGATAACGAATATACGAGTAGAATCGACTTTAATCAATAAAGTTAAAGCCGCTCAAACTACACACCTGAATCTGATGAATGTGAAGAAGAAGGTTCAAGAGGGCGTTATTCAAGAAGCAAGAATCAACGAAGAGAGGAAATCTCAACCCTCGATTTAATTGGCCCATTTAAAATCCTCAATCAAGTAGGAATTGTGGCTTATAGACTCATTTTACCTCCAAGTATGCCGCGTGTTCATAACATTTTTCACGTATCGTTGTTAGTAAAAACTTAGTCTTGGGGGACTTTGGAGCCAAATTTCAGAATAATTAATGAATCTGAAAAATTATAAAATCATAGGGGTTCTGTAGAGCATGTTACAAGCTTTCCATAGCCTCAAAAACGGACTAATTCCGATAATGGATGAAGAAGTTATGAAGAATTGAAGTGTGTGTGTCAAAAGTTGCAAAATCTGGAAAATTGGAGTTAAGTGCCAAAGGTCGAGCGTTTAAGCACTAGGCTCGGTGCTTAGAATCTATTCTTGGGCGCCTAGGCGCTTGCCCAAGGCCAAATCTGGGCGCCTAGGCGCTGGTCAAGTGTTAAGCCAAAATCTATCCGGACGTTCTTTTGTAAATTGGGCATAACTTTTTCATACGAACTCCGATTGAGGTGATTCAAGATGATTCGAAAAGATAACGAGTATCTAAATGTTTCATTCTTTATGTTATGAGATTTGAGGAAGGTATCAAGGCCTAAACTGGCTATTTTAGGGATTGATGTTCATTCAGAGGCAATCGGAGGACAGCGGGCATGCACGTATGCAACATGTAATGTTTTCGACGATAAAGGTATTCAAGGTATCCTCACCTCTTCGACATACCAGGTACGTACGAAAATTTTGAGGGCAAAATTTCATAAGGATGGGAGATTGTGAGACCCTAGATTTAATGAATAAAGATTTAAATTTCTCGAAATATTTTTTTTAATATTATGGTGTGGATTTGTTATAAGGTTATAGTTGTGGGTAATATTTACAAATTTTGTAAAGTAAGCAAGTGGTTATATAATATTCGATTGGTCGGGTAATATTAGTTTTAACAGAGAATATTCGTACGACGGCACAATCATTGGTGGACCCCACAACGGACGTATTGTCGTAGTAAGAAAACGACAGAATTATCTTTTATTAAAAATAACGGCGAAAGTGTTACCGTTAAAACTGTTGAACTACCCGGTAGTAAAAGTACGATGAATGGCGTGGTTGCATAGTAGTACTACCAGTATTGGATATTGATGCTTACGTGAGAAGTCACTCAGTTATTCTCAATTATTGCTACAGTAATTGCTGCATCATATCTCTCATATTATTGATTCAATTATTGTCACAGTATCATCTGTATAATATGTTATATTATTAAATCAATAATTAAAACGATAAAGTTATTCATATTATTATTTGCAATATTGACAATGTCTAGAAGTTCTGTCAAGGAGAGGTTTGGTCATCTAATTACGCGCCAATAAGGAGAAATCCTTATCGGAAAGCCCCCTCTTTCCTGGGAACGACCTGGTTGTTAAATATTGTGAATTATAATATTAATGATGAATAAGTTCGTATTGATTAAAGATGAAATTGATAGTTCCATTGTGTTGGAATTATTAGTGTTAGTGGAAATCAACATTTATTTCGATATTAATTGATGTCTAGAAGTTATACTGACCAGTCGGGTAATTAACTGGATAAATGAGCAATTAATTGCTATTAATTCAAATGAGTATAACTATTTGTTCACATGTGTGTACTATTGATTCACATTCTTAAAATATTAGGGGAGGTGGTGCAAGATTGATAATATTTGCATGACTAAGTTAAAAATGGAGGTATAGATGGAGGTACTATACTGTAATTCGTATTTTCACAGGATTATAACTATTGATTCACATGATTGAACTTTTGATTCACATGATTTACTATTAGGGGAGATGGTGCAAGTTTGATAATACTTGCAGGACTAAATTAAAAATGAAGAAAAAGAGGGAGGTATTATACTGTAATATTTCGAGCCCCAAAACGTGCAATTATCGAAACTATATTTTCCTATAAATAGAAGCTCATTCTTCCTTCATTTCTCACCAATTCACTAAGTCTCATAAGAGCAATTATTATAGAGAAATTATAGAGAGAAAGAAGAAGAGAAGTCTGCTACCTCATTATTCTAGTATACAGTCTTCTTTTGAGGTAAAGGGTATTATTTCTTTCGTATTCATGAAGAGAGCTTCTGTTATTCTATTTTTTATTATTATGTTGGAATAACCTGTCTATGCGAAGTACCATATACATGGTGAAATTCTTCTATTATTCCATTCTTTATTATTCTATTGGAATATCCTATTTGTGTGGATTACGCATGACCTGGTTCCATTCTTTATTATTCTGTTGGAATAACCTGTTTGTGAGGTTTATCGCATGCATGGTTAATTCTGTTGTTATTCCATTCTTTATTATTCTGTTGGAATATCCTATATGTACGGATTACGCATGACATGGTTCCATTCTTTATTATTCTGTTGGAATATCCTGTCTGTGTGGATTACGCATGACCTGGTTCCATTATTTATTATTCTGTTGGAATAACCTGTCTGTGCGGTTTATCGCATGCATGGTGAATTCTTCTGTTATTCCATTCTTTATTATTCTATTGGAAATAACATGTCTATGTGGATTACCACATGCATGGTGAATGATCCTTCGTATTCATTCCTTATTAAATTGTGTAAATGATCTGTCTACGTGGATTACCGCATGGCGGGCGAAAATCCAATTGCAGTTTCGTAATTTTTCTTACCCTCAAAAATTCTGGAAAAATATGAAATGATAATTTGATGAGTTTTCTAGATTGTGTCCAAAAATGGCGATTTTTGGATGTATAGATTAGGAGTTATAAATTTTATGGGAAAATACTATTTTAAAAGTAAACACTTATAACTCCTTGTGGTTAACTCCAAAATTGGTGAAATTTTTATTGGGAGTACATGTATATAACATGAGTATACCCTGTAAATTTTGGAATTTTTAGACAAAAGTACATTTTATGATAAATGTCTAAATATTCGGCAGTTTTGGCCATATAAAAAATAGTAAATGAATTTTAAAAATTCCGAGAAAAATATATGTTTAATATGGGACTATATTCTGCTAAATCCCGGAAAAGAATAATTTTTGAGACTGATTTGGTATTTTTCATGAAAATAGTTTAGTTATGAACATATGAATTAAATATGTTATGTGAAGTTGAAAAATTGGTAAATAAGAGTTTATGGGTTGGAAATCCTATATAAGGTATATGTAGATTTTTGATAGGTGATTTGATCATTGGTGATGAAATCTTATGATTATGGCATTTTTGAATGATTAAATGCATTATTTGGTAAAGTGTAAACAATTAAATTAAATTGTTTATAAGTTTAAGAAGTGATTAAAATATTGTTATCATATTAACAATATAAGATTATGAGTTTATTAAGTGATTGATAATATTTGCATAAATTTAAAGTCTTTAATATTTATCCTTGATTTCGTTTAATTATTGCTTATATTATCGTCATCATCCTCATGTTTTTATTGTGATTAAAGTCATCTTTGACTTACGTGCATAGATGGATTTGGTATGATTATGACCAGGGATTATTCGGTATAATCATGACCGTAATGTGACAAATGATGTGGTAAAAGTCCTCATTATCCTGTAGTTCATAATGGACAGTTGTTGGTATGATTATGACTAGGGATTATTTGGTATAATCATGACCATTGATGATTACATGAATATACTTGGCCGTGGTGCAGGGATGCTGTGGTTTATTTATTAAGCTGAGTCTCAACAATAAAGTTGATGAAAATCTTTTTAAATCATAGAAGATTGTAGATTTTATGCTCTACTTGACTCTTCTAATGGATTGCTTATTCCGCTGCAGTTGTTGATCTAAAACTTGTTGTCTATTATATTTTGTTAGTTGTTATACTGTTGAAGGCTAAGGATAATTTATTTTGCATTATCTTAGTCATAATATTTCTTACTGGGCTAGTTGAGCTCACCCCTTTCTTTCACTGTTCTCTTCAGGAAATGAGAACGTAGTTGGGATGAGTCGGGGAATGGAGTGATGATCCAGATGATAGCATTAGTAGTCCTCACTATTTTGTTAAATAGTGTGACAATAAATGTAATGAAGACTCCATTGAGTATGGATATTGTCTAGATGACAATATTCTTGTTTAAACTCTCAGCTATGTTTTGTTGTATTTTACACCACTGTTGTATAATTAAGTTCTATTTGGATTTATGTACCATGTAAGTGGCGATCCAAGATGGGTGATGTATACCTGTTTTGGGGGCGTCACAGTGTCAAATAGATGACACCCTTAACCACGAAGTTTCTGGGATATCAACCACAATGTATTTTACGCATTATCTATTTACTGTTTTATAGTAGTGTGAAGTGTAAAAACTTAGTCACGACAGATAAGACGGTGTGCTTTTTGTGCCCGTCATACATTGGCATCGCTGCTGCATGCAATAACTCATAGAAACACTTAGCCCCATCATTCGGCTCTTGCTCGACGCTACTGCCATCCCTGTCTGTATTCCACTGGAAGTATGAACCAGTAGCTTCGACTATTATGTTAGTAAAGTCAAAGGTTTTGTCACCTCTAGATTCCGGTTCTGATTCATTTTCATCCAACCAGGTTTCCCTATGATAGATCCATGTTGTATAACCCTGCTTGAACCCATACGCAAATAAGTCGCACATGACATCACTCCTTTCCTTCCACACTTCATTCACACACCTCTTATAAGGACATCTGATCTCATTGCCGCTGACTTGCTCAAACGCGAAGTTGAGGAACTGCTCAACCCCCCTACGATACTAAGAGCTAAGCCCACTCTTATCAGTGGCTACCCTATGTTCCATCCAACTTCGATCAACAGACATCTCGGAAAATTGTCTGCTATATATATGGAAAGTTAGACAAACACAATCAAGTCTCCAAGTTAATGTATATGCAAGCTTATGAGTTTCCTAACTTCATCTCCACCTCCACCTCTAACGGTGGGCTTTATCCCATTCCGGATGTGTCACCACCATCGATGTTAACAACTTGAACACATCTTTAAATTTTTTAGAAATTTCGGAAACACCTCCCCATGGTCTTCAAGTACATGAAATAGACTAACACGTAGTCTAAATATGCACTTGAAGAACATCAAGAGATATATACTGACCGAAAATTCAAAAAATATAAAGATGTGCTCAAGTCGTTAACACCGACCTAAGTGAGATCGAAACGTACAAGAACAGTCCCAAAATAGGGACTATTTGAGATTCACTCCTACTAAGTGAATCTCAAACGGGTTTTTAAGCTTCCTAAACTATATGACAATATGCACATGTGAAATTAAGGATTATTCTATATAATTACACATTCACCTTTCAAACCATTAATGCCAACAATGTGAAGCAAAATAAATTTGACAAACAAGAAACTTCGTCTTTCTTTCTATTTTTTTTAAACTTTTAAAGATATTGCAGAGTTGAAATGTCAATTCTAATCACCAATGTATTCAAACTGTGTCATAATATATATGATTTAAACAATATTGTCCCCCTTCTTAGAATTTGCTATGAACCTTCTTAAGGGAAACACCAGCACAAAGGTCACACGTCTTCCATAACCACCTACATTAGTGGATTCACATGACTGACACCAATATAACAGATAAAGAATTCATATTATCTGGGAATTTTGTTTTGAAGTCAATTGAATAAGCAAAAAAAAAGGAACTGCTTATCACTTCATAAACAATATATATATATATATATATAATACATTGAATTATTTAATTACCCATTGACCATGGACCATGGTCACTTTATTTAATTTCCTTTTTCGGTGTGGAACTCTAGTTCCCAACTTCCCATGCTTCGGAAACCTTCCTGTTCTTTGTCTTGTATGACTACGAAAGACCCACAAAACAAAACTTCTGACTAATATTTTCTTTTATTTTGATAAATAATATTTTAAAATTGTTGCCTCCTTTTTAGTCTTAACAAAAGGACTCTAACTCATGCAAGCATACACGGGTCAACAAGTAGTACAGAGTAAGAAAAGTATCGATCCACGGAGAAAGGTTTTAAATCTTAATTATCATACATCAACTACTTCACTATTTTTATATGCTTAAACGAATAATTAACAATTGTAATTAATTCTAAACTCAATTAATAACTAAAAACACAATACTAATTTAATGTAATCAAATTTGGAGAGAATGAGATTCTAACTTCATTTCATACTTCATCTAACTATTACCATAATGTAAAGCTTATATATTCATCATGGAAAATTAGCCAAGAGCACAAAAGTAGACATAACTGTTTTTCAATGACTTATGACCTATTTACATAACCTCCACATATGATAGAAATCATGTAATCAACACTATTACCAAAATCACTATATGTCTATGTAAAATTGCAGCAATAATGAATTAAAGCACAAGCTCTTACATTACTACACACGGTGAAACATTATATTTTTATCTGGTTCACGAAATACAAAACAAAACATCTCAGCCTCATAAACGTATGTTATTATGATTATAACCTTACTCATATGTCATTTTTCAATTCCATATAAATATATAAGATGAAAGGTGATCAATCACTCATACATTACACTCAATCATAATAGATTATCCTATGATAAGCATACAATCAAACAATCAGACATATAATTATAGACTACATATCAAAATCTGTTAAAATCCCATAATGGAGTTTAGTTCATTTCTGAACCGAAAACCATTATGGGATTGTAGCAACACATGAAATTAGATAGCATAGATGATAGATGAAAGAGAAATGATTAAACCCAATTGCAGAATCTGTTCCAATGTGTTGTTCTAAATCACCAATAATCTCCAGGAAATTAAAACTATGCTTTATTTAATAATCTAGAAATAAGAGAAAAGTAATTTTTTATGATCTAATGCTTAAACTCTCCCTCGAATAGCTAATACATAAGAACCCTAATGAATAATACAAAAAACTGAAAAAAATTGACTTCAACACGTCTCTGGTACCAACCATATTGTTCAGATAGACTAAAAATGCTAAAATTTCAAATTATAAAACAAGTCAACAAACAGACTGCAGAGGACTCGTGCTTGTGCAGTGTGATCTTAGTGTGTCTGTCGAAGCTTTTAGGCATGTAGCGATTTTCCTTCTTGTTTTTTAGGCGTACGTAGGTTCTACATTGTCTAACTTCATAAGGCGGGGCTGAGTGCGTTGTAAAGCTTAATTAGTTAGCATACATCGCCATGGCCATCGCTATCTTATCTTCTGCAGTTGTTTCTTGCTTTATTATTTGTTCTTCATCCTATCTTTTTTGCATAGCACTCATCACTGCTTCAGTTCCTTGTCTACACATGTTCCTCTTGCCATGCCTTTGCTAGTCTCATACCACATTGCCAATGTCGAACCATGCCATTTCTTGTATTTCCATACCATAGGAGTTCTAATTACGAGTATTGCAAAATAAACATAAAATGCAACTAAAACAAAGTAAAAACTACTTGAGATGAGCATAATTCTAGTGAGTTGGCATCCAATAAGTAGGTATAAACCTACTTATCAAATACCCCCAAACTTGAACTATTGTTTGCCCTCAAGCAATGCAAAAGACAATAAACAATGCAATGCAACTACTTGTTATGAAACTAAACTATGATGCAAATGAGTCCCATATTTTTCCAGCTAAAATAGAATTCCAATCCAATATGCCTTAGTGATTTATCCAGATTCAAGAATAAAATTTCAAACTAAGCTATAGACAAAATATCATACAATCAAATAACCCATACTTGCTATAAAGATGTCGTGTGTGTGTGTTGTGTTCACCAAAAACTTGACCAAGGCTAATAATACACATGTTAAGTTGCTTAAAATAGAAAATTGCAGTCTAAATCAAGATCATGTATACTACTGCAACAAAAACTAATCAAACATATCAATACAAACTAAGGTTCATCAATGGGTTTAAACTGCTTTATTTTTACTCACGAGGGTGATTTTCGCTCTTTCCCGCGGTGTTTATTGCTATTTTTTTATACAACGAGTGCGTTTTACTATCCATCTCGCCCCTTCCAAGGATTCAATAATTCAGCTAAAGAAGGTTTCAAAATAGATTATTATTTTTTTTATATATATACACGAAGCATACCCATGTGTTCCTAAAGCTTGATTATCAATGTTTTCATAGCCTAAGTCCATTTTCCACACAATTCTATTTTTTTAGAAACCACATTTCCTATTAAGCAATAAACACATTACTCTTTTACCAACAAGCATTTGTGAACACGTATGTGTGAACCGAAAGCATCCAAACAACATCCATGGATTACATCATGTAAAACATTATAGCTAAGCTCATGTTATCCAGTAAATTCAACAATCTTTCAAAATTCAATTTCATCATATACTAGACTTAAACTCCACAAAGCTAGAAATTCGGGACATGCAACTAAACATATAACTAACACATATAATAACGACTAAAAATAGAAAAATTTTCTACAATTATTAACTAACACATAAACATGCAAAATAAACATGCAATAACTACATGCAACTACCCTACTACCCAATATCCCCAAACTTAATATATTCATTGTCCCAATGAATGAAGGTATAGGGTTAAAAGAACTCCCCTACTGATCAGCTGCTCCATCCTCTTCGGGGTGGTGAATCCGGTGGTGGAAATGGCACGACTGTCCCAAATTGTGGCCACTCGAGCATAGTACCCTACTGCGCAAATGCCTTCGCTAGCGACCTCGTCAACCCCGTAGCAAACGCTGCAAAATTGTAGTACATAGCATCGACCTTTCGCTCCAACCTTCGGAGCTGTTGATCATCAGTAGCAGCAGTGGCTTGAGTCGATGTTCCTGCTTCATCGTCTTTGAGGGCTGCGATGATGGCATAGATGATGCAGGACGAAGGATGAAACCCTTTACCCTTGGGTGCGGGGTACCTCCCGCCTAATCTTCGAATCTTTCTATGGTGGCATGAGTAATATCTTGGCTTGGGTATTGTAACTGTTCATCCGACCACCTAACGCCTGCTCTAGCACACAAGTGAGCCATGATTGATGCATGTGGTATACTTCTTGTAGTGCTTCCCCGCATGTATCGCAGCATATTCTGATTAATTAAGTGACCTACGTCGATATCTTTTCCCAAAATAATCCCGCATAATATGATTGCTCGTTCAGTTGTAATGTCATGTTGATGAGATGATGGCATGAGTTTTGCACAAATGAAGAGATTCCAAGCCTTGGCATAACGGTTTAGAGCTGAAGTCGGGAAGGTCTTGGGCTGATTAGTGTCAGTCGTGCAAGTCTATTGTGTCCCCGGGATACATAAATCAATAATCACTATGTTGAGATCTGTCTCCATGCCGTCTGCCTCAACCCAATTCGTACGTCCGGCTGGAGGGTCAGGTAAATTGAATACACCACGAATAGCTCGGGGTCAGTAGTTCACTTGAACCCCTCGGACGAATGAAAAACCACTCATCGCCTCCCTTGCATTCGTATAGAATTCCCTCACAATGGCCATAGGTGCAGCTATTGGAGTAGAGCAAACACCATGCGAACATTTTTCCTTGATCATCTGCACCAACTGCCCATCTTGTATATCTGGCTTGAATCCCCGTTCTCGAACTAATGATTTCGCCACAATACGGTAATATTTTATCTGTGCATCCAAGCTGACAAACTTAGAGAAGTTTACATTATCACCACTTTGGCTACTGGCAAAGGATGACTCAGAAGTGCGAGAGAGAGCACGCTTTGGTCCCATTTGTACTGATGAAGTAGAAGAAAAACCTTATTGATAAAATAGTAGTTGTATTCTCTAACAAACGATGAACACCCCCAAACTTGTATTCCAACGCACCAACTGAAAAACCCTAGCTTTATTAGTGAAGACTTTGAACGTGGGTAGGAGATGGACGCGAGATACACGTAGTGGGTTGAGAAGTTACAACTTTAGAATTAGAACAGTTGGAAGTGAAGAGTCGTGCATTTTGTAGAGAGAAAAGGGATATGCACACTGTTATTTCAACTGATAGGAGAGATGGGGCAGGTTACGTCTTTAAACACTTAAAAAATTTTCAAAACCTGGTCTCGAGCACTGTCAAGCATTTTTTGAATGGGAATATAGGCGGGCGCAGCATTTTTGTAAAGCTTTCGTATGGCTTGCTATTGCACTTCCACGTTATTCGCAATACAATTATGCATCTTAAATACCAAAACAACAACGAATCAACCCCAATACATCTGCACAAATAACAATTATCAATATCAAAGCATGAACGACTGAATAAGCAAGAATGACTAACATAAAACCATACTCTCTATGCGACGCTCAAACATCATTAATATATGCAAATTCAGCTCCCATAATACGCATGTAACACTAAGCAAGCTATAACAACTAAGCATGAAAATGAAATAACAAATACAATCTAAACAAAATAAATAAGAGATAAAGATAGAAATAATGGGGTGTCTCCCATCAAGTGCTATGTTATAGTCAATTAGCTTGACTATCTCTGACTCAATCATGTTGAAGAAAGAATGGAGATTACTTTCTATCTGTCAACCTTGCTACCAAAATATTGCTTTAGTCGCTATCCATTCACTTTGAACGGCTTGTCCGGGAATTTGTCGAACACCTTTACTGCACCATGTAGAAAAATTGTTTTCACGGTGAATGGCCCTGACCACCTTGATTTGAGTTTCCCAAGAAAAAGTTTAAGCCTTCAATTAAAAAATATAACTCGTTGTCCCGGCTCTAATACTCTCTCTATAATCTTGCGATCATGCCACTTCTTCACCTTTTCCTTATACAGCTTGGAATTTTCGTATGCCTGTAATCTGAATTCATCCAACTCATTGTGTTGGAGTAGGCATTTTTCTCCTGCAGCCGTCAAATCAAAATTGAGCTTCCTAATTGCCCAATATGCCTTATGTTCAAGCTCCATAGGAAGGTGACAAGCCTTGCCATAAACCAGCTGAAAAGGTGACATGCCCAACGGAGTCTTATTAGCAGTCCTATATGCCCAAACAGCGTCGTCAAGTTTTAATAACCAATCCTTTCTTGTGGGGTTCACAAATTTCTCCAAAATTTTCTTAACTTCACGATTTGAAACTTATGCTTGGCCATTAGTTTGAGGATGATAAGCTGTAGCACTGCAATGATTTACCCCATACTTAGCGAACAGAGCTATGAACTGCCTATTACAAAAATGACTGCCTTCATCACTAATGATAGCCCTTGGAGTCCCAAACCTTGTAAAAATACTCCTGTGTAAAAATCTTAAGACCAGTTTAGCATCATTCGTTGGAAGAGCTACCACTTCCACCCACTTTAAAACATAATCAACTGCTAACAAGATGTATAAATTTTCACATGAAGAAACGAAAGGACCCATGAATTTTATCCCCCAAAAATTAAAAATTTGCACCTCAAGGATCATGTTCAATGGAATTTCATTCCTTTTCAAAATATTTCCAACTCTTTGACATCTGTCACATCTCTGGACAAAACTATAAGCATCCTTAAAAATTGTAAGCCAGTAGAATCCTACTTGTAACACCCTAGCCGATGTTCTTTCTCCACCGTAGTGACCACCATATAATGAAGCATATCAATCATGCAAAATACCCTCTGTCTCACTATATAGGATACATCTCCTTATCATCTGATCAGCACATTGTTTGAATAAATATGGTTCATCCCATATAAACCACTTCACATCATGCGAAAATTTCTTCTTTTGATGACCAACTGAGTCAGAAGGGACCATCCTACTCACCAAGTAGTTCACATAGTCTGCAAACCATGACACTTCCCCTTTTAGCACAAACAACTGTTCATCTGGAAAGGACTCATTAATCACAATATTGTCATCTACCTCCCTTCCCGGATTTTCCAGTCGAGATAAGTGGTCCACCACTTGGTTCTCAGTTCCCTTTCTATCCTTAATCTCTAAATCAAATTCTTGCAATAGAAGTATCCAACTGATCAAATGAGTCTTTGCTTCCTTCTTTGCCACCAAGTGTCGAATTGCCGCATGATCCATGTACACTATCACCCTTGTACTAATAAGATACGCTCGAAACTTTTCAAAAGTATACACAACTGCCAGTAATTCCTTCTCTATGGTGGTGTAGTTTAACTGCGCATCAGTAAGGATCTTTCTCACATAGTATATCACATGAAAAATCTTTTCCTTTTGCTGGCCCAAAATAGCCCCCACAGCATAATCACTAGCGTCACACATCAATTCGAATGGTAGGTCCCAATACGGTGTTGTAATTACTGGTGCTGAAGTTAACCTCCTCTTCAAATGCTCAAATGCAGACACGCAATCCTCATCAAACTTGAACTGCACATCCATCTCCAATAAACTGCAAAGTGGTTTTGTTATCTTGGAGAAGTCTTTAATGAATCTGCAGTAAAAGCCTGCATGTCCTAAAAAACTTCGAACACCTTTTACTGAAGTTGGTGGTGGCAAATTCTCAATAGTCTCTAATTTAGCTCTGTCCACCTCAAGTCCCTTCTTCGACACTTTATGTCCCAGAATTATTCCTTCTTGTACCATAAAATGGCACTTTTCCCAATTCAACACCAAGTTCGTCTCAACACATCTTCTCAAAATCATCACTAAATTTTCCAGACACAAATCAAAGGAATCACCAAATAATGAAAAATCATCCATAAATACCTCCAAATTATGCTCCACCATATCCGAAAAGATAGCCATCATACATCTCTAAAAAGTGGCTGGGGCATTGCACAGACCAAAGGACATCATTCTGAAAGTAAATGTACCATACGGACATGTAAAGGTTATCTTTTCTTGGTCTTCTGGAGCTATAACAATCTGATTGTAGCCTAATACCCGTCCAGAAGGCAATAAAACTCATGACCTACTAGTCTATCCAACATCTGATCGATAAACGGTAGTGGGAAGTGATCTTTCCCTGTAGCTTTGTTAAGTCTACGGTAGTCCATGCAGATTCTCCACCCCGTCACTGTTCTCGTTGGAATCAACTCATTGTTTTCATTAGAGACTACGGTCATACCACCTTTTTTTGGTACACACTGTACCGGGCTCACCCATGAACTATCTGAAATCGGATAAATAATACATGCATCTAGCCATTTCAACACTTCCTTCTTGACCACTTTCTTCATGATTCGATTAAGTCTTCTTTGTTGTTCCATTGAAGGCTTGCTATCATCTTCCAATAGGATCTTGTGCATACAGAAAGATGGGTTGATCCCTTTTATATCTGCTATAGTCCATCCAATTGCTAACTTAAATTCTCTGAGAACTCTTAGAAATTTTTCTTCCTGAAAAGATGTTAGTGCAGAAGAAATAATCACAGGTAATTTTAAATTTTCATTTAAAAACGCATACCTCAAATGATCTGGAAGTAATTTCAACTCTAGTTCTGGAGGTGTCTCAAGAGATGGCTTCAATTTCACTGATGTTTCTCCAGCTTTCTTTAATGGCTCAACAAGAGTTTTGAATATTCTGAACTGTGGAGTTATGTCCAATATATGAACAAGTTCTTCAATCTCCTCATCATCTGATTCTGAATTTCCCACAATAGGATTCCTTAAAGGTTCTTGATTCACCAAGCTCTCTACTTCATCATTTAGTACTTTTCCCACCAAATCAACCTTGAAGCATTCCTCTTCATCTGTCGAAAATTTCATTGCCTTGAATACGTTGAAAGTAACTTCCTGATTATGCACTCGCATTGTTTGTTCCCTTTTCTGAACGTCTATCAAGGCTCTTCCTGTAGCTAGGAATGGTCTTCCAAGGATGATTGGTATACTTCTGTCTTCTTCATAGTCTAAAATGATGAAATCAGCTGGAAAGATGAATTTATCCACTTTAACCAGTACATCTTCCACAATCCCCCGTGGATAAGTGATATACTTGTCAGCTAACTGTAATGAAATATTTATCGGCCTTGGAGCCTACAATCCCAACTAATTTAACACTAACAACAGCATCAAATTGATACTTGCCCTAAGATCGCACAAGCATTTGTTGAAGCTCATCTTTACAATTGTACATGGTATTGTGAAGCTACCCGGATCCTTCAGCTTTGAAGGTAATTTGCGTTGAAGCACTGCACTACATTCTTCCGTTAAGGCTACTATTTCAAAATCTTCTAACCTCTTCTTCCTTGACAAGATGCCCTTCATAAACTTTTCATAACTAGGCATCTGTTCCAATGCCTCGTCGAAGGGTATGTTGATTTGTAGCTTTTTAAATACCTCCAAAAACATACTGAACTACTTGTCTTCTCTCTGCTTATGTAATCTCTGTGGATAAGGAACAGGAGGGTGAACTACTGGTATCTTATTCACAGGCTTCTCAAAAAAACCTTCTTTATTCTTCTCCTCTTGCTGTTGTTCTGAACCTTCATTATTCAAACCTTCCTCAGAATAATTTTCATGACCGCACGATTTCTCCATGTAAAAGTGGCGCGGGTGCACCATGCTGATTTCCTACAACTTGTTTCCCAGACCTAAGTGTAATTGCTTGACATTGTTCATTCCCTTCGCTTCATGGATTGGCCTCTGTTGTACTTGGCAATGAACCATGTGGTCTGTTGTTAAGCATGCTAGTCATCTGACCCATTTGAGTGTCCAAGTTTTTGATAGCCACTGCTTGGCTTTTAATCATCACCTCGGTATTTACCATATACTTCATCATCATCTCCTCCATCTCTGACTTCTTTTCTTGCTGAGGTGCAGGTGGTGGATGATGTTGTTGTTGAGAAAATCCAGGTGGGTAGGGTGGTCTTGGTGCAAAATGTTGCTGAGATGGTTGTGCCTGAAATTGTTGTTGAGGTTGAAACTGACTTTGTTGATTGCTTTGATTATTTGACCAACTGATGTTTGGATGGTTGTGGTTGTTGGAGTTGTATGTATTCTGAAATTGACCTTGATTCTTATGGTAATTGCTCACATATTGTACAGATTCTGAACTAATAGCACATTGGTCAGTTGAATGTGACCCTGCACATATCTCACACACAAAAGCAACTGTCTTCACCTTAGTTTCCGTCAAAGAGTCAATCTTCTTTGCCATGGATGCCATCTGTTCTGATAATTGAGTGATAACATCCACCTCTAACAAACCTGCAACTTTGGGTCGTGGCATTCTGGCTGTAGGATTTTGGAAATCATTAGTTGTCATCGTCTCAATAAGATTGTAGGCCTCTTCATAACTCTTCGCCCATAAAGTTCCTCCTGCAGTTGCATCTACAATTGGCCTCGACTGCCATCCCAATCCATTATAGAATGTATTAATTACCATCCAATCCAGCATACCATGGTGTGGACACTTCCTTAGCATCTCCTTATATCTTTCCCAAGCTTCATATAGAGATTCACCCTGTTGCTACTTGAACTGGGAAATAGATGTCCTCATCTTAGCAGTCTTAGCCATCAGAAAAAATTTGGCTAAGAATTTTTGTGCTAGGTCCTCCCATGTTGTGATAGATCCTGAAGGTAAAGAGTGAAGCCAACTTCTTGCTTTATCCCGTAACGAAAATGGAAATAGTCTAAGTCTGATTGCATCTTCTGTCACCCCGTTGTATCTGAAAGTGTCACATATTTCAATGAAACTTAACAGGTGCTCATTTGGATCATCTGTAGCAGCACCCCCAAACTGTACCGAATTCTGCACCATTTGAATAGTGCTCGACTTTATCTCGAAAGTGTTGGCTGCTATAGCTAGCCTAGCTATACTACACTATAATCCATTGATGTTCGGCATCGAATAATCTCTGAATGCCATGTGCTCCTCTCTTTGCTCTTCTGCTGCCATGTTGGATGTTGTGGTCTCTAACTCTGCTTGTATATTTCTACGCACTCTAGTTTTCCAACCTCTTTCATTAATATTATCTTGAGCAGGTGTCAATTCGTAATTGGATGACCGCGTGTGCATAAAATATATACAACTACCTGAAACACAAACAAAAACAAAAATAGAAATAAGATAAGATTAGAATTATCTAAGTCATACAAATTTAGCTTAAAATTGATGATAATAATAATAAAATTAAACGCCTCTCCCCGGCAACGATGCCAAAAACTTGTTGGTCATTTTACCGATCAATATATGCGTGCAAGTATACACGGTCAACAAGTAATAAAGAGTAAGTAAAATATCATTCCCATGGAGAATTAACTAATAAAGTTGACCAAGCACTAGCCCATAACCATTTCAATCTGATTTAAACAAATAATTTAATATTTATAAATTTAACTATGAAAGTAAATAAATCTAATTATCCCTAGAGTGGGACTAGATAATGAAAACCTGAGATTACAATTTCATCTATTGAATCATTTAAATCAACGCACTCTCTGTTAAGCCAAATTACTTGCACTGGATTGCTAGTCGAGAACACAAAAGTAAAGTACAGCCATATCTCAATGTACCATACTCATATCACATATAATCCACAATTGATAGAATACACATGAACACCCACATTACCTAAACCACTATATGTCTATGTGATTTACAAATAATTAGGGTTTAAGTCCAAATTCTCAATTGATTGTGAGCGATGCCTCGGTATATGTCTGTCCTAAGCACGAATCATACATTCCATCACCATGTATAACATACAAACATAAGCTATCAAGATCAAATCTAAACCCATACTTTGTCTTTCAAGTTCATATGGGTTATCACAGTAATTGATAGCCAATCAACTAAGCAAGTAAGCATGAATCTTAATAGACAATCCCATAACAATTATTAAGGTTAACAATGAAGTATATCAGATTAAACTAAGCAATAGAATCCATTGCAATCCCAAAATAAAGTTTAACTCATAGCTAAATCAAATCTATCATCCACATATTGAATAATCATCATAAAATTACAAATAGGAATCAAACAGAGGATAAGAGTAGAGAATTGAAGTGCAAATCTGTTCTCTTGCTCCAAGTTTGAATCTATTATGCAATCCAATTGCTTCAAATCTTCAGACCTAATCAATTCTAGAGATTAACTACTCTACCCTACTCTATTCTAATATGGAAATTAAAGAGAAGAAAGAAATATTAGCTACGTGATCCCCCAAGGGGTGGAATCCCCTTTTATCTGATATATGTCTCCTATTTATATAAGCCCTAATTGAACCCTCCTCCAAATTACGCTTCAATTGAACTGTTTAGTGAAAAAGTCAGCTCTAGTCAACATCAGAAGTGGCGCAGCCGCTCTGGAAATGGCCTTGAGTCGGACGCGTCTGCGCTCAAGTAGCAGATGGCGTTTTTTTACTCTAGGGATTAGCGCGGCCGCGCAGGAAATGCCCTAGAAATCCGCGCACCCGCGCTGTTGATTTTCTGTTGTAGTGTCATCTGGTAAAATGGTCATAACTTTTCATCCAAAAGGAGTTACGGGGCCTGGCACCTATCAAATCGAAGATCTCAACGAGTTCTACAACTTTCATTCTTTGATAATTGAGAAATAATGGACGGATGAAGGCTGAAATTATGTTGCAGGTGACTTCTATGCAAATGACCACCCAAAACAGTGAAGTTCAACGTCCGTTAGTACAAAGGTCATAACTCTTGCATTCGAACTCCGATCGGAATGATTCAATATGTTCCAGAAAGCTTAGAAGTAGCTCTACAACAAAATCCAAGTTCTAAGCGAAGAACATGAAATGAACATAAAAGCCCAAATGATACCCGGATTGATTTTTCTTGCGTTTTCATACCAATAGTCGCTCACACAGCTCCCAAGCATATAATCTACAAAATGAACACAAAATACATGAAAAGTAACTAAGAAACATGAGTTTAAGCAACTAGTTCAAGTAACAGATACCGGATAAGTAGGTATAAAACCTATTTATCAAAAATTCTTGTCAACAACTTTTGTGTTTGAGGTTCTAAAAGGTGGAAAGATTGAATTGCAATCGTCTTATATGTTTGAGATTCTTATGTTATAAGGCAGGGACTTTTTTCTCAAAATTGAGAAAATAAAAATGAATAGCTGCGATTACCTATGTTTCCAGGCTTTCTTAGCAACCGACATAGTATTAACCTAACTCCAACCCAAGTTTATTAAAAACTCCCAATTTGCAATACAAATTAGTTTCGTCATTACTCGGAGAAGCAAGGTTGAGATATAACACAAGAATTAACACCACTATTCCCCAGATTAACATATGAATTAGAAGAATCGGATAAATTAAATTGCAATATTAAGAAATTTCAATTACTAAGTAACTTTTCCAACAAAAAGAAAAGTGATTACAGATAACCAATGAGAAGTATCAAACTGACTATAAAATAGGATAAGCAAGGACCATTAGACTAAACACTATTGAGATGTTAATATGTTAAACACATATATGAATTAACAAAACACAATGAAAGTGGAATAAATTCAAACACAAGGAATTTTAACAAAAGATATATATGTATATATATATAAGGATAATATATATATTCTAGAAAAGTTGTTTCAACTTTTAATGCGAGCATGGTAAGGAAAACAATTAATAAAGCAAGCAATCAAGCAAATGAGCAGAATTATATATACTAAGTACTAACTTCTCATCCCCAATTTAAGCTGTCAAATGGCCTTTGCTTTGCACCGCTTTTTTGTTTTAATCGACAACAACAATTTCAACAAATTAGTCCTTGTGTTTGAATTAAATGAAATACACAGTTGAATAAACACATGAAGGAAAGTGAAATAAGCAAAAAAAGGAAATGTCAATATATATATATATATAGAAGTGTTGAATAGAATTTAAAAATTTACCAAAATGAAGTATAGAACAACTGCAAAATCAACTGAGGGCGAAATGATGAGCTGAGCGGTGCACAGGTGGCCGTGAACTAGTGGCAGCCGGCGAACTGGTGGTAGCTGGCGAACTAGGCTTGGAACCGGCGATTAATTTGGGCGAAAATGATGAACGAGATTCAATTGGACAAATCAATTGAGCTAGCTGAGAATCAATTGAGATATGTTAGCTTAGAATCAATTGGAAATGGCCAAAATGCGAGGAAGGAGAAAATTAGAGGAATGAAAAATATACTACCGTTGTCAGTCGAACCGAGGTTTAAAATATAAGACTCATTCTCGACGGCGTTCCCATCGTTAATGCCCCAGTCGATATTAAGTCATTCCCGACGGTGTTACCGTCGATAATAACATTAGTGTCGTCGCTAATGCCCCAGTTTTTTGTAGTGGTACCTATTTAAGTTATTTCATTTAAATTTCTTAACACTTGGTAATTTATGTGCGTACCTATTTAAGTTATTTCATTTAAAATTCATAACATTTGGTAATACAAGGTGTTAACAATAGTAAAAATATTACATGTTGTGTGATTTTGAATTAAAAATAATTGTACAAAAGTATTATAATTTTTTTGAAGAATTTAATTTGAAAAAAATAGACAAATTTGGGGAAATCGAGGCAGAGGGGGTATTAAGGGAAGTTACACATTGGCAAGGCGGGTTTGGGGAAGGGTTCCCAAACCATATATGTCCTCGTTGCCGGGTCTAATATATTTTCATTAGCTCTATCATATAAAACCCACATCTTAATTAGTGTCACATGTAACACCATTATGTTATTTTGGATCCGGTTACGGTGAAATTGTCATATAACTTTCATCGATAAGTTTTATAAATTAGTTATAGCAGAAGTTGCATTTTTAACTCGGGTGCCCTGTTTAATTATGGACATGTACAAACACAACATTTTCTTACCTAATGCATCAAAAAGATATAGAACTGATAGACTCCACGGTACGCTTGCGTGAGGTTGTCGTCGCGCGGATCGTTTCTAACACAGTTGTTGGGTGAATTGCTTGCAACACCTTAACCCCTCGTCTATACTTTAGACGGTAATCTTGGTTCAATTGCTCGCGTTCGAAATCTATGTTGAATGGACACCAACGACACCTTGACCCCTCGCTTATATTTTAGCGATAATCTAAAATGACAATCGGCGATTGATGCGGTAGAAAAAGCCGCACACACAACTATGAATTGTTGTATGATAAGTCAAATTGAATCTCAAAGAAATAACTAAGAAAATACTATTTTCTTAGGAATTCATCAAAGAACCAAAAATATAGAATAACCTCACAAGTTTATTGAATAATAATAATGAATAATGTGTTTGATTACATCAAGTTAGACCTCTATTTATACTACTCAAAACAATTCAAATCCTAATAGGAATTTATAAAATATAACCCTAATAGAAGTCAATTTGGAAAAGAATTATAATTAAAAAAAGAAGTCCTAATTACAATAGAATTATAAAAATCTAAAAATCCTTGCTGAATATGTAATTCGTGGGCTTAGTAAGAGCAGAATTGGGCATGTATTAAATTAACCTAAATTTGTGTCTCATCCCTCTCATTGGGTTTCTTTGTGTTAGCTTCAGCCCAAACATCTTGGATCTATCCATTGAGATCTTGTTTGAACCTCTTTGTTCTAGCCTTGCTTGATCCCCACGTCCCTTTAGTCTTGTATGAGTCCATGCATGCCATGTTCTCATCATTCCTCTCCTCTTGAAAAGGATTTGTCCTCAAATTGATCGTCACCTACATCAAACGAACTTAGATCAGTAACGTTAAATGTGGCACTAACATTATACTCACCTGGAAATCCAATTTATAGGCATTGTCATTGATACGCTCGAGAACTTGAAATGGACCATCTCCCCTCGGAAGCAATTCCGTACGTCTTTGAACAGGGAATCTTTCTTTCCGCATATGTAGCCACACCCAATCTCCAGGTTCAAAGATCACTTGATGTCGTCCCTTGTTCGCGTGCTTAATGTCTTATTAAAGATCCTCCGATTCGATGTTTAGTCTGGCTTTTTCATGAATCTTCTTAACAAGATCAGCCTTTTTCTTTCGATCCATGTTAGTATATTCAGAAATAGGTAATGGTGAAAAATTCAACGGTGTCAAGGGATTAAAACCATATACAATTTCAAATGAAGAAAAATTAGTAGCAGAATGAACAGAATGGTTATATAAAAACTCAACATGTGGTAAACATTCTTCCCATTACTTAATATTCTTTTTAATGATAGCCCGTAACAACGCTGACAAAGTCTTATTTACTACTTCAGTTTGACCATCAGTTTGTGGATGACATGTAGTTAAAAATAACAGTTTAATACCCAATTTACACCACAAAGTCTTCCAAAAGTAACTTAAGAATTTTGTATCTCTATCAGAAATAATAGTTTTAGGCATACCATGCAAACGCACAATCTCCCTAAAGAACAAATCAGCAACATAAAGTCCATCATCAGTTTTATGACATGGAATAAAATTTGCCATTTTTTAAAATCTATCCATGACCACAAATATCGAATCATGACCATGCTTATACCTAGGTAAACCCAACACAAAGTCCATAGAAAAATCAATCCAAGGTTCATTAGGAATAGGTAATGGTGTTACAATCCATGGGGTTGAACATAAGATTTAGCTTGGCAACAAGTAATACATCTATCACATATTCTTTCCACATCTCGTTTCATATAAGGCCAATAAAAATGTTCTTTTAAAATAGCAAAAGTTTTATCAACACTAAAATGTCCCATTAAACCACCCCCGTGTGATTCCCTAACCAACAACTCACGCAAAGAACATGCAGGAATACATAATTTATTTTCACGAAACAAGAATCCATCAATTCTAAAGTATTTACCCACGACATTCTTTTTATAAGTTTTAAACTTTTCACCGAAATCAAGGTCATTATCATATAACTTTTAATTCGTTCAAACCCAAGTAATTTTGTATCAAGAGTATTTACAAAAACATACCTTCGAGACAAAGCATCTGCAACGACATTCTCCTTACCTTTCTTATATCGAATAACATATGGAAATGTCTTGATAAATTCCATCCATCGTGCATGCCTTTTTTTCAACTTGTGTTGACCCTTCAAATATTTCAATGATTCATGATCGGTGTAGATCACAAACTCCTTAGGCCACAAGTAATGTTGCCATGTCTCCAAAGCTCTAACCAAAGCGTACATCTCTTTGTCATATGTAGGATAGCTCAAAGCTGCCCCACTCAATTTTTTACTGAAATACGCCACTGGTTTCCCTTCTTGCATCAACACAGCTCCAATCCCTAAACCTGAAGCATCACACTCAATCTCAAAAGTTTTAGCAAAGTTAGGCAAAATAAGTAAAGGATCATTTGTTAGTTTATTCTTTATCAAGTTAAATGCTTTTTCCTTTTCATCACCCCACTTAAAGCCCACACTTATCTTGATGACCTCGGTAGATAGTGCTGTAATCTCACTGAAATTCCGAACAAAACATCGGTAAAAACTTGCGAGTCCATGAAAGCTTCGTACTTGACTCACATTGGTTGGACTCGGCCAATCCCGAATAGCACGTACTTTCTTCTCATCAACTTGGACTCCCTATGAACTAACAACAAAGCCAAGAAAAACAATTCTATCTAAACAAAATGTGCATTTTTCCATGTTAGCAAACAACTTTTCTTTTCTAAGTACATCTAAAATAGATTTTAAATGCAATACATGATCTTCCAAGTTTTTGCTATAAATAAAGATATCATCAAAATAAACTACGACAAATTTTCCAATGAATGGACGCAAAACATGGTTTATTAATCTCATGAAAGTGCTGGGTGCATTAGTTAAACCAAAAGGTAATACCAACCACTCATAAAGACTATATTTAGTTTTAAATGATGTTTTCCATTCATCACACTCTTGCATTCTAATTTGATGATAACCACTTTTTAAATTAATTTTTGAAAATATGCAAGATCCATGTAATTCATCTAACATGTCATCTAAACGAGGAATGGGATGTCGATATTTTATCGTAATGTTATTTACCGCTCGACAATCGATGCACATCCTCCATCTTACATCCTTTTTCGGCACTAGAATCACCAGAACAGCACACAGACTCATATTTTCTCTCACGAATCCTTTCTCTATCAGCTCGTCAACTTGCCTTTGTAACCCCTTCGTCTCCTCGGGATTACTCCGATAAGCCGGACGGTTTGGAATGGTCGCACCGGGAACAAAATCAATTTGATGCTCAATTCCCCGAATAGGTGGTAGTCCATGAGGAAGCTCTTCGGGAAATACATCTGTGAATAACTGTAAGAGAGATGAAACAAAACTAGGCAAAGATTCATTAGCGTTAGTATTCAAAAGCGCCTCTTTATACCGAAGTAAAATCATAGGATGTTTAGAAATCGAAGCTCTTCTCACATCACTCTTTTTTGCTAGTATATTTGTTTTTCTCTCATATTTCTTTTTCTCTCTTTTTTTCTTCTTGGTTTTTCTTTTCCTCACTCTCTTTTCTTTGTACATAATCTTTCTGCAAATGAATTTGATCCTCATGTACTTGTTGTGGTGACAAAGGACGCAAAGAGATTTTCTTCTTGTTGTAATTAAACAAAGGAATATACATTGGTAAACCCATCATGTTGAACCCTCCTATCAAACTACCATGGTCTACCCAATAATATATGCCCCGCCTGCATAGGCACCACATCACACAATACCTCATCAACATACCGACCAATAGCAAATGGAACTAACACCTGTTTAGTTACGTTAATGTCTACATTATCATTGAGCCACTGCAAACGATACGGCTGTGGATGTTTGGTAGTAGATAACCCCAATTTCTCCACCATCGTAGTGCTTGCCACATTTGTACAGCTGCCTCCATCTATGACTACACAACAAATTTTCCCATTCACAAGACATCGAGTATGGAATAGATTTTCTCGCTGTTCACTGCTCTCCTCCTTAACCTGCATACTAAGTGCTCTTCTTGTAACCAAAATTTCACCATGTATCGCATCCTCACCTATCTTTTCTAATGGTGGCATAGAATCAGTGTCGCTCTCTTCCCCCTCGGTTTCCACATCTCCATTATCAAGTAACAACATTTTCCTCTGATTTGGACATTGGCTAGAAATGTGTCCTTTGCCTTGACACTTAAAGCATACAATGTCTCGATTACGCCCAAAAGAAGGTTGTTCATTTTTACCTTGAGTATCTCGGCTAATCGATCCTTACTTAGGTTCCACCTTTGGTTTGAACGCAGCTGTCTTTTCCTCTCGCTTTGCCAAATTAAGTCTCCATGATGAACTAGCATTAGATTGTCCTCGTTGTCCTCCTCGCCTCTTGAGTTGTTTCTCTATCTTAGTAGCCATATATACCAGTTCTTCTAACTCCAAATAATGTTGTCGTTCAACCAAGTCTGCAATCTCCCAGTTCAATCACGCCGAGAACCTAGCCATTGTTGTTTTATTATCCTCAATCAGATTAGTTCAATCCTTCATCATTTCCATCAACCTGTAATATTCATCCACACTTTGACTTCCTTGTTTAAGAGTTTGTAAACTACGATCTCTTGTTGATAGTATGCTGGTACAAACCTCTTTTTCATGATAGCTTTCATCTCCACCTAAGTTGTAATTGGCCGCTCTTCACACCTTCTCTGATTAGCTGTCAACTGATCCCACCATATCAATGCATATCCCAAAAACTCCGTAATGGCCAGTTTGACTTTCTTAAGGTTTGTATAATTGTGACGGTCAAAGATTCGCTCCATCTTGGTTACCCAATCTAAATAAGCCTCAGGATCACCCGTGCCTTGAAAAGCTGGAATCTTCATTTTTATGCTATACAAATTGCCATCTTCTCTGTCCCGACCTCCTCTTTCCCTAGCACCTTCATGTCTTTGATGTGAAAAATTAGATTCAAGATCTTCCGCTGCACTACTGTCCCCACCGTAAGGGTCTTCCTTTCTTGCGTCAGTTTGTTGTGCCCTCTTCTTGTTATGCATCCCATGAGTGTTTTGGGATAGCTCCGCTATAGACACTCTCATCTCTTCTAATTGTTCTTGCATTGTCTCCATAGTCTTTCTCAATCTTCGATCCCATTCTTTATGCATGGCTTCCATCTGGAATTTTAATTCAGCTGTTGAGGGTTGCTCCTCATAAGTTCCTTTATCCTTTGAGTTAGACATATTTCCTGCAAAATAAGGTTTAGTAGAAAATAATTTCCTCACCACTCCCTTACGTGTTTTGCTCGACTCAATGGGTCACTCATGTATACACTCAATAAATTGGCTTTAACCCTCGATTAATCTCACCACTAAGCCTTTTACCTCAATATTTTCTCTAATAGGTTCTTCTTGAATTCCCCTAGCAAAATTCTTGGTTTTACTAATCAATTCAAAGATTACTTATCATGAAACAAAATTATAGATGTTGTGACTATCAGAATACCACAAAATCACCGATCGATCGCCTTGTACTCCTCTTGTATGCCTCAGATTTATAAATTGTAGCTCCGTTTCAGAATTGATGACGATGGAATAGTGAACTCCTTGTTGGAATTTGATGATTTGATGGTGTGCTACAAATTTGGTTAGCAAAATGAAAATAGAATCTGATTTTTTTTCTTTTTTATTTTTTTTCCTTTTTTTTGGACTTTTGCTTTATTTATTTTTTACAATATATATTTCGACATAAAACTAAAGATAAGTAACTCGCTAGAAAAAGGCTTAGCTTTGATACCAAATGATAGACTCCACGGTACGCTTGCGTGAGGTGGTCGTCGCCCTGATCGTTTCTAGCACAGTTGTTGGGTGAATTGCTTGCAACACCTTAACCCCTCGTCTATACTTTAAACGGTAATCTTGGTACAATTGGTCGCGTTCGGAATCTGCGTTGAATGGACACCAACGACACCTTGACTCCTCGATTATATTAAAGCGGTAATCTCGATACAATCGACGATTGTTGCGGTAGAAGACGCCACACACAACTATGAATTATTTTATGATAAGTCAAATTGAATCTCAAAGAAATAACTAAGAAAATACTCTTTTCTTAGGAATTCTTCAAAGAACCAAAAGTAGAGAATAACCTCACAAGTTTATTGAATAATAATAATGAATAATGTGTTTGATTACATTAAGTTAGACATCTATTTATACTACTCAAAACAATTCAAATCCTAATAGGAATTTATAAAATATAACCCTAATAGAAGTCAATTTGAAAAAGAATTCTAATTAAAAAAAAGAAGTCCTAATTACAATAGAATTATAAAAATTTAAAAATCCTTGCTGAATATGTAATTCGTGGGCTTAGTAAGAAGAGAATTGGGCTTGTATTAAATTGACCCAAATTTGTATCTCATCCTTCTCTTTGGGTTTTTTGTGTTGGTTTATACAAACATCTTGGATCAATCCATTGAGATCTTGTTTGAACCTCTTTGTTCTAGCCTTACTTAATCCCCATGTCCCTTAAGTTGTTTGAGTCCATGCATGTCATGTCCTCATCAAGAACTTACTGATAATAAGTTATGTGATAATTTCACCATAACATAATCCCGTTATTTTGACACTCATTATAAGGCTTTGATTTATTTGGAAGTATATTCAATTTTACGTTTTATATCTATAAATTAGTGGAACATTTTTTTTGCCTTTCTGTTTAGAATTACTCATGGCGTGTTTGTTTAATGAAAAAGTTAAAATAAACAAGAAACCTCCCTTCAACTTAGTAACTCTCTGTGTTTTCCTCTTTTAAACTTCTTTTGTGGTGATTATTGATTAATGAATTAGAAGTTCTCCACTTTAATTTACCATTAATAAGAATAATTATTCTAAAATAATTATAATAAAAAATTGATAATGTTTTGAAAATACATGCTCATCACACTCTCTCACTTTTGCTATTTTTCTTCTATGTTTACATTAGGGAACTAAAAAGATTGAAGCCATCAGCCTAGACTTAAACACATCAGGGCAACAATATTTCGTTTCCAAAACATTTGAAAGCATGCCCAACATAAGATTTCTTCGGATCAACAATGTACGTCTCACAGGAAGTTTTGAAAATTCATTTGAAGAGTTAAAGTGGCTTTGTTGGCGTTATTGCCCTTTGACTTGTTTACCTCCCAGTTTTTATCCACCAAAACTCATATCTCTTGACATGTAATACAGCAGTGTCAATACATTATGGGACGGCCCCAAGGTATGGCATTAGTTAATTTTTTTAATTAATCTTTGGATTGGATTGTGCCATATATTTTGACTCGATAGATGATATTTACTGTTGGTTTAAGGATAGGAAAATTTGGAGAGAGTATCTGATTTCATATTTTTCTCTCTTTTAAACAGCATCTTAAAAGCTTGAAGATTTTAAATGCTAGTCATTCTTAGTTTTTGACAACCACCCCCGACTTTGGAGAAGTAAAAATGCTTGAGAAATTGTTTCTAAGTAGTTGTTCAAGTCTAGTGCAGGTTCACCCATCGGTTGGAGTTTTGGGAAAGTTGGTTCACTTGGATTTGAGTGAATGTTCCAATCTAGAACGATTGCCAGAGCAATTTTGGGGTATGGAAGGCTTATAGATACTTGATGCAAGTCTTACTGGTATCGAACAATTACCTGATTCCATCGGACACATGGCTCGACTAGTGAAGTTGAATTTGTTCGGTTGCAAGAGCCTTAGAAGTCTTCCAAGCAGTATTTGCAATCTGAGTTCACTTGAAGCACTTGATCTTAATGAATGCTTTAAACTAGTAGGATTGCCTGTGGAATTGGGGAATATGAAATCGTTACAGAGGCTTTTTCGCCAACAATAGTACTGTTGAGCAATTACCAGTTTCGGTTGGAAATCTGAGTAGGCTGGTTTCCTTGACATTGAGTTCTTGCAAGAATCTCAGAAATCTTCCAAATAGCATATGCAATCTTTGCTCACTTGAAATACTTGATCTTGATGTGTGCTTTAAACTAGTAGGATTGCCTGTGGAATTGGGGAATATGAAATCCTTATGGAGGCTTTTAGCCAGCAATACTGCTATTGAGCAATTACCAGACTCAGTTGGACATCTGAGTAGGTTGGTTTCCTTGAAATTGAGTTCTTGCAAGAATCTCATAAATCTTCCAAATAGCATTTGCAATCTTTGCTCACTTGAAGCACTTTATCTTGATGCCTGCTTTAAACTAGTAGGATTACCTGTGGAATTGGGGAATATGAAATCCTTACAAAGGCTTTTAACCAGCAATACTTCTATTGAGCAATTATTAGATTCAGTTGGACATCTGAATAGGTTGGTTTCCTTGACATTGAATCAAATCTCACAAATTTTCCAAATACCATTTGCAATCTGACTTCACTTAAAGAAATTGATCTTGATGACTACTTTAAACTAGTAGGATTACCTGTGGAATTGGGGAATTTGAAATCCTTACGAAGGCTTTTAGCAAGAAATACAGCTATTGAGCAATTACCAGATTCGGTTGGACATCTGAGTAGGTTGATTATATTGCATTTGGATAATTGTAAGAATCTCACAAATCTTCCGAATAGCATTTGCAATATTCGCTCACTTCAATTTATGGGTATTGGAGGATTTTTGAATCTTAAAAATTTACCTGAGTCACTTCCCAAACTTCCTCTGATCAATCTGCGTTATTTGGATGTAAGTGGGCATACATCAATAAAACAACTACCAAATCTATCAAGCGCGAAGTATTCCTTGATTCTTATACATTTCCAAGGGGGGTGATTCCAGATTGGTTTAGTCATCAAACAACAGGCCTCTTCAGTATCTTTTGATATGCCACCAAACTGGGCCAATAATTTCATAGGGATGTTTCTGTGGACTGTTTATTTAAACGGGGGTGATAATGCTATTATTGACGCTGTTATTAGTAATAAAACAGATGGCACTAAAAACTACTTTCTTGGGAGACCCAAGAAAACCTGTGAAGTGCATTCATGGGTGAGCTATATTGGAAAACCAATCTCAATGAAAAGCCAAGATAGAATGGAGGTCGTATTCGAAGGGGTTGAAAAGGTGGAGAGGTGTGGGGTGTATCTTTTGCACAATAATACTTCAGCTCAAATCGTTCACAAAAGAGGTCGTGATATCGATGTTTCTGAAACAATCAGCCACCTCAAAAGGCCGAAATTGTAGACCAGTGAATTCAACACTGAGAAGGCTTCAGTATGGGTACAAGTTCCTTTCATTAATTATGGCTTGTTAATTCCTGATGCATTAACCTTTATTATTATATTCCATCCACTAATTCCACAAAATGAATCACATATGCGAATTCTATTTTATTTAGAAAAAAATAGATCCATTTTATTTTGTAATTTAGCAGACTCTTACACTCTATTTCTGAGTTTTAAACAGAAAAGAAAAGAATAGAAAACTTAAATTAGAACATAAAAAAAAATGAATAGAAAACTTGAAGTTTTCCTTTGTGTTGTTTCTGAGTTTTTAATAGAAAATGATAGAAAATTTAAAATTGAGGACATGAGTTGTAATTTAAAATTTATTATATTAAAAGTTGAGGATAATATGAGAATTATAAAAATATTATTTATTCCAATTTCTTTTTAAAAGTCAAAATCAAAGTTGATTTTGAATGAAAACTATAAGCATAAAAAGTGACCAAGTTTTCTATCCATTTCTTTTCTTTTTCGTTTATTAAAAAACTCATAAACATAAGAATTGGAAAGAAAACTTAACTTTTCTGTCCATTTCTTTTCTTTTTTGTCCATTTTAAAACTCAGAAACAGAGTGTTAGAGTAATTTAGCAAAGACTCTTTTTTGTGAAATAAATGTACTCTTTGTTCGAAAAACTCCTCCAATTATAATTGTCTTTGATAAATTAAATAAATCACACCAAACAAATAATGCAATTCCACCAATCAAATTAAAACCACAGAAAATAATAATAATACGAAAAATAAACCAACCACAAGACACCAAAATTTACATGGAAAACACTCTAAAACTAAGAGGTAAAAACCACGGGCCAAACTCCGAAAAATTCCACTATAATCAACTGTGAATACAAAGTCCTTCCAAGTTTATAACTAAAAACCTGAAATATTAAGAAATGGAGAGAATACAAAAATACCTCAATTTGAGTGAAAACTCAAATTATCTCACCACCCAAAATCTTCAAATTAATTAAAGTCTTAAGCAATTAATTGATTCGAAAAGATGATGACAAATCTGTGAATAAACCTTCACCAAAACCCTCTCGATTCCCATTGCACTTTTTCTTTTGCACTCTCTGATTTTCTTTCCTCTCCTCTATTCCGTATATTAATATCAAAATAGAGCACTTTTAATCTTTTTCCGTGGAATCTATATGTCATGCATAAGCCATATATATATTTATCATATATCATGAGTTCAATTCGAATTTGGATTGATCCCACGTTGAATCAATTTCCAATTTTGATTCCAAGTTACTTTCTTCTGTTTCTATGACCACGCCACAAAGATCTAGATAATTCCTGATTTCTAATTGGTTTAGAAATCAATTACCATGTTGGCTTCACGCCTAAGATAAATTAGGCCCCAACAATTTTATTGTATCTAGTGTTTATATATATATACTCCCTGATGCCTTTTTCAATTAGACTTTTGCCTATAAACCTCATGGGTTTGGACCCCACAAACCCAACAATCTCCCCCTCCAAATCCATGAGAGGCGGTTTCCACCGTGACCCCGTCACTTAGAGTCCATCCCGACCAATTCCTTGCAAAACTCCAGTTTGTCGCGAGTTACAACTTTTGTCAACATGTCTGAGGGGTTCTCGTCGGTATGAACTTTCTTTACTTTCATCAATTCTTTTTCCATCACTTCTCGAAGCCAGTGATAACGAACATCAATGTGCTTGGTACGATTATGATACGTGGCGTCCTTGGTTAAGTCAATTGCACTTTGACTATCACAATAAACCACATACTCATCATGTGTCAAACCCAACTCTTGAAGAAACCGTTTCAACCATAACATCTCCTTGCCTGCTTTCGTAGTAGCGATGTATTCCGACTCAGTTGTACACAAAGAAACACACTTCTGCAACTTAGACTGCCATGATACAGCTCCCCCTACAAAATTAAACAAATATCCCGCATATCTCTCAACCAATTGCTCTTCTCCTTATGAGTCTTAACTTCCTGAAAATTTTCTGGCTCCCCCTCGTCAGCAACTAAAAGATATTCAGATGAAGGATACTTGACTGATGGCACACGTTCTCTCGTGGATCTTCTTAGCTGAGGTTCTTCAATATCAAGATGAGGGGGATGCTCCCCCTGCTCAACACCCTCTGCATCTGACCCATCACCATCGTGCAAATCTGTATCAGTCACATCTTCATTCTGACCTCCTTCTCCAACTGTGGCATTTTGTAATGGCGAAGGAACTCCGTTGAGGTCTGGAACACTATTATCTTTGGGTTGTGTAATGTTATCAAAATCCTCATAATTTTGGTGTTCATGAAACACTACCTCTCTGCTTCTGAATAATTTTCTCTGAACTGGATCCCATATCCTAAACCCAAACTCTACATCTCCATAGTCAACACACACATGGAGTAGATTTGTCACCAAGCTTCAATCTTTGTTCCTTGGGGATATGTGCAAAAGCCTTGCACCCAAATACCCTCAAATAAGAATAAGACACATCCTTACCACTCCAAATCTTCTCTAGAATCTAAAAATCCAACGGTGCTGATGGAGATCTATTAATCAGGTAACAAGCAGTACGAATAACTTCACTCCAGAATGACTTAGGCAGCTTAGCCATTCTCAACAAGTATCGGACTCGCTCAATAATAGTGTGGTTCATTCTCTCAGCCACACCATTATGTTGTGGGGTGCCAGGAACTGTCTGCTCATGACGAATACCGTGTTTAGCACAATATGTTGCAAACTCCTTTGAAGTGTATTCCCCTCCGTTGTCACTACGAAGACACTTCAATAATTTTCTAGTCTCTCTTTCAACCATAACATGGAAACTCTGAAAATGCTGGAATACCTAGTCTTTTGTTTTTAACAAAAACACCCACACGTTACGTAAAGCATCATCAATAAAAGTAACAAAATATATATTACCACCTAATGACTCAACCTCAATGGGACCACATACATCAGAATATACTCTTTCAAGTAACTTAGATTTCCTTTTAGAGGAGCTACTAAAAGAAGCTCTATTCTGCTTACCAAACAAACAATAATCAGAAGGGTTTAGTACAGTACCTTTAGCAAAAGGAATGAGGGACCTCTTTGCTAACTTTTGCAACCCTTTCTCACTCATGGTCTTTTATGCCACAGATTTGGTGAAGTTTCATCTTCAATTGTATTCAACTCGCTGAAACATACCTTCACATGAGTTTTGTATAACGAGCAACAAGCAATACCTCTAGCGACTACTATTGAACCCTTAGTAAGCTTCTACTTTCCGCTGCCAAAATGATTCTCATAGCCTTCCCTGTCCAAGGCCATGCCAGAAATCAAGTTGAGGCGTAAATCTGGGACATGTCTAACATCCCTCAAAGTAATAGTGTAGCCTACATCTGTCTATAGGCAAACATCACCGATTCCAATAATCTTGGACTGATCAGTGTTACCCATTCTCACAAACCCAAAGTCTCCAGCTTTGTACGTAGTGTAGAATTCTCTCTTGGGAGTAGCGTGATACGAAGCACCTGTATCAATAACCCAATCAATCTTCTGATCAACAACATGTAAGCATTCTTCTTCCCCAAATAAAAGAAGCACAACATCCTCAGTAATTGCAGCTGCTGTATTCTTCTCCTCAACCCTCCCTTGCTCACCAGTTTTCTGCTTGTCTAACCAGATCTTGCAATTTCTTTTGAAGTGACCCTCCTTGTTGCAATGAAAACACATGTATGTAACACCTTCTTTGGTGTTTGATTTGCTCCTATGATTTTTGGAATTTTTTTTTTATTGCGATTCATGTTTCCCTTGTGAGATCCTCTGAAGTTACTTCTACCCCTGTTCTCTGCCACAAGTGCTTATGTCTCAAAATTCAAACCCTGCTCCTTTCGCCTTATTTCTTCGTTGTGTATGCTGTCCTTAACCATCTGCATGGTTATCTTTCCTTCCGGAGCTGAATTGCTTAGTGACACAACCAAAGTTTCCCAACTGTTAGGCAACGAACTGAGAAGCAACAATGCCTGAATCTCATCCTCAAGTTTTAACTTCATGGTAGACAACTGGTTCGCTAATCCCTGGAACTCACTCATATGCTCGAATACACTGCTACCATCTTTATACTTGAGGTTCACGATCTTTCGAATCACAAATGTCTTATCCTGAGCATTCTTCTTCTCATACATGAACTCTAATGTAGTCCAAAGTGTATAAGCATCCGTTTCCTGTGAAACATGGTGGAACACACTCTGATCGATCCATTGTCGGATGTGACCGATCGTCTTCCTGTTCATCTTTTCCCAATCAACCTCAGTCTTGTCCGCTGGCTTTTTCCCCTTAAGTTCCAATGGATCATACAAATCCTTGCAGTAAAGGATGTCTTCCATTCTAGGCTTCCAGATCAAAAAATTAGATGAGGTTAATTTAATCATGGCGCCGCTTGATTCCTCCATTTAATTTAACAAAAAACAATCGCGCAAAGAACCTTGCTCTTGATACCACTTTGTTCGAAAAACTCCTCCAATTATAACCGTCTTTGATAAATTAAATAAATCACGCCAAACAAATAATGCAATTCAACCAATCAAATTATAATCACAGAAAATAATAATACGAAAAATAAACCAACTACAAGACACCAAAATTTACGTGGAAACCCCTCTAATACTAAGAGGTAAAAACCACGGGCCAAACTCCGAAAAATTCCACTATAATCAACTGTGAATACAAAGTCCTTCCAAGTTTTATAACTAAAAACTTGAAATATTAGGAAATTGAGAGAATACAAAAATACCTTAATTTGAGTGAAAACTCAAATTATCTCACCACCCAAAATCTTCAAATTAATTAAAGTCTTCAAGCAATTAATTGATCCGAAAAGATGATGACAAATCTGTGAATAAACCTTCACCAAAACCCTCTCAATTTATTGCACTTTTTCTTTTGCACTCACCGATTTTCTTTCCTCTCCTCTGTTCCATATATTAATATCAAAACAGAGCACTTTTGATCTTTTTTTCGTGGAATCTATATGTCATGCATAAGCCATATATATACTAATCATATATCATGAGTTCAATTTGAATTTGGATTGATCCCACGTTGAATCAATTTCTCCAATTTTGATTCCAATTTACTTTCTTCTGTTTTTATGACCACGCCACAAAGATCTAGATAATTCCTGATTTCTAATTGGTTTAGAAATCAATTACCATGTTTGGCTTCCTGCCTAAGATAAATTAGGCCCCAACAATTTTTATTGTAATACCGTGTTTATATATATATATACTCCCTGATGCCTTTTTCAATTAGACATTTGCCTATAAACCTCATGGGTTTGGACCCCACAAACCCAACACTCCTCTGTTCCATAATAATAGATTTTTTAGAGAATTTTTATTTTCAATTTATTTGTCATTTGTAACTTTTGAGTAGAATAAATTTTTTATTTTTGTATATTACCATTAACTTATCTCACAGTCCCAAGAAATTTTCCATCTTGTATTACTAGATTTCAACTTCCCATACATGGGTAATGATGAAATTTTACATGACTTTTAGCTATTAAATAATAGTGTTAAATAATTTTTTTAATTCATGTGCATTAAGTTAAAATAACTATTATTCTGGAATAGAGGGAGTAGTATTTAGTATTGTTCCTCTTTTGGAAGAAGACTGAACTTTGGTTCCAAGACTATGTTAATTTTATGAAGGTCATGTTTTCACCAAAAAAATAAATAAAAATACTATATATTCTCTACAGGATGGCTCTGTGCAATGTGTCGTGAACTTCCAGGCCCAAAACAAAGTTACGTAGCTCGATCGACTCTAGAGGTGGCCAGTGGAAGGAGAAGAATCAAAGACGACCTGTGCTAATTGAATTTTTCTTCTTTGATTCTGTTTCTACTTTACATTTACGAATTTACAGTTGTTTTTGTAGCCAATTAATATGATTGTCTATTTAAAGGTTGAAATTGTATAGGTTTCGTAATGGGTATGATTTCCTATCAATCATGGCAGGTTCTTAGTTATGTTCTATATTCTTACTATATACTCCATGTTCTAGAATTAGAGATATGTGATGTGATAGAAATATCTAACTGCAAGTGCACAGTGTCTATTGTAGATTTGGCAATTACAAGTAGAACCATAGAGATTAGATCAATTCTTTAATATATCCTTAATTAATATATTAGTCAAATTAGAAACAAAGATGATGGAGAAGATTTATTAACTAAATTATGCAAACAATTAATTAATAACGAAAACTATTAATGAGAAAAGATACCTAGAAATCAGAATCTACCAAATATTAAATAATTTCTTATTTTCTAAATTAATTCCCAAATCATTTCCCCTTCCCTTTAAAAATAATGATTCATATAATTAATATGGGAAATCATAAGTTATGAAAAAATCACAAATTAACTATAACTTGTCAAAACCTCGCAATCAATATAAGAATCATATGCAATTTATGCGAAGAAAAATATGAAGGCGAAAATAGTTAGACATTAAATTCAGAACAGAAAGAAAATATTATTACGAAATACCTAATTTCATCATCATCCTAGGTAATAAAATTCTAGTTAGCCATGGAATTAAAAACAAAAACAACTAATATTGTTACTACTATTTACATGAATGGAAATTGACCAAGGAATTAAATCTTTGTAACAAAAGAAAAATAAAAATAAAGAACTACTTAACTGCTAATGTAATAACTATGAATTTTAAGTCACTTTATATAAGAGGAAATAATAAAATGAAGCTTATTTTATTATTGATATTAGTGAGGTATATATATACAACATGTAGTGTGAATACAAATGATAACAGCTATCCTAGATATAATTACAATTTGAATTAAAGAGAATAATTGGAGGAGAAGAAGGAGTAAATCAAGGAACATTTACAACTAATATTATCTACAAACAATAAGCATAAGATTAGGAGAGAATTAGTCAAGAGATTGATTTTATTTATCTCTATCATGCCCCCGCAAGATGGATGATCGGTGTGTGAGACCAATCTTGGACATGAGTTCATGGAACCGGGTGTGAGCAAGCGGCTTAGTAAGAGCATCAGCTAGTTGATCGTTGCTGGAAATGTATGACACACGTAGGTTTTGACTTTGAACATTCTCACGAACAAAGTGGTAGTCAAGTCCTAAATGTTTCATTTTTGAGTGGAACTTCGGATTTGCGGCAACATATGTAGCTCCCATATTATCACAGTAGATGACCGATTTGTTTGTGGGTAGATATCCTAGCTCACGAAGTAAGTTTTGGACCCATAGGACCTCGGCAGTAGTCACAGCAACAGCTCGGTTCTCGGCTTCTGTGGAAGAACGAGCAAGAGTTCGTTGTTTCGGGAACTCCAAGATATATGATTTCAACCCAAATAGACAATGTAACCAGTTGTAGAAATATAGTCGTCTTTATCACCTGCTCAGTCACCGTCTGTAAAAGCAGGAAGAGTAGTGGGCGAGTCTTGGCGAAGTAGTAAACCTTGGTTAGTAGTTCCTGCAAGATAGCGTAATAGGCGTTTGAGAGCGACCCAATGATCTGCAGTAGGTTTGTGCATGTATTGAGATAACCTGTTTACAACAAAGAAGATGTCAAGTCTAGTTAAAGAGAGATATTGCAGGCTTCCCACAAGCGTTCGGTATTCAGTTGGGTTGGCTAGAGAAATTCCAGTTTGTTTGGATAGAAGATGTGTGGCCATAGGGGTGGGTGCTGGTTTGGCAGTAGACATATGAGCACGGGTTAAAAGGTCTTGAATATATTTGTGTTGGCTAAGAAAGTTGCCTTGAGGATGGAGGAACACTTCAACGCCAAGAAAATAGGATAGGTTACCAAGATCTTTAAGAGAGAAACGAGAGGAGAATCGAGAGATGAATGTGTTTAAGAGAGTGGAATTTGAGCCAGTGATAATGATATCATCAACATAGACAAGTAGGTAGATTAGATCATTATTATTATATAGAGTAAATAAAGATGTGTCTGAGACAGAATTTGTGAAACCAAGAGTAAGAAGATAGGATTTGAGTTCATTATACCAAGCTCGGGGAGCTTGTTTAAGACCATAAAGAGCTTGGCGAAGTTTGCAAACATGAGTAGGATGAGATTGACTAACAAAACCTGGGGGTTGAACCATAAACACGTCCTCCATGAGAGAACCTTGGAGAAAAGCATTATTAATGTCAAGTTGACGGAGAGACCACCCATAGGTTATGGCTAGAGAGAGAATGGTACGGACAGTAGCAGGTTTAACTACGGGACTAAAGGTTTCAGTGTAGTATAGGTTGGGACGTTGGTGGAACCCTTTAGCTACTAGGCGAGCCTTGTGACGGGCTATGGAGCCATTCGGGTTATACTTAGTCCTAAATACCCACTTACAACCAATGAGATTGTGTGATGGAGAGGAGGGAACAAGGTCCCATGTTTTATTTTTGAGCAAGGTATTGTATTTAGTTTGCATGGCATCACGCCAAACTGGGCTTTTGAGAGCTTGAGTGACGGTGGTAGGCTCAGTAGAAGAGGGTTGAAGAGAGACATGAAGGTTCAATTTATCAATTGGTTTGGAAATATTATTTTGTAGTCGAGTGAGAGGACGCGGTGGAGGTAGAGGTGGAGGTGGAGGTGGAGGGGGAGGAGGAGGAGGAGGAGGAGGAAGAGGAGAGGGAGTTGAGGAAACCGAGAGTTGGGAGGGGGTTGGGGATTCGGCTAAAGTAGCCGAGGGATGAGAGAGGGGAGAGGGAGGAGCTTGCAGGTTTTGGGAAAGGGTAACTGGTGTGGGTAAGGCAACGAAAATAATGGGGAGATGAAATGCACACCATTCGTCCGTTTTGGTGGACGTGTGCGATGGTGCCGACATAGAAGAGGAGGAAAAAGGGAATTCATGCTCAATGAATTTGACATGGTGAGAAACATAGATTTTGTTCGAGTTAGGAGTAAGGCAATAATAGGCACTTTGGGTAGCGGAATAGCCCATAAAAACCCAAGGAGAGGAGCGGGGATCGAGTTTATGTGAGGTATAGGGGCGTAGCCATGGATAACAAAGACAACCAACGCTACAAAGTTTGAGATAATTAGGTGTGTGGCCATGGAGTTTAGACTAAGGGGATTGAAGGTGAAGCGTAGGAGTAGGCATACGATTAATTAAATAGTAAGCAGTAGCAAAGGCAAGAGGCCAATATTTTCGTGGCATAGAGGAATGAGTGAGAAGAGAAAGACCTGTTTCAACAATATGATGATGACGATGCTCCGAATAGCCATTGTGTTCGGGCGTATGAGGAGGGGAAGTGAGATGAGTTATGCCATGAGACTCAAGTGTTGTATCTAAACCAATATATTCACCACCATTATCACTAAAGATTGTAATTATGGGGCGTTTAAAGAATTTTTCAACCAAGAGTTTGAATTTATTAAAATGGCGTAACATCATTTTGTGTTTAAGAGGATAAAACCACATATTTGGAATAATGATCAACGAAGATAAGATAATATTTGTAGCCATCATAAAAAAGGGTGGGGGAAGTCTAAACATCACTATAAAGAACATCAAGAGGACCATGAGATTGAATGGTATTTTGGTAGAATGGGAATTTGTGGCTCTTATTACAATCACATAAATTACAATGAAAAGAAATTGACTTTGAAATATGTAAATTAAAAACATTGCTAAGATAACGTAGAATAGAATAAGATGGATGTCCTAATTTGTGATGCCAATCAGTAGTAGATGTGATTTGGATGGAGTGAATAGCAGGACTAGTGGGATGCCATTAATAGATTCCAGATTTAGTTGGGTCTTGAAGAAGAATTGCCCCCGTGCGAAGATCCTTCACAAGATAAGAATTAGGTAAGAAAGTGATAGAAGTATTATTATCATGACAGAATTTAGAAATAGAAATAATATTATGAGAAATGGAAGGCACATGAAGAATATGATTAAGATGTAATTTAGTAGTAGGGGTAAGAAAATAAGTTGAACCAGTGTTTGAGATGGCTAGGCCCGAGCCATCTCCAATAATGAGTTCCTCAGTACCATCATAGGGGGAGTGAAGAACAATGTTGTCAAGATCATGGGTGACATGATGAGTAGCACCACTATCGAGGAGTCAACCATTGAAGGATGAGTCAGTAGCGGTGGTAGCATAGGCACGAGGAGATGGAGATTGATAGCTTTTGGCGACATGGCGAGGTTGAGTGTGGGGAGGGACCATGGGTGGGTTGGGTTGTTGTGAAGGTAGGATGGCATTTGGATATTGGTAGCAGAAAATGGGACATTGGGAGACATAATGACATTGGTTTCGGCACCATTGACACCGTCCTTTGAAGGGTTGAGAAGAACGAGTAGTAAGAAGGGAATAGGATTGGTTTAGAGTGGGGAGAAAGCCGGCATTGGAGGAGGGAGGTCAGTTTTGATAGTTTCAGTTTTGGTGTTTGGTAGCATAGTTAACAGTGGCAGGAAAAATATTGGATGATTTGGCTTTGTGTTTGAGGGAGAGTTCACGGTTGATGAGTTTTTCATATAACTCATCAAACGTAATAGGAGTCTCACGGCTTTGGATGACATTGATGACACTATCATAGTCGGGATCATTGAGTTGATCAAGGACTTTCTAAATGATGTCATTGGGATCAAGATGACGGCCAAGAGAGGCTAGTTAGTCGGTACAACACTTGATTTCTTGCATATAGTCAGAATCGAATAGGTGCCCTTGGTAATATTGCAAAGATGATCTTTTATTTGTTTGAGATGACCTTTGGGGGGATTGGCATAGGTCTTGGCAAGAGTTTGCCAAGCGTCACGGGTAGTGGAACATTGCAAAATGAGAGGGGTGAGTGGGTGGGAGAGCGTGCCGACAAGAGATCCAAGAATGAGTTTGTCTTGACGAAACCATGTGGTGTAGGCAGGATTATTAATGGTAGTGTCATTTTGGATAATGGTTTTAGAGAGAGAAGGATGAGAACCATCTATGAATTTATGTAGATCATAGGCAAGGAGGGTAGCTTCAAGTTGATTTTTCCATGAGATATAGTCTGTAGGAGTGAGTTTGAGAATATGGGAAAGGGAGATGATGATGAAAGGCTTGGTAGGTTCAGCAGTGTTAGGTATAAGAGATTGATCATTGGATGCCATTGAAGGAGAAGAAGAGTGTAAAGCCGTGGGAAACAAAGAAAAAAAATTTTGGATCAAGGCTTTGATACCATATAAGAGGAAATAATAAAATGAAGCTTATTTTATTATTGATATTAGGGAGGTATATATATATATATATACAACATGTAGTGTGAATACAAATGATAACAGCTATCCTAGATATAATTACAATTTGAATTAAAAAGAATAATTGGAGGAGAAGAAGGAGTAAATCAAGGAACATTTATAACTACTATTATCTACAAACAATAAGCATAAGATTAGGAGAGAATTAGTCAAGAGATTGATTTGATTTATCTTTATCACTTTATAAATTGATATATCAATTATGATGGTGATTGAGTATCTAATTAAATAACAAGTGTGTTATGAGAATTTTATAGGAAGTCCCTCTTATGAAATAATTAAAGTAGTGGACTAGCCTAAGAATGTTAACAATCAAGGGAGTTGATTAAGATGATAAACCCTAATTGAATATTCAATTTACTTGTAGGTGACAAGTCTAATTGGGTTATGAAAGTAAAGTAGTATCCCTGATTTATGGGCATGTGTAATAGTCCAAGTAGTAAGTGTTACTAGTGGGCTAGCCCAATTAGATGAATAATCAAGCTCAATAATTTTATTGGAAGTTATACCATAATGACATTAGTTAAATGAATTAACTTAGGCCAACATGTGGAATTAATAAATAGTAGTCGAAGTAATATAAAAATAAGGATCAATTACATATTCTATTACATTTTTTAAAATAATTACAACACTAATGCACTCATAAAATATTTACACAATTAATACGCTTTCCATATTTATTTACAATATTAATGCAATTAGGATTCCTTAATTTAGGGAATTAGTATGCAATTAGGATTCCTTAATTTAGGGGATTAGTATTGATTTCCTTATTAAATTAAGTAATTAATAAGTAAACCATATAACACTTCCACCACCTAAGCCTCCACCCCCACCTACACCTCCTCCAGCACCTCCACCAAATCCTCCACCTTTCCCACCTCCAAGTCCGCCGCCTCCCCCTAAGCCTCCACCGCCTCCTACTCCACCACCTAAGCCTCCACCCCTCCTACACTTCCTCCAGCACCTCCACAAAATCATCCACCTCTCCCACCTCCAAGTCCGCCACCACCCCCTAAGCCACCCCCACCACCAATACCTCCACCACGCCCACCTCCACCACCAAGACCTCCACCATGCCCACCTCCAAAAATCTACCACGACCATCGCAGCCTCTGCGGCCACCAAAACGACAATCATCATCACGCCATCGAGTTTTATCGAGCTTGTCATCTCCAAGAGTGACTGAAAACGACAAAACGACAATCATCATCATGCTATGTCTCCCTCCGATGGTCGGTCGAAAACATCAATCGCTTCTACGACGTCCTCCTCACCCCCATCCATGACAAGAATATATTGATGTAGAATAACAATTAATGGAGAATATATTGATCCACCTCCATACCTTCAGTTTTTTCATATTGCAGTGGGTATCCAAGGTAAAAAATTCAGTTTTATTAAGTTACCAATTATTTTGAATGTGATGCAGTTGGTAGCCAAACCTTCATGCAGTTGGTTGCCAAACTTTCAGACCAAGGTAACAAATTCATACTGCAAGTGTGGAGGTAGATTGGTTACCTTGGTATAAATGTTTAGATACCTTGATATAAAAGTTTGGTTACCTTTTTAAGAAGGTTTGGTTATCGACATTACATTACACATCACTCTCTTATCTCTCTCTTTCCTATGCAGTGTTCTTATTTTCTTTTGGACATGAAATTAGGTCTCACAGGCGAAGGGGAGGATGAAGATGACCGATGAAGGGGAGGAGGAAGATGACGTTGCCAAACTTTGAATATTTGAATTTGAATTTGTTTATGTTGTTAAATCCAAGATATTTGAATTTGAATTATTAATTATGACAGTTATTTATCCTTGATTTTAGGTTTCCTTATTATTATGAATTGAATCCTATACTAATTTCCTAAATTGAGGAATCCTAATTGCATTAATATTGTAAATAAATATGGGAAACTGTATTATTTTTGTAATTATTTTGTGGATGCACTAATAGTGTAATTACTTACTAAATGTTATATATTATTGTAAAGGACCCTAAAAATAAATTTGTCTACTAATAGCCTAAACATTAATTAAAGAGGCCCAAACCTTGGTCCAAGAAAGAAAGGACATTTAATCATTATAGTAAATATATAACACAATAAAAATAAATCTATAATGGGAGAAATGGGGGTGTATGGCCGGCCACTAAGGGGCATAATGGGGAGAATTTGAAATTTTTGTTAAGCTTGTCCAATATCTTGGATATAATCTTTTGAAACCAACACCCATAACAAGTGTCACCCTCCTAGCATGCCCAACACATGAGTTGAGTGACTAAGCAAGCAAGTAATGATTAGGGGAGAGAGTTAGTGGGAGCATGTTTACACTTTCAATTATACCCATTTCCACTAACTTCATTTCATTTGCATACTTACACTTCAAAGCTCCTTAGCTAGAGAAAGAAATATATAGAGAAAAAGTGAAAGAGGATTTCAGCCAAGAGGAAGAAGAAGAGGGTCTTGAGCTTCATGCATGCTAATTTTCTAAACTACTTTGGGAAGATAAGGAATATAGCAAGAAAAACTAGGTATTGATTCTCTTCATTTTTAAAAGTTTGATTTCTTATTTGTTGGGTTTTTGATGAAACAAGAGTCTTAAGTTTGATCTTTGAAAAAACTCTTCATCTATTGGTGTATGAATGTTTTATATGATGATCAAAACAATTTTGAAGTTGAATATAAGATCAAAAGAGAGATTTGTACCAAATGGATACAGAAAGGCACATGCATGCATGCACTATGAAATTTTATTATAGATTCTTGTAATGCATGTTGGATATAGTTAATATCAAGATTAGAGTGTTATATCATGGGTTTATCAAAGGAGACTTGTGGATTTTTTATGAGTTCATGTGATTGAGATTTGGAAAAAGATGTTAGATGAATTTTTGAAAGAATTTTTGTTTAACTAGTATGCTTTATCATATACATGTTAAACTCTACAAGTGATATTTGAGCTTTTCTTTCTTGATATGATAGATGCATGAGTTAAGGGCTAAACCCCTTTGAAATCACTCAAATAAGTTTTAAAATGAGCAAGTTATGAATTAAATCCCAAACTACCCAACTGTTGAGAACATGCTACTGATCAATCATTTGTGGACTGTTTTCGGTAACCAAAACAAACTTAAATTTGGTATTTGATATATGGAAAATGTAGTTCAGGAAAATATGAATCCAACGATACCAAACGGACCCAAATCCGAGATGTAGATCTCGAGATATGAGCGTTTCCGTAAAGGACCTCAAATCTAGAAAACGACTAGATTGTTATGAATGTCCTTGCGGATCAGTCCACTTTCACACTGATTTCCGGGACCTAAATTGAACAGAATCTGATATTTGATTAATGGAGATTGGATTTCAAGAAGATACGAAGCCAACGCCTTTGATGGAACCAAAATCCGAGTTGTAGACTTCTTCCTACAAATGTTTCTGTGAAGGACCCCAAATCTGAAAATGTTGAGCGAAAATTTGAGTGTCTATGAAGTGTAATGAAAATGGGTTATAGTACTAAATAACTTTAAAGCCACTAATGGGCTATTAAGTTAATTACATATAAAATGAAATGTAATTAATTACTTAATTATTATTTAAATGATGTTAAGTAATAATTAAAATGAGTTAGTGTTATTGGGATAACTACTTAATTAAGATTAAATAATAAATTGAATTAATCAATTAATTAATTATTATTTAATTAATATTACATAATGACTAAAGTGTAATTAAGTAAGATTAAGTGATAATTACTTACTTACTCGGACATAGAAGTTTATAGAATTAATTGTTTATTATTAGGATAATAAATAAAGATGAATGTTAATTAATTATCCTTTTAATAATAATAAGGAATAATTAAAGAAGAAAGAAGTGGATAAATCAAATATTATTTATTCAAAGATCGATGAGGGAGTTATTAATTATTATTTAAATACAAATAATAATTTAATTGTCCATTATTTAATTAACATTAAAGAATGATGAGTAATAATCGTAATTAGTAAGTAATAACTAAATGTAAATGGTCAATTACTATTTAACTTATAGTAATCGAAGGAAGAGGGGTTAAATTTAATGAAATTAAAATAACCCCTTAATTAAACGATGATTATAAATTTTTTAAAGATCTAATAAGTGTTTATCACTTAAGGAAAGCCTTATTAAATTATTAAATGATTAACCTAAGATCAATTAAATATCTTATAGGATTAATGATAGTACATTAGATGCATGTACCCTGTGAATGTATTATTGGTTAGATAATAATATAAGTAGGCATATTGATGAACAAATATACGCAGTACTAATTGACAGATCTACCTTATCAATGATAGGTCATTCAAAGATTGTTAATTAAAGCTAGAAAGTTGTAGCTCGCTGAACAGGCAAGTTTCCTAACTCAAACTCGAGTTATTATTGTTCAAGTATGCTGGTGGATAAATATTGTTAATTTTTCCACATCCTGATAAATTATTGTGAATCGCACTTGGTGCAAATTGAATTCCTGTTCTACTATATGTTGAACTGCTTATGAGATGGATCTATGCTAGTTGTGTCAGCTAGATCAAGCATGTTTAAAATTTTTTAATTCAAATTCGTTATGAGATGGATCTATGCTAGTTGTGTTAGCTAGATCAAGTATGTTTAACATTGCTTATGAGATGGATCTATGCTAGTTGTGTTAGCTAGATCAAGCATGTTTAAAATTTTTAAATCAAATTTGTTTTAAAGAGATGTGCCTATTCAATTGATTTGATAAGGACTCTTGAATGAGAAAGAAATGTTATTAAGGCATCATATTGGAAAAAATTGTTGTTGTCTAGTAAGTGTTTATGCATATTACACCGGGTACGAAAGGCTAATCCCCTTGACTACCAAACCACAAAGGACCAGTTTAAATACCGACACCCTTTGCAAATGTTCATGGTCACATTGGACCACTCGGTATCTATGGTTCATGGTCATGGTGGACCACTCCAAACCTATTATTCAATGTTCAAATAATAAGAAAGTAATTCATGTTCTTCTACAATCATATTCTATTGTTAAACTTTGAGCGATAAATTCATTTCTATCATGATATATCTTCTTGTGTTTATAATTGCTAAACAAACTTGTTGCTTACCCTTGCTATATCATGACATTTATTTCAGCTAAGCTAGGATCGTCTAAGATAAACAAAGGAAAGGGCAAGGCTCAGTAGTAGTTTGATTTAGGGGTGAAAATGAGTCGAATCTTAGCGAACACTCTAATGCTCAGATTCGGCTCGACTCAAAAAATTGAGCTCAAATTTTACTCGAATTCGATAAAGAATTTCTAATTTTGTGCCAGATTCGACTCGGATCATTACTCGGACCTACTCGGCTCGTTAGTACTCGACTCATTTACAAAACGAGTTATTCACGAGCCTTCAAATCGAGTTTCGAATATGAACCATTTCACTTAATACTGAACCACTACATACTAAATTTATTATTGAACTAATGTTTATATATAAAAGTTTTTTACTTTTATTTATGTAAAGAAATTACAAAGAATGTAATACGAATTGACAATCAATTCACTGATTTCTTTAAGTACAAGCTTACACAATTTAATACTACACTTTATAAATTATAAAGATTGATAAAATTATTACATATTTAGCTTATTAGTATGGATCGGACGAAGATTGAATATGATCCATCGAAAGCGTGTATCAGTATGGTTGAAAAAAAATGAAATACTCGAACCCTAATCTGAGCGAATACTGGTATACTCGAATTTGACTCGTGTATCATTAAACAGAAAATGAGTATGGATTATATTCGACTCGAATCAACTTCGAATTTGAGTTTTAGATTATATTTTTGAACCGATCTCGAGTCGAGTATCGAGCTACTCTACTCGGCTAACACCTCTAGTTTGATTATGAACTAAGAAAGTATTTAGTTTAAATAATTGATGTAAACCTTTTGTAATATTAAGCGTATGTTTTATGTTAAGGTTGAGACCTTGGGATTTATGATGAAGACTTTATATTAATGAACAACGTATGTTTATTATTCCGCAATAGTCTTAGAATGTTTATGTTAATGATGGATCGTGAGCACCGAATCCGAGGTAAGAGGACCTGGGTTTGGGGGCGCCACAGGTTAATATCAGAGTTGTAGGTTATAAACTTTAGGAATGCGAAACCTAGATTATAACCTTAGAAGAAAATTCGTATAGAGTATGTTAAGTGGTGAATTGTGGAAATTCAACATAGTTTTAGTTGTACTTAATAAAATATCATTTCATTTTATCAATGAATATATTTTATTGTGGTACTGATGTTGGTTTTAATTGTGGTGTTTGTACGATGGCTGGCGAGAATCAGGGGAGTCATTTAGTAGATCAGGAGGAGACTGTACCAGAGGTGATGGTGGATACCTCACAAGATTAGATGATTGGTGACTTGCTACCGAAGAACTATGAGTTAGAGTAGAGGATTTTAAAGTTATAGAAGTAAAATATGACCCTTGATTTACGAAAGCGAAGATATAAAACGGCCGCTTACTAGCATGATCGAGTTAATGGAGTTGCGAGATAAATTTGGAGTAGAGAGCTCCAGCTAGGACAGTTGAGAGATGAGATGGAAGCTAAAGATGTGAGGATATATACTTTAGAGCGAGCTTTAGACATCGCCTTTATGCAGTTCGACGCCAAGTGGATAGAGCTGCCCTCAAGTAGTGAGAGTAGGCGTTGATTTGTATTTATGTTCGATATAGTCCCACTTTTTGTTTCTAATAGGGTCAGTTTAGTTGTTGTAAATCATTATGCTTTGCTGTATACATAGGATGGCAGTTAGACCCCAACTTTTATTTTGATAGAGGGGTAGATGGTAGTGAATCCTCACTTTTTGTCCATTAGAGGATAGTTGGTTGTGGGTAGTTTATGCTGTGACGCCCCCAAATTCAGGTACTTGAAACCCGAACTCGGTGCTTCACGATACCATTTCTATGAGCAGAATAATACTAATAATAATAATAATAATATAAATATTAAACTTAATTTACATATCAGAGTCTGAATCCCAGGTACGCGACCTTAAAACATTTCATTACATGATAAATAATAGATATGATCATCTTATTTAAGTCTAGCTAGTACATAAGATAACACAAACTTATTCTAAAAGCTTTCCTTTCCCTTTGTTTCTGGCAGAGCCCTCTGGTTAGTCATACTTAACTGAAAACATTTAATTTAAGCAAGGATGAACATTTGAGTGCCCAACGAGTAATAACAATTACAAATATTAGCTGAAAGGATTAAATGTTTTCTTTATACTACCTTTCTACAACAAATCAAAGGTTGTGAAGTAATCTGAACCGATAATAATAACATAACAACTCTCTATCAAAATTTTGAAACTATGTACTGGCTATAAATAGGGTTAAGGTGACATACTATGAACATTGTTCTCAATTTTTGAATAGTTTTAGTAGAACTTCATCCACAAATCATCATAACATACGGGCACGGGGGGTGATCAGCTCGTTATGCCCTGTATTGATCAATACTACATGCAAGAACGATAATATCGTTCACTCTGCCCTCCTTGGGCACATAAAAGTTTTTCCTTGATCGGGATGTTTATACTTAGTCTGAAATTCGAACCAAAATAATTTGATTGGATACAAAAAGGTTTTATCATATTTAACAATATTTCTAAATCTGTGTTTAGCTGGTCAAATAGCTTAGACGGCTTTTTCTTAACGTATACATACTGGGGATCAATAGGTATATATATAAGTATCAACATGGGATTAAATACAATGATTATCCAAGTGGGGACACTTGTATAACCACAGATAGAAATTAACGAACAAAATATATATCTGAATTATAATATAGTATCATGTTGATATTCAATGATCGGATATAATATATATATAATAATAGGGTTAATAATCTGGTATAATAATATAATTATGAAACTTTCTTACTCATGCCCATTGCATAAAGAAAATGGAAAGGTAAAGATACTTGCCTGGTCTGCTGCTTACACAACTTAATTCTATCCTTAATTTAACGACCTATCATTCATAAGATTGTTCTATTGATTAGAATAACATATCATAACACATCACACTGTTATTTACAGTTAATACATAACCTAATCACATTGTTACGTAGTTATATCTGTCATTAAGACACAAACAAACACTTATACAGTCAAACTATATAGGTTTGAATCAAATTCGGTAGCATTTCTATGTACCTACAGCTTTATCAAAAAAATATCGAGTTTAAAACTCTAATCTGTATCTTAAATATTATTCTGGATAATTTAATATCAATCATATTATTTATAAATGACTTATAATAATTTATAATTAATTATTATAATTTATCATAATTTTTCAAACTCTGGAATCATTATTAAATGATTTAAATAGTACATAATTCTATTATCATTAATATTTAAATAATATCCAAATATTAATGAAACCATTAAAGTAATTTATAATAACTCAAAATATTTTGAGTATTAATATTACCCTTAAATGACATTAGAAATCATTTTAAACAATTACCATTAATATTTAAATATTAGGTATTATTCACTAAAATATTAAAAGTCATTTATAATAACTTAAAATATTTTAAACCACTTATATCCTTTTTAAATGATTTTAAATCAATAAAATCATTTTAATATTATTATTAAATAAATCTAATATCATTAATATTAAATAATTAATGAAATTTACTTTAGAATATTAAAATTTATATTTTATAACTTAGAATATCTTTAAACTCTTTATTTTCATTTAAAATAATTTTATAATATTAAAATCATTTTTAAACTAATTTATTAATATAATTATTAAATAAATCTAATATCATTAATATTAAATAATTATTAAAATTTGCTTTAAAATATTAAAAGATACATTTTATAACTTCAAATATTTTTAAATACCTTATTATCATTTAAAATGATTTTTAATATAATAAAATCATTTTTAGTTAATTTATTTAATGCATTTATTAAATAAATTAAATATCAATAATATTCAAATAATTACTAATATTTATGGAAAATATGTCAAATTATTAAAAGTTAATTTTTATAACTTAAAATAATTTTTAAAACTGATTTTTTAATTTTTAGAATTTATTTTTTATTTTTAAATGATAAATTTAATAAGTCTGTCGCTATAGGCTTTAGCGACAGTAAGTGTCGCCTTAAGTATTCTTGAGGCTCAAGAACACTGACAATCAGTGTTCAAGAGGTTCCCTTTGACCATCTTTAATTCACTGCATATGTTGTTTCTGGGCAAGCTATGACATGGATATTGTAGTACTAATGTAATACTACAATTATCAAACAAGTTCGGGACCAAAACATAATACTTGAGCAAGATCTGAAGCCTTGAACAAGCTGTCAAAGCTGTTCTACATTTTCTGGGTTACCTAGAAATGAAGAACAGTTCGTGATGCCTACTTTGAGCTTCTACTACTTACTGTTCTTGTATCCGTTTTGTGATCTAAAGGTTCTAGGTTGTAGACAACATGTAAGACAACAATTCCATTACATAAAAACAGTATAACAACATTACAGCAAGCAAATCTACGCCGGTCAAAGCATGTCAGAAATCGTGCTCATAGGTTTTCTGGGTTACCCAGAAAACCGTTATCATGCTCAACCATGCTACTCAATTAGGGTTACCACATTACATCTCATTATTCATTTTAGTAATCTAAAGGCATGATATTGTAGATCACATAATCGACTACAACTTAGATGCAACAAAACTAACAAAGAAACAACAACAAGTAAGATCTAAGGACACAAAGTCATTATCAGACGCTTCTGGGCTAATCTGGGTTACCCAGAAAATCGAAAGTCATAGTCGGTCAATGGGGTTTGACCAACCATAACTTTCATTTTGTGCACGATCTAAGCTAGATTCAAGTTCCAGAATATAGACCCCATGTCATATTACAAGTGTAAACATTTAAACAACAAAAATGATAACCAGATAAAGATCTATGTGGTTTGACATTCGGTTGTCAGACCACTTTTGAAAATTTCCCAGATTTTATAAAAACTTAAATTCGAGCATATGAATGTTATGGATCCATTATTTAGCAACCCAGATCATTAAAAGACACCCTCTAACACATATCTAACTAATCATTAACAACATCTAACATCATATCATCAGATTTTAAAGATTAGGTTTATACCTCCTTTTTAGCTTTAATCCTTGAATCTGACTTCTGATCTACTAGAAGTGATAGTGGGGCTTGATTAAGGACTGATCTAGCAAGAGAATTTCAAATGTTTGAAGGTGAGAGGGTTTTGGTTGAGTGTTGTAAGTAAAATGAGCTAATTTATGCAACTTCTCTCTCTCTCTTTGATCTTATATAACACTTGATTCTAGTGTACTTGTGATGCAAGATGGCTGAGATTTTAGGTTTATAGGCACATGGCTAGGTTGAGTTAGTTTACCAACTCCTTACTAGGTAAGATCTACACTCCAGCTCATTAAAATAATAAAAAGGGCAATTATGTCATTTGGCTTTTACTTTTTATGACAAGGTTGTCAATTCATTTCTAACCCTTAGGGTTTGACCCTTAGGGTTTAACCCTAAGGTTTCCCATGCTCTAAATCTAGGATTGTGTATTAAGAGCAAAAATGGAAATCCTATCTTCTAAAAAGGTGAATTAGTGTTCCTTAATGAAATTAAGTTTCCTAATCACTTTAGACTTGCAAATTAGGCTCTATAATCTACTGATTACTATGAAGCTTGCTAATTTAATAATTAGGATTTATAACTTAATTAGCAATTAGGGTTCTAATCTAGTAATTAGTGTTTCTAAATATTAATTAGGGTTTACCTAATTAACATTAAACATATAAAGGTCATTAACTACATAACACATAACTTAACAGATCTTGCAGTCATAGTTGACTTCTGTACTATAATTTATCAGTAATGCTAGGGTTTGTACTGTTCCTCCATAACTGTTCTATAAATTACATTACACACATATCAGGCATATTTATATTACTGAAATATATATAATATTATATTATTATTCTCATTCCTTATTCAAAATCCAGACTTAGGGTTTTGAATTCATATCTGACATAACCTTCATAGATACCATTATTAATTATGTTAAAATAATTAACTTAATTAATATAATAAATACATATCATAAAATCCATATCATATCACTACAAGAAAGCCGGCTAAATCCGACGGATATATGTTCGACGGACACATTCCCACGAAGATAATCTATATTCCGACGGAGTATTCAGTCGAAGATACCTCAGTCGAAAATACTTTAATTTCGACTGATGTTCGTCGAACATTTATGTATCCCATTGGCGCCAATGTTCCCGCCAGCGCGAATCTTATTTTCGACTGAATTGTATGTATTCCGACGAAAGATTTAGTCGAAGATACCTTAAGTAAGATGAATGGATGTACGACGAACATTCCGTCGAAGATAATCCTAAAACCTAATTAATCGGTACGTCTTCCGGCCCCCTCGTTTCTCTAGACCTTAATTAATCTGATCATTTCTCTCTCTCTCTCTCTCTCTCTCTCATTTCTCTAGATCTAGCTCTCACGAACCACCACTTCTATCTCTCTCACTTCACTGCTCTCACGCCACCACCACGTACTGCCACCACCACCACCACCACCACCACCGGTTCCACCACGTACTGCCACCACTACCACCTTCGATTCCACCACCACCACGTACTGCCACCACCACCACCACCACCACGTACTGCCACTACCACCACCATGTATGTACTGCCACCACCACCATCACTGTCGACCGGTTCCACCACCAGTAGACGCCACCAACACCGTCGGTTGAACCACCATCACTGACACCACCAGCAGCCACAACCAGGCACCACCGTCGGTTAGTTGAACATTAATTCAATTTCAAGGTTAGTTTTCTGCCAAGTATTAGATTTTTAGGGTTAATTTGTTGCAAATTGTGAAATTTGTGGCTTAATTTGTTTTAGGTTTAGTTTCAGTTTGGATATGAGATTAACCCAATTTAGATAATATGTTGTTGCTGTGAATTTGTGGACTGTATATTGCTGAAATTCGAACTTTGATTTTGGGTTTGTGGACTGCATATTATTTAAGTGCATATTATTTAGAATTTAAAAATTGCAGAATATTGATATCAAATTTGGGTTCCTTATCATAATGTAACTAATTTTAAGACTTTTTAATCTTGATATATTTGTTATTTACGACTGAATTTATGACAAAAATTCTGTCAGAATTATGAAATTGCAGACTTGCATGTATTGTATTAGTAATTAGTTTCCCAATATTAATAAATCATAAACTAAGTACCATTTACTTAGTTTCTTACTACTAAAATAAAATAAAGTAAATATAATTTAATTTAGTTTATTAAATAAAATAAATTTAAAAATAAAATAAATAACATAATATAATACAAAATAAAGTAAAATAAAATAAAAAATAAAATAAATTAATTTGAATAAAATAAAAAAACTTTGATTAAATTTAATAAATAAAATACAATTCAATAAAAAATAAAATTAAATAAAAATAATAAAATAAAATAAATTTAATTTAATTTAAATAATCTAAATTAAATTAAATTAAATTTAAAATAAAATAAATTTAATTAATTTAATTTAATTTATTAAAAACATTAAAAATTATATAATATATATATAATATAATACAAGATAAAATAAAATAAAATAAAATAATTTTAATTACGAAATCAAATTAAATTAAATTAAATTAGAACTTTTATAATATAATACAAAATAAAATAAAAAGTAATAAAAATTTAATTTAATTTAGTTTAATAAATAAAATAAAATGATTTAATTTAATTTAATTTAATAAAGTAAATTTAATAAATAAATAAGCCAATTATATAATATACTACAAATTAAAATAAAAAATATATATATAAGTAGTCTCTATAGATTCCAAATAATAATTTTCATAAACTAAATACCACTTACTTAGTTTATCATCATTGGCAAAATAGCAGTTTATAGCTATAAGTGATTTAATGAACAAATAGTCTCTATAGATTCCAAATAACAATTCTCATAAACTAAGTACCACTTACTTAGTTTATCATCATTGGCAAAATAAACTATGTATAGCTAGAAGTGAATGTCGAACAGTAGTCTCTATTGATTCCAAATAATTAACAATTCTCATAAACTAAGTACCACTTACTTAGTTTATTATCATTGGCAAAATAAACTAAGTAGCATTTGCTTAGTTTGCCACAATTTTCAATATATAAATGCAATAATACTCTCCCTACATATATGTACTCTTTCTTGTATGCAGGTTTCGACATAGCAGTTGCAGCTAAATAGTACTCCAACCCGTTCCTCGGCAATAATTAAAAAAAAAGGGGTCGTAGTTCCTGTTTGTGTCCTATACTCGAATAATAAAGGTAATTGAATTACTGCAGACATTCCTCACTATTCCATCATAACAGATGGCAACATCCGGAAGGAGTGCCAGTAAGTTGTTGAACAAAGTTCAAGGCTAAGCAACCCTCTAAATGAGCGAACGATCACTTCTCCCATATGAATGAATCATTTCCCCATATGGGTCCAATCCATGATATAAACAGCTTCTCACCACTCCGAATTCCTCAGATGGGTAGTTATCATAGAATGTCTCACCTCTTAAATGAGAACTATCCATTTGAGGAATTCGGAGTGGTGAGAAGCTGTCTATATCATGGATTGGACCCATATGGGGAGATGATTTATTCCTAGCAGAGAAGTGATCGTTCGTTCATCTAGAGGGTTGCTTAAGCTGAAACTTTATTCAATAGCTTAATGGAACTCCATTGGGATGTTGTGATCTCATATGATGAAACGATGAGGAATGTTTTGCAGAATTGAATTAACTTTATTATTCGATATAGGACACAACAGAACTACGACCCATTTTTTTTCTTGCTGAAACTACTCAGTAGAGATTCCACATAAATTCTCATAAACTATGTACTATACTTTGAAACTTAGAAACCCGTTTGACATACACTCGGTGGGGTGAATGTCTAACAGCTTCCTCCATTGGGGATGCTTATTGGATGTTATGTCTCTCACTTGGCTTAGGTGCAAATACTTAAAGCAGTATATTTTTGTTATTTTGAGGATTAATCGACTGTTATCTCTATATGTTCTCCGAGTGCATACTTAGATTAAGTTATCTTAGTCTATTTCGTGTGCTTGGAGACCATGGGGAGGTGTTGCCGAAATTTTCTTGAAACTCATGAAACGTACTCAACGTGTTTGCACTAGTGACGAGACACATCTAATAATGGGATAGAAGCCTTACCCCTGTCCTGTAGAGATACTAGGTAAATCAAATTCATGCTTGAATATCCAAATTAACTTAATGCATACTTCTGTGTAGTTAAAAATGTCAGCCAACCGGAGTTGGATGTACCATAGGATACCCAGTGATGGGAGGGGATTAGTCTCAGCTTATCGTGTTGGGGTTTTAGATTTCTTGAACAAAGCACTAGAACATACTGGATGATCTCGCGACGGAAGATCGATGATGCCGTGTGTCAAGTTTAAAAATCTGATTTGGAAGAAAGTCGACGAGATTAAATTCGACTTATTTTCTCGTGGATTTGTAGATGGGTACTTCGTATGGACTCATCATGGGGAATCAGAAGTGATTGAAAATATTATGGAACAACTAATTCCACGGGATTCATACGTCGAAAACTATGATCCAGTTGAGATGTTGGTTGATGCTTATGGCCCTACTACTATTGACTGGGCTGAATATGAACCTTCTTCAAGCAAAGGCGAAGCAAGTGCCAAATGATATAAATTGCCGCCTTTTACAAGTTGCTATCTCGAATCGGGGTCGCGTTGTATCCGGAAATAATACGAACACCAAGCTTTCTCGCGGTGTGAAGCTCTTACACTTCAAGAATGAGCACGACTATATAGAGAGAGGTTTCAACGATTTGCTCGCTATAATTGGATGATTCTTACCCAAGGATCATACTCTTCCTGCGAATTATTACGAAGTGAAGAAGATGGTCAAGGGGTTAAATATGGGGTATATCGAAAAATTGATGCTTGTGAGCGAGATTGCATGTTATACTATGGGGAGGACAGAGATAAGGGACAATGTGATATATGCAAACTTATCGCGCTTACAAGGTTACAAAAGCGTGGGGGAAGGAGAAACATGTTCTTAGGAAAATCTTACGATATTTTTTCCACTTGCGCCGAGACTTTCAGCGGCTATTCATGTCGTCTCTCATACTACTCAACATATGAGTTGGCATCGAACAAGGATGTCGTGGCTTGGTCATTGACTCACCCAGCGGATGGAAATGAATGGAAGAGATTTGATGTAAATTATCCTGAGTTTGCGGAAGAAGTTAGGAATGTTAGGCTTGGCATGGATACTGATGGCTTTTGCCCTTTTAATAATTTAAGCCAGCCGTACTTAGTTTGGCCAGTCATTATGGTCGCTTATAATCTTCCACTGGCAATGTGCATGAGGGATCCGTATTTATTTTTGACTTTACTCATTCTGGGGGATAAAAGTCCTACAAAAGATCTTAATGTGTACCTTCGACCGTTAGTGGATGAACTAAAGATGTTGTGGGAGACAGGTGCTCAGACGTATGATAAATCGATATGCGAGAATTTTATGATGAAAGCAGCCCTGTTATGGACTATCACTGACTTTTCGGCTCTTGGGATGGTTAGTGGTTGGTCAACTCACTGGAAGCTGTCCTGTCCAGTGTGTATGGGGGATGTGCAAGGCAACCAGTTGCAGTATGGGCGGAAATGTAGTTTCTTTGGCACTGCTCGTAGATTCTTGCCTCCTAATCACAATTACAGAAAGATGTCTACACAGTTCAATAGAAAGATAGAGAAGAAAGGGGTTGTTGGTCGGCTGTCGGGCAGTGAGGTCTTGGAGTGGTTGAATCAACTTGATTTTCCTTTGCCGGGGAAGGAACACAGTAAATTGAGGGCAGCCGGGTACGAGAAGACTCGTAATTGGACACACTTGCCTATATGGTTTGAGTTGCCGTATTGGGGCACACTTTCAATTTGTCATTGTATGGATGTCATGCACACTGAAAAGAATGTTTTCGAGAACTTGTTTTACACCGTGTTAGATGCGAGTGGTAAAACTAAAGACAATAACAATGCTCGAAAAGATTTGGAGGCATTGAACATTAGGCCAGAATTGTGGCTTCGCCCTAACACTACGAAACCTAAAGCTCCATTTAGTCTTACTAAGCAACAAGTTGAAGACGTCTGTAAGTGGGTTAGTGGGTTGAAGCTCCCAGATGGATAAGCGTCGAACATAACACGTTGTTGTAAGGTTGAGCAATTGAAAATTTTTGGATTCAAGAGTCACGATTGTCATGTATTCATGCAGAAGTTGATTCCAATTGCATTTCGTGAGATGTTACCCAAAAAAGTTATGGATGCATTGACCCAACTGTCAAATTTCTTTCGAGATATTTGCTCAAGTGTATTACGCTCCTAATGTCATAAATACTCGAAGCCCCTAGTACACAGTAGTCACTACTAAAACACGCTCATTTAATGTTGATAACATGTTTGGTATGGATGAGGCGTTGTAAGAAGATGTGAGCAACCCATTGGCCGTAGTGTTCCATGCTGAAGATGTGATGAGTACTGATGTCATTGATGTACCTAACGATGAGGATGTCGAGGCCACCGTACACATGAATGATTATGTAGTCGTTGAGGATGATAACGATGACGAAACTGATCTCAAAACTGAGGATGAGGAAAATACCGAATCCGAGAATGATATACACGTTGAGTCTGATGGGTTTGATGACGTGCATAATTGAAAATGAGCTTTCATATTAGTCCTTACCACATATTGTTAAACCTTACATATTCGTAATCTACCAATTTTTTTATTGTAGTAGGATATTCATGGCTAGACATAGCGGTGGAGGTCGCCGAGGTGGTGGGCGATCCGAAGATCGGAGCAGAGCTACACGATGGAGGCTCTTCTTCAGCGCGATTAAGTTATCTTAACTAGGATTTAAATATATCTCAAGCTGGATTAATTACAATGATTATTGAAGTACTATGTTAAATACAATTATTACAGATGCACCTCATCGACGACACCGAGGGACGAACCTCGGTATCTTTGGTCGTCGCACGCTAAGAAGTGCTACTGCTACGATCTCGGTGGATGTCGTTTCCCAGCAGTAATTGTTAATATATTCGTACTATTTCTATCAGTTATTGCAAAACACAATTCACATAACACATATTGTTATACTTTTTCTATAGTATACTTGACCCGGTGGCTAAGCACACCCTACATCCGATCTGTTTAACGCATCTCCCGAGAGGGTGCATGCGGTTCAGTCAGTATGCACGGTACGATGACACATTTATGCAGACCGTCTTGCGGGAGTTCCACGTAAGTTAAGCATATTATCACTACATAGTTGTATTGGGATGACGAAATCAATTGTTCTTAATTTTAAATAATCTTTTGTTATAAGTTTATTATCGATTTGACCCGAGCATCTCTCAATCATTTGGCGATCTTTGTGATTTGAAGATCACGTCGCTATTAATTACTCTGGATGGTCAGATGAGATGCGATAGAAGGCATTTCGAGGGGATTGTGGACCGGCCGGGACCACCATCAAAGATCATCAGCCCCACATAGTCTCCGATTTAGCCTGGGAGGCTATGTGTGCACACTGGGAGGCGGATGACTTCAAGAAAAAGTCTGAGCAGGCGAAGAAGAACCGTGGTCAGCTCTGGATAGTACACACCACTGGTTCTCAGTCGTTCGAGGAGGAAAAGACGGTAAGTGCATTGTATTTAGTTATTTATGTGTCAAGTTCTCACACAAATACTTAAGACCTATTTTATGAATGTTTGTATTAGGAATTGGGGAGGACCTTGGGCCTAGATCCTACCATGCTAGAGTTTTGGGATCGAGCCCACACGCTATGGGAAGGCGGCGTGCTTTGTCTCGAGGCGACTTTTAGCTATACGGGTAAAACTTATCTTACTATTTAGTTTTTAATAATATTCAATCGTAAATAATATCTTACGTATACGGAATACATTACAGGACCGATTTCAGAAGCTTCGGGACGAGCGTATAGCTAAGCTAGAGACTATTAGGAGGGGTTCTAAGCCGTTAGATTCCACCACCCCTCTTCCCGATATTATATTAGATCGGGATGAGGAGCTGAGACTATGGGTCGCGTCTCAGGATCCCCCTACTAGAAGTACCGGCAGATATCGAGTGTTGGGTATGTCGAGGATACCCACATATACACTTCCTGGAAGTAATATTTTTGTATGTTTCACGAAATTATCTGAATTTATCACATTATATAAATTATTATTAGTAATCGAATTTGTATCTCTTTATAGGCTCCAGCCAGCGCCAGCGTCCGAGAGCACATGTTAGACCATCTCACACGGGCACTGGCTTGGATGACGATATCTTTCGACGGTTGATGGGGGCCGTGTCGGATAGGTTCCATACCGATCCGGTCTTTCGGCGTCAGTAGTTGCCTTCCAGTTCTCGTCTTCACCAGATTGCTCAGGATATTATAGCAGGGGCCTCTGCAGAGAGTACGGGATTACCACGAGAGAAGTTCGACGCTTGGAGCGCCGAGATGCTCCGGATGGTGATTACCCTCTTGGAGGAGGCTTTTCGTCCGCCCCCACCTACTCAAGTATTCTTATTGTTTATGTTTTTCAATTAAGGCTAGTTTGTTAATTCTCACATATATATATATATATATATATATATATATATATACGGACTAATGATTTATATTTTTGATTCTATCAAACAGTATATGGCGCGTAGACGACGGCAACGATTGAGCAGTGAGCACGAGGTGATTTCCATATTATTCGAGCGTCGTTGTTCACCTCCTACCGATGATGATGATACTTTTACTAGTTTATAGTTCATTTGTATAGTTTGTAGAACTTTTTGTATATTGTATTGTCTAATCAAGGTCTGCATAACTAATGTAAATTATATTGTTTAACATTTATGGAACATTAGCTTATATTTGTAATTGGTTAGCTTATAATACGTTTTGGTGGATATTTGAATGTGAATGTGAATGTGAATGATAATGAGTTGAAGATTACGTTTTAGTGCTACGTTGCATATTTGAATGTGAGACACAGGTTTATATTACTGTGTATTGGGTTGTGATAGGTTACAGGTACATTAATGGGTTTAAACACTTGGAAACTGAACTTTTAAAATCTGTATTTAAAAAAAAATTGGTTAATTCCGACGGAATAAGGTAGTTGCGACGGAGATTCCCTCGGAGATAACCAAAAAACAATTTTTAATAATTGTCAAAATATTCTAATTTTAGTCGTAAATACTACATCTTCGATGGAACGTATCCGTCATAACGATACTATGTCTGATGCAAATTCCGTCGAACTCAATAAGTAGTTATTTTTTATATTTTTTGGTTATTTTCATTTTCAGTCGGTAATAAGATAATTCTGAGAGAATACGTCCGTCAGAAATAGGACCTTTTTATCCGACAGAAAGTTTTGTCCTACATATTCTGTCGAAAGTAAGTGATGTCCGACGAAATTCCGTCGGCGATAAGTGCGTCGAAGATAAGGTATATCCGACAGAATTCTCGACTGATCTTATTTTCGATGCGATTATTTACGACCGAAATTCGGAAGGAATTTTCCGTCGAAAATAGTCTATGTTCGACGGAATAGGATTAGGACCGACGGAATATTCCGTCAGAATTAAGCTTTTTTCTTGTAGTGTATATACAATAATTATATTTTCATGGAAAATAAATAATAAATATTTTTATTACAGCATAATTTTATTATAAGAATATAATCTATAATGATCAATAGTTCAAAAAAAAATTAGTTGCATCTAATAAATAATTTTATTTATCAGATATATACATATACTTTACTTTACACATATTCCCACCCTTATATATATAAAAAAAATTATTCGCAAATTTTTTTATTAAAAATATTGGGTTATTACATATGCCTTGAGCGTTTATAAAAGTATGCCAAATGTTGAGTCAGTCTGTATTAAAACATTAGTATATAAATAGAAATGCATATGTTTTCTTTAAATCAAATGTGTTTAATAGATAGCTTTAACTTAAAATGTTCATTTAGCTGGCATTGTGAGTAAAGCGTAGCCTAATAGGCGAAAGTCTAAGATTTGCTCTTTAGCATATCATGCCACCCAAACATCAGGCGCGTATCAATCCCTTTCAAGAATCAGAGAGTGAGGTTGGGGACCAACCCAATCTAATGAGAATATTTGCTGAACTGCTGGCAGAGGCCATGCAGCCTAGACCCCCACTAGTAGTGGGTGCAGAGAGAAGTCTATGTGTTGAAGATTAAGAACTTCTCTGAGCTGCTGGAAAGGGCTATTATTGCGGAAGGAGGCAATAAATCCATAACATGATTTAATCCAGATAAAGAAGAAGGTAGAAGGAGGTGGTGTCAGGTATAATTCCGATCAATAATATAAATTCATATGTATTGTTTGATTCGGGAGCTACCTATTCTTTTGTGTCTGATAAATTTGCTAGAAGATTAAACTTACCCTGTGAAAGCAAAAGAACCCTATGAACATAGAAGTTGCAAACAAAGAAATGATCCCTGTAAAGTTTATCCATAAAAAATGTGGTGTGGAAATAAGGGGACATAAGTTAAGCATGAATTTGATTCCGATACGCTTAGGGGAGTTTGATGTTTTCCTAGGTATGGATTGGTTGTTTAACCATAAGGAGGTTATAGATTGCCAGAAGAAGAGTATACACATTAAGATCCCAAATCAGTCTAAGGTTGTATTTTATTGAAGCAAGTCGCCAAGACAAACGAGTTGTCTAACGATGATACAGGCCAAGAGAATGTTACAGAAGGGATGTGAAGGTAATTTGACTCATGTAGTGGATTCACGGGTGGTGAATTCGAGCATGGGGCAGATACCTATAGTGAATGAGTTTGGGGATGTCTTTCCAGAAGAACTTCTAGGACTTCCGTCAGGCAAAGAAATAAACTTTGTGATTGATTTAGTATTGGGGATAGGGCCGATATCGAAAGCACCATATTGAATGGCTCCTGTAGAAATGAAAGAATTGTTGCTCCAGCTACAAGAACTATTGGCCAAGAAGTACATCCAACCTTGTGTGTCTCCGTGGGGAGCACCTGTGCTTTTTGTAAAGAAGAAAGATGGCTCGATGAGACTATGTATGGACTACAAAGAGTTGAATAAGGTGACAATCACTACAAGAAAAAGGTCTAACAGCGACCAGTAATATCAGCGACCGTATATGTGGTCGCTAATACTACTATCGGCGACCGATATCTACGATCGTGATTTAATCTAGTTGCTATTATATATCAGCGACCACTTGCGGTCGCTGACCGGTCGTTATCATAATTTTGCCTCCCAAAATTTGGTAGGAAATGTTGGCGCGAAGGTTTTGTTCGACCACTTAAAATCAGCGACCGCATGCGGTCACTGATAAGTCCAAGTCATTAATAATTAGCGACTGCGTGCGGTCGTAGATGACGGTCGCTGATCAAACTTAATGTAATTAGTTCCAGGTATTCACACGACAGAGCAAACGGAAGGAAAAGAAAAAAGGGAAGTCAGAATAGAGAGAAGAGGGAGAAAGGGGGAGAGGAGGGAGAAAGCGGGAGGAGCTCGGTCGCCCCCACTGCCCACTACCATCGCCGCCGCTATAGGTAACCCTAACTTCTCTTTATTTATGAATTTGATATAGATTGGGTGTTACCAAGCACAAGTGTTCTCCTTCCATCTTTAATCTATTTATTCTCCCTCTTGATAATCGAATTTCTGCACCCCAAAATTCTATCAAAACTTCTCTTCTTTGTCGTCGAATCTAGCAAATTGAGCAAGGAATGGAGCAAGATAGTTTAAATGTAAACTGACCCGTGTTAAATTTGGATAGCAGGGCAGCAAAAAGAAAAGGTTCTAACTGAATCATAAGTGTCAATTTCAGCTTATTTGTGACAACCCGGTATTTTCTATATAAATAAATCATAAATTTTGCGTATAATTTTCTTTTTTTAAATAAATATGGGTGATATGTGCCAAGATAATATGTATATATTTATGGGTGTGATAAATAAAAATTTATTTATTACATTAATTATTACAGATAATTTTATTTTAGAATTATTGATTATTATCAATTATATGCTTATAATAATTAATTCTATATTGAAATGTTTTTATCAATTCTTTTTAATGAAAATATAATCTTATATTATTTAAATAATATATGATATGATTTTTTAGAATAATTATAATAATTATTTTATTATATAAATTTTGTTCAAGGTTATTAAGTTAATTATTTTAACTTAATTAATAAGGTTAATTACGACAGATAAATCAGATATGGAATCCAAACCCTAATGCTGGGTTTTGATCAATGAATGAGAATAATACTATAATATTATAATATTTTGATTTTTGAATGCTATAAATATGTATTGTATGTATGGTTGGTTGGTCAATTATGGTGTATATTGACCAAACCCTAGCATTAATTTGTTTAACCCTGTTTTTCAACTTAAATTGGAAATTTAAGACTGTTATATAACTGTGTTATATGATTTATGTGTTACTTAATGATATGTTAATTAGGAAACCCTAATTTTAAATTTAAAACCCTAGTTTATATTTGAATTTCTAATAAATTTAAAACCCTAATTTGAAACCTAAACTGGAATTTGTGATCAGTCAGAAATTGTGTTACTGTGATTAATAACATGTATGAAAGATTTTATATTGCTAATTAAAGTAAACCTAATTAGTGATTTAAGACCGTGATGATTAAAACCCTAATTATTGTCGCGAAACCCTAATTGCGAAATCAAAACCCTAACTGATATTTAGGAACCCTAATTGATAATTGTAAACCCTAATTGCTTAAGTAGCAAGGTTAATTATATTATAATACCCTAATGTTCATGTATAATTAGAAATTTAAATTATAATTAACAAAATCCTAATTTTCAAATTTTAGAAACTAAAATTTTATTTTTACTTTTCTCAAACCCTTGTTGCTAAAATGTGTTTATATTAAACCTTAGGGTTAAACCCTAAGGGTTTGAAAAGTTACAATTTTGCCATTAAAAATGATTACCAATTGACCATTTTGCCCCTAGTTGTATTATTTTGGCTAACTTATAGGTTTTGACATTTAGGTGAGTTGGTGACCAAACTTAACCACTCCACATGCTGTAAATTTACAGCAACAAGCTTCATGTATCAGCCATTCATGCATCATGCACCTCTATAAATAGATTGGGGGAGAGAGAAAGTAACATTTGTTAGCCATTTTGCATAAACACCTAACCAATCCTCCCTCTCACTAAAACCAACGAATTATAGTAGCATTTTAGTCACATTTTCAAGCCCCACGAAATCCACTAACAGATTCGTAGGCCAAAATCAGAAATTTCTCATTTAAAGGTGTAAACCCTATTCGAAAAATTTGAACTATGATTCATTGTTAGATGTTATGATTTGATGTTGTAATGTGTTGTTTCTAGTCTAATTTAGTGATCTGGGTTGGTAGTATACAGATCCATAACATCTAAGTCTTCAAATCGTTGATTTTCAAAAATTTGGAAAAATTCAATCTGTGGTCTGACAACGAATGTCAGGAGCCACAGAATCTTGTTCGTTTGTTGTTTTTGATGTTTTATTGTTTGGATCTATAGTTTCCTATGTTATCTTTCATCTTCAAGTGGTAGTTTAACAAATTGATGTCTAGAATAAAAGTTATTATCAGTCAAATACCGTTGACCGGCATTGACAGGAAGAAATCTGGGCAATCAAGAACATGCCCAGATCGTTCTGACAACGAGTTCCTGGCCCTTGATCTTTCTGGTTGTTAATTGTTTGTTGTGTTTGTTGCATCTAAATTGTATTCTTGTATATGAACTCCAATATTATGCCTTAAAATCTCCTTAAATGTATACGAATCGAAGGTAGTGGATGGTCAAAGTAGACCATCCGGTCATATTTTCGGTTTCTAGGAAATTTCTAGAATTTTTTTAGGCTTATTTCTGACATGGTTCGACCGAGATGGATCTGGCTATTCTGTTGTTGTTATTGTTATGTTTTCTGATAGATTTACTCTTTTACATGTGGTCTACACACTTCATCTTTTAAATCACTAAAGCATATCATATCTTACAAGTTGTGGAAGCCCAATTAGTAGAAGTTGAATCTGTTCTTCATTTCGGGCAAACCGTAAATGAAGAACGACTCGACAACCACTTTCAAGGCTTATATCTTCCGATTGTGATGTTGTTTGATCATTTTCTTGTTGAATCTTGTAGTGTCAGATTTATTTCTACACGATCCGACGTAAATATTCACTTAAACATCACGATCGGATCCGAATCTTCGTCAAACGTGGTCACTCGATTACTGGCTTGATGATCTAGGTTTCATGAAGAACACCTATAGCGACGGTTCTGTCGCTATAGGTGATCTTTAGCGATAGTATTGAATAAAAATTATATTTTTTATTAAATAATTAGTATTAAATAGTTTTTAATTATAAAAAAATACAAAATAAATTATTAAAAATTATTTTAAAGTCTAAAAAATAGTTTTTAATTATTTTAATTATATTTCATAAATATTTAATATTTTTGGAATATTAAAAGTATTTAATTTATTTAATTATAATATTAAATAAATTATTTAAAATGATTTTAATACATGAAAAATCATTTAAAATTATATTATGATATAAGAAAATATTTTAAGTTATTTTTAATGACTTTTAATATTTTGTGATAAATTTCATTAATAAATTAATATTAATGATAATTAAGTTATTTAATAAATGAATTAAATAAATAAATTAAAAATGATTTTATTATATTAAAAATTATTTTAAATAATAATAAGGTATTTAAAATATTTTAAGTTATAAACTATAACTTTTAATATTTAAAGGTAAAATTCATTAATTAATTATTATTAATTATAATTAAAGTTATTTAATTATTATATTAAATAAATTAGTTTAAAAATGATTTTAATATTATAAAATCATTTTAAATGAAAATAAAGTGTTTAAAGATATTTTAAGTTATAAAATATAACTTTTAATATTTAAAGGATAATTTCATTAATAATTTAATATTAATGATATTAATTTAACACTAATGATATTAAATTTATTTAATAATTATATTAAATAAATAGTTGAAAAATGGTTTTATTAATTTAAAAATCAATTAAAGGTAAAATAAATATCGTTAAAAATATTTTAAGTTATTTTAAATAACTTAATATTTTTTTGGCAATGGTTTCATTAATAATTTAATATTAATTAAATATTAATGATAATAGAATTGATTAATATTTAAATCATTTAATTATGATTCCAAAGTGTTTGAAAATTCATGATAAATTATAATAAATGTTTAAAAATTATATTAAGTCATTTAAAAATAATATGACTGATATTTACGGATGTTAAACTTCGGGATTGAGTCATAGACTCGATAATTACTCGATAAAGCTGTCGGTAGACCGACATGTTTCAGAAATTGATCTGGACTTACATAGATTGATTTGATAAATGTTTATTTGTGATTCAATGGTTGTCAAACTTACATGACAAAGTGTTTAGGTTATGTGTTAACTGCAAATAGCAGTACAATATGATATGATATGTTATTCTAATCAAACGAATGATCTATTTAATGATAGGGATTGATATAGAAGATAAATCTAAGTTGTGTAAGCAGCAGACAAGGCAAGTATCTAACCCTTTTCATTTACTTTATGCAACGGACATGCATAAGATAATATATGAACGGTTCATTTCAATTGTTCAAATATTTCAACCTTTGTATATACTTATGCAATGATTCTGTATAAGTAAGTTATTAAATTATAATTGTTGTACAAGTTCCTTTATTCTGTTATTGTTGATCAAGATACAAGTGTCCTCACTTGGATAATCATTATATTTTATCACATGTTGGTACATACTTATCGGTGTCCAGTATGTATAAGTTGAATTAAAAGTCGTCTAAACTATTTGATCCAGCTAGACATAAATTAAAAGTTGTTGAACAAGATAAAACTTTATCCAACTGAATTGTTTTGGTTTGGATTCAAGACTGTTATGAACATCCCAAATATAGGAAATTTTTATAGGCTAAGGCGGACAAAGGATGAACGATAATATCGTTCTTGTAATGTAGTATTGATCAATACAGGGCATAACGGGCTGATCACCCCCGTGCCCATAAGTTATGACAGTTTACAGAAAACGTTCCGTTTAACCTTTTCAAAAATAGAAAATAATGTTTATAGTCTGTCAACTGATTCTCATATATAGTCAATATGTAGTTTCAAAAATTTGAAATCGAAATGATATGTTGTTGATTATTGGTTCAGCTTACTTCACAACTGTTGATTCGTTGTAGAAGTATCGTTCAAAGAAAACATTTAATCCTTTCAGCTAATTGTTATTATTTGCCATTACTTGTTGGGCACTCAAATGCTCATCATTGCTTAAATTTAAATATTTTCAGCTAAGTGTGAACAACTTGGAGGATCTGTCAAGAACAAGGGAAAAGGGAAGGTTGCTGAATGAGTGTTTACGCTATCCTATGTAATAGTTTGACTTTATGATAAGGATGATAAATATTATTATTATCATGTAACGAATGTTTAAAGGTTTGGTACTTGGGAACTAAACTCTGATAATATGTAAATTAAATTTGATAATCTGTATTATTGTTATTATTATTAGTATTATTCCACTCATAGAAATGGTATCGTGAAGCACCGAGTTCGGGTTTCAAGTACCTGAATTTGGGGGCGTCACATTATTAAATTGTCGTAAGGTAAGTTTTATATCTTGATTTTTAAAGCAAAAATTAATTTTTTTATATAAAATTTAAGTATTATAACTGCGATAATAGGGTTTTATGTTAGATGGAGTTTAGTTGTTGTTATGAGGAGAAATAAAGGAGAAGAATGTGGTTTAAAACATGTGCAAAGGTTTATGAAGTCTGTCCATAAAGCTTGTGCCTATGACATGTTTAATTGTATGCTTCATAGAACTGTTTAGACCAAAATGAGCAATTGAGGTGCTGTAGTGAGTAAGGTAGCCTTCATATATGTTATAGAGTATACATGGAATGTTTTGCATAAGCTAAGTGTGGCTGGAAGTCTGTTTTAAAGTAAAAATCATATTGGTGCATAACTTCGAAACTGTTTCGGCAGAACATATTACTTTGCTACCTATCACATTAATTTGCTTCCTTGTTGACTACCGTCTTCAGTTCCTTTAAGTAGTAGTTTATCCTCAGGAATAGTGATATTCCCGGGGTAATTCGTGCGCAAGACAAACAATAAGCTACTTACAATTTCTTCAATAAATTTCTTTGTTTGTTACGTCTTAATTGAATTAATTTTTAGCAAGTAGTCAAAGATCTCAGCAGCCTTAATTACATAATTAGTGCAAGTCCTCTTAGACACTTCCTAGTTTTCTTAACAATAAGCTTTCCTAACATAACTATATATATCAGAATCATAATAATGGCATAATCATTAGTTTCTTAGTTATAAAATAAGACTGCTAAACAGATGGAACCTACCTTTAACCATGTGGAATACAAGACCTTTTATAACTTAATTATAAAATAAGACTGATAAATGAAAATATAATAATATAATAATCATCTTAATTAATCTATGAATAATCCTGAAAGTATTGTAGAGATACAAAACAAAATCCCAATATATAATTGAATATGAAATACTCAAACATCACCTTACTAATCGATAATAACTAGGCATTAATTGCAAAATTTGAAACATAAAAATATGTTAAAATTATTGAATAACTATTAGAATAATTTAGTAACAAAAATAACCTTAAAAATGAGTACTTTGATGTTTCAACTTCTTTCGTGATTTGCAAGGAAGTTATTAAGTCAAGTTTGATCTTCTTGAGCACTACCATATCAAATACTATGCCATGCCTATTATAACTTGTTAAAGGTTTGGTTGCATTTAATGATGTGAGTTGTAAGATAGAAATTAGCAAAAGAGAGCTGTTGAGGCTCGGTTGATATGAATGAATCTCCAAGATACTCAAAAGATGTATAAATGAGTTAGCAAACTCTGATATAAAGCTAGCATGAACAAAATACCTTACGTATTCACTTACGATAAAACTTTCATATGCTTGCAAGTATGTTCAAATATATAACTTTTTACTGCTTTAATTTGCATTTATTCATTATTGTTTTGGTCTTATTATATTGGGAATTTGTATATTTCTCTTGGTTTGTGTCTTGGGTGCCTAGAAATGACCATATATGCATGCCGTCCTGCATGTGGCTAGTCCATATTATAGGGGAGACTCTGGCAAATTTTTTTTTTGTCAGATAGTTGCGAACATTTATAATATTAACGATCAAATCATATGCTTACAATTATGCTCAATTTATATGCTTACTAGCTAGTATGCTCAAGTCATATGGTTACAAGTATGCTCTCAAGTCATATGCTTACAAGTATGCTTAAATGTTAATCATATGCTTACAAGTATGCTCAAGTCATATGGTTACAAGTATGCTCAAGTCATATGCTTACAAGTATGCTTAAATGTTAATCATATGCTTACAAGTATGCTCAAGTCATATGGTTACAAGTATGCTCAAGTCATATGCTTACAAGTATACTTAAATGTTAATCATATGCTTATAAGTATGCTCAAGTCATATGGTTACAAGTATGCTCAAGTCATATGTTAACATTTATAATGTTGTCTATTGTAGGTACCGTGGTATCATGGACCTCTATTCAGACCGTAGTTGGATGGCATGACGAAAGTCAAGTGCCCAGATAGGTGCTACAGCTGAATTTAGAGCTGGTTGCAAAGTGTTTTTGGTGTATGCGTATAGTCACCCAGAATGTATGAATGGTCAGTCGCAGAGATGATGTCTATGTTTGAAGTGTAAGAATGTAAATTATATGGACAGAGACGTGGTAAACTATCATTTACTTGTCTCTGGGTTCATGAAAAATTACGAAGAATGCTAGTGGGCACATGGGCAGAGAAGAGATGGTGGCATCAAAGAAGTACACAATTCGGGCAGTAGTACTCATCGTATGAATGAAATGGTTCATGATATTGCAAGGCCAGATTTTGATTGGGAACAAGGCAGAGAGCAAACTATGAATTCTGATGCCAAAGAATTCTTTAAGTTGTTAGATAAGGGTAGCGAGCCATTTAGGCATGGTTGCACCAAACACACTACATTGTCTGTAGTGACGACATTACTTAACATCAAGGCTGATCACAACATGATCCATGAGTGTTTTTAGTCACTCTTGAAGGCCTTTAAGAGTATGTTGCCTGAAGGTGAGAAATTACCTGGTAACTATTACTTTTGTAAGAAAATGGTGAAGAAGTTGGGTCTTGGATACCAAAAGATCGATGCATGTCCCAATAATTGCATGTTATTTGATAAGGAAAATGAACAGATGACAAGGTGCATATTTTGCAGTCATAATTGGTTTAGGCCAAATAAAAAGGGTGTGACTACAAAAAAAATCAAGTATACCATTTAAGATTCTAAGGTATTTTCCAATAACACATCGACTAAAATGATTGTACATGTCTTCAAGAACAACTGAACATATGAGTTGGCATGCGAAATCTCCAGCTAAAGATGGAGAACTAAATCATCCCACAGATGGGCAGGCTTGGAAAGATTTCAACTTAGCACATCCTGGGTTTGTATTGAAACCTAGAAATGTGAGGCTTGGATTGTCCACCGATGGTTTCAATCTGTTTGGCCACTCAGCTTTTTCGTACTCATGTTGGCCTGTGATTGTTACTCCGTACAACTTGCTTCCTAGGATGTGTATGAAACAACCGTACTTGTTTCTTTCACTCGTGGTTCCTGGTCCTAAGAGTCCTGGAAAGAACTTAGATGTTTATTTGAGACCTCTTATAGACGAATTAAAGGTATTGTGGGAGGATGGAGTACAGACTTGGGATATTGCAATGAAAACAAATTTTAACCTTAGAGCAATGGTTATGTGGACTATAAGTGACTTCCCAGCTTATGGTATGTTAGCTGGATGGAGTACACATGGGAAGTTGGCTTGTCTATATTGTATAGAGCATACAAAGTCTTTCAATCTATCAAAAGGTTGAAAGCCTTGCTGGTTTGACTGTCATTATCGGTTCTTGCTGGTAGATCACCTGTTTTGAAGAAATAGAGAACACTTTAGGAAAGGGAAAGTAGACAATGATATGCCTGCACTGCGATTGTCAGGAACAGAGATGAGAGATCGTGTGATGAGATTGTCGGTCATCCCATTTGGTAAGATTGATGCCACAAACATAATCAATGGGTTAGGCAAATCTCATAACTGGGTTCGGAGAAGCATATTTTGGGAACTGCCTTATTGGTCTACAAATTTGATTTGTCATAATCTAGATGTGATGCATATTGAGAAGAATATGTTTGACAATGTGTTTAACACCGTGATGAATGTTACGAGGAAGACAAAAAGATAATGATAAAGCACATTTGGACATGAAAGATATTTGTATGCGACCTGGATTAGAACTTTATGAATCTCCTAATGGTAAGATTGTCAAACCGCATGTAAGGTACACATTGTCCAAAAAGCATGTTGAAGATGTGTGAACATGGGTTAAGTCTCTAAAACTACCAGATGGATATGCGTCAAACATTACAAGGTGTGTTACAGGTGGGAAATTGCAAGGGATGAAGAGTCATAACTGTCATGTGTTCATGGAGAGACTCATACCTATAGCATTTTGGGATCTGCTTGATAAACTAATATGGGATGCTTTTACGGATCTTAGTCGTTTCTTTAAAGACTTATCTTCAAAAACATTAAATAAAAAGACATGTCTATACTTGAGAAGAACATCATAGAGATCACGTGTAAACTGGAAAAATATTCCCACCTGGTTTTTTTGACTCCATGGAGCATTTGCAAATCCATCTTCCCTATAAATCTCGTGTTGGGGGTCCAGTTCAATATAGATGGATGTACCATTTCGAGAGGGTGATGGGAAACCTGAAGAGGAAGGTGAAGAATAGAGCTTATGTCGACGGTTCGATATGTGAGGCATATAGTTTCGATGAGATATCTACGTTTGTCTAAGACTATTTTCCGAACGAAGTCTTAACAAAGGCCAATCGAGTATCGAGACATGATGATGGGGGAAATGTTGAACTAAATAGCCGGCTCTCTGTATTTGGTCTATCGGGCCGCGCTTATGGAAAATGGAAGCGCATATTCCTCTCTGAGCAAGAAATACATGTTGCACATACTTACATTCTTCTCAATTGCTAGGAGATTAACGAATTTATGAGGTACACATGTAAACTTGATAATTTATCTCTTAACTTAAAAGTTTATTCCAATATGTTAATGTTTATAACATCGTATAGATTGTACGATGATGAATAAAAAGTGAAGCATCCCGGCATAACTGATAAAGATATTCAAATCAATCGTGATAAAAAATTTGCACTTTGGCTAAAGGACAAAGTAAGTTCAATTTCTTATGCACGACATATATATATATATATATATATATATATATATATATATATATATACTCCATATTAACTATGACTTCATTTAATAAGATGGAGTTTTTGTAGGCTTCGACTGAGGGATCAATGATTCTGGCTAATGTACAAGTCCTAGTTATGGGACCAGACAGGGACCAAGTCAGCCGCAATGGTTACAAAATTAATGGTTGTGAATTTCATACAAAGGCATATGGGCGCGGTAAAAGAACAACGAACTCTGGAGTGTGTGTCCAATGAGATTGTTACAATGAACTTGGTCGTGCCTTTTATGGGGAGTTAGAGGAAATCGTAGAGTTGTCGTACAAGGGCACGTACGGGGGTCATATTAACTTGTTCAAGTGTCGTTGGTTTGATTCAAAAAAAGGGATACGTGTTGACAGACATGGAATCGTCGATATTGACCTCCATAGGTCTGCGTACTCTAACGAACCGTTTGTTTTACCAACTTAAACAGTACAAGTATACTACAATCCTAGTCCTGTTAGGAAAAAGGGATAGAACTCTTATAGATTGGCAAGTTATACTCCCGCGCGCATTCGTGTAGAAGTAGTTGATGGGGAGATTTACCAAGAGTAGATACTTCATAGTCAAACTATAATAAATGTGGAGGACGACAATGACGTAATCCAGTTAGATGGTGGAGATGAACCACATGAATTAGATCCTGAGTCAATACTTGTGTCAGATGACATTGATATTGCGAAGGAAGAGTTAATGTTGAATCTAACATTGAATCAAGCGAGATCTTTGGTTATGAATCTGCAATCACACGATACAAGATGATTCGAATCGATATGGACACTTGAACAAATGAAATGTATGTTTAGCATTACATGTTTTTTATATCATTGTCATGTTTATGTACTTCACTATTTAAATGCAATTTGTGTTTATTGTCATTTTATATTCATATATATACATGTTTATATCACTGTCATATTTATACCAACATCTTTATATCATTGTCATGTTTATGTACTTAATTATTAAAATGCAATTTCCTGTCATTATTGTCATTTTATATATTCATATATACATGTAATCAAATATAACTCATAATAACATCTTAAAATTTGTAATATATAATGGCTTCAAGCGGTATGTAAAAAGCCTTGACTTGGGTAGGGGGCCTAATCATGTGCTTAAGGCCCCTGCTAATCTGGATGATCGAATTCTTATTCAGATTCGTCCTCCGAATTGTAAAGCCCCCAAACTCGGGTACTTGAAACCCGAACTCGGTGCTTCACGATACCATTTCTATGAGCGGAATAATACTAAGAATAATAACAATAATATAATTATTAAACTTAATTTACATAGTTATTAGAGTCTATTCCCAAGTACGCAACCTCTAATACATTCATTACATGATAATAATAATATATATATCATCCTTATCATAATAAAGCAAACTATTACATAACATATCATAAAAACTCATTCAGCAACCTTCTCTTTTCCTTTATTCTTATTTGAACCTTACATTTGTTTCGTACTTAGTCGAAAACATTTAAATTAAGCAAGGATGAACATTTTGAGTGCCCAAAGAAGTAATAGCAATTATATATATAATTTCTAAAGAATTTAAATGTTTTCTTTATATATACTACCCTTCTACAACAAATCAATAGTTGTGAAGTAATTCTGAACCAATAATAATATCATAACAATCCTCTCTCAACTTTTTGAAACTACATACTGACTATAAATAGGGTTAAGGGGACATACTATGAACATTGTTTTCATTTTCGAAAAGGTTAAATAGAACTTCATCCGTAAACCGTCATAACTTACGGGCACGAGGGTGTACATTCCATGGACCCTGTATTGATCAATACTACATAACAAGAACGATATTATCATTCACTCTGTCCGCCTTGGGCGCATAAAAAGTTTTTTCCCGTATAAGGGATGTTCATACTTGTCAGGGTTCCAAACCAAAGGTTTTATCTTGTTCAACAATAATCTATAATTCAACATATATATATATATATATATACTGACAAAGGTGTATCAACATGTGATTAAATGCAATGATTATCCAAGTGGGGACACTTGAATAACCATTTATAGAAATGAACGAACAAAGTATATATCTGAATTACCATATACTAACATGTTGATAATCAATGAGCGTATATAATATAGGGTTAATAATCTGTACAGTAATAATATAATTCTGCAACATTCTTACTCATGTCCATTGCATAAATGATGAAAAGGTAGGATACTTGCCTGATGCGCTGCTTACAATACGTAACTTAGTTTTATCTTTTATGTAATAACCTATCATTAATCAGATCATTCGTTCGATTAGAACAATATACCATAACACATAGTACTGAACTTCACAGTCAGCAAATAACCTAATCACATTATCACACATGTTCAACAGTCATAACATCACAAACAAACATTCATACAGTCAAAATATCTAACTCTAGATCAATTTCTAAAGTATGTCGGTGTACCGATAGTCTTATCGGATAATTATCGAGTCTAAGACTCTATTCTGTAACTCAATATCTATAAATATCAGTCATATTATTCTAAATGACTCAATAAACATTTATTATAATTTATCATAAATTTTCAAATACCGGAATCATTATCAAATGATTTAAATATCAAACAATTCTATTATCATTATTATTTAATTAATATCAAACTATTAATGAAACCATTGCCAAAATATTAAAGTTATTTATAATAACTTATAATATTTTTAAAGTATTAATAAGCACCTTTAAATGATTTTTAAAATATTTAAAATTATTTTTATATAATTACCATTATTATTAAAATATTAATGTACTATTTATCCAATATTAAAAGTCATTAATTTATAGCTTAAAATATTTTTAATTCATTTATATCCTTTTAAATGATTTTAAATCAATAAAACCATTTTAAACTATTTATTAAATATAGTTATTAAATAAATTTAATATCATTAATGTTAAATAAATATCATTAATATTAAATTATTAATGAAATTATCCTTTAAATATTAAAAGTTATATTTTATAACTTAAAACATCTTTAAACACTTTATTTTCATTTAAAATGATTTTTATAATATAAAAATCAATTTTAAACTAATTTATTTAATATAATTATTAAATAACCTTAATATCATTAATAATAATTAATTAATAAAATTCACCTTCAAATATTGAAAGTTATATTTTATAACTTACAATATTCTTAAATACCTTATTATTATTTAAAATGATTTTTAATATTATAAAATCATTTTTAATCTTTTATTTAATTCATTTATTAAATAACTAAATTATCATTAATATTAATTAATTAATGAAATTCATCATAAAATATTAAAAGTCATTAAAAATAACTTAAAATATTTTCTTATTCCATAAAATAATTTTAAATGATTTTTCAAGAATTAAAATCTTTTTTAAACAATTTATTTAATATAATTATTAAATAAATTAAATACCTTTAATATTCCAAACAATATTAAATATTTGTGAAATATATCCAAAATAATTAAAATATAATTTTAGGACTTTAAAATAATTTTTAATAATTTATTATGTATTTTTAATAATTAAAAGTAATTTTCTATAATTATTTAATGAAAATATAATTTTTATAAATAAGTTGTCATTAAAGACCACCTATAGCTGACGTAACTGTCATTGTAGGTGTTCTTCGTGTTCTTCATGCAAACCCAGGATCTTCATACACAAGATCGAAAGTGACCAAGTTTGGTGAGATTAAATCTTAACTCCAAACATTTCTGGACAAACTATGACTTAGATCTTGTAGTACTAGTGCACGTCTACAAGACCTAACAACAAACATGATTAAAACATGCATAACAAAGGATATCTAAGGGCTTAAACTAGCTGTCAGAGGCTATTCTTCATTTCTAGGTTACCCAGAAATGAAGAACAGTTCGAGGGTCACACTTTGAGCCTCCACTATACTCTGGTCGTGCATTGTTTTTATGATCTATAAGCTTCAGTGTGTAGCCAATATGAAAATGAAGAGATCTAACACAAAATAGAAACATAACATCAACAGATCAAGAAGATAGAGCTCGGTCAAAGCATGTCAGAGGCAGTGTTCATAGGTTTTCTGGGTTACCCAGAAAACCCACTTCGTGCTTGACCCTGCTAGTTTGACCGATCACTACATTAAATATATATGTTATATAAGTGATCTAAAAGTTTTATCTTGCAGTCCATATACCATACTACAAATCTAGTACAACAAAAGAAGCCAAACAACTAACAACATAAAGATCTGGGCCCATGAACTTGCTGTCAGAGCTTTCTGGGAAAGTTCATAGGTGCCAGATTTTAATCAATCAATGCCGGTCAACGTGGTTTGACCACGAATAACTTGCAACCTAGACCAGATCTAAGCCTGATTCTTGTTCTAGATCAAAGACCACATACCAGACTACACATAACAACTTAAAAACAACAAAAATCATAAACGACCAAAGATCTGTGGCCACTGACATTTGTTGTCAGAACACAGTTTGATTTTTTTCCAAATTTTATAGATCTTAAAATCTGAGCTTCTAAATGTTATGGATCCAACATTTAGCAACCCAGATCCTCATTTGACACTATAACCAACATATTCTAACATTTAAACACAACATTAAACATAGGATTTGTGGACAAAAATCAAGCTAGGGTTTTATACCTTTACACTTTGATTTCTTGATTCTGATCTTGTGATTTTTTAATGGTAGACGTGGGGCTTTGTTTGGGACTGATATATCTTGGTATTTTCAGAGGTGAGAGCTTGAGAGAGTTAATAATGAGTGTTGGGAAAAATGCTAGCAAAAATGAATTAGTTTCTCTCTCTCTAGTCTATTTATAGAAGTCTAGCAATGTATGTGGGTTTTATCTATTATCCCCCATACTTGTGTTATCCATTAGTCCAAACTCCTTATCTTGATCTTAAGCATGCTTAGTGAGATTTCCATCAATGAGATATTGACAACATTGTACTTTTTTGTAAAAGTAGGGTCATTAGCTAATTAAGGAAACTTGATTAGCATCATTTGTTGCCTAAAAAGGCAAATTATGGCCAGCCATGTATATACCCACTAATTCTTTTATTTAATTTTTATTTTAATGCATAAATTAGATAAATCAATGGTCTAAAATACCCTTGGTTATGTGGGCTAATTTTGGGCTTGAATTTGATTTCTTTTTTGACTTCTCCCATAATTGTTTTGGGCCATGTAATAATCATAGCCTAACAATTTTAATATATGCTTTCCCAAATTGTTTATTTAGGTTTAAAATAAAATATAATTAGTTTGCAAAATTTATAATTAGGGTTTTCTTAATTTGATTAGAGTTCTAATCATACATGAACATTAGGGTTTATTATATAATAATTATAATTATCCTTGCTAATTTCGAAATTAGGGTTTATAATTTTTGGTAATTAGGGTTACCAAATCATAATTAGGGTTTATACTTAATAATTAGGATTTCAAGAAATTAATATATATATATATATATATATATATATATATATATAAATGCTACTAGGGTTGACCTAGTTAATCGCAAAATCATACAACACAATTATATAATAGTCTTGAACTTATAATTTAGTTTCAAATTAGGGTTTCCACAGTAAAACTAGGGTTTGAAATAATAAACCATAACTGACCAATCATTGTCAGTCCACATACATACACTATATAATTATAGCACTGAAAAATTAAAATATAAATAATATTATATTATTATTCTCATTCCTTTATCAAAATCCAAAAATTAGGGTTTGGATTCCATATCTGATTTATTTGTCATACTTAACATTATTAATTTAAATAAATTAATAATATGTACTAAAGTTCATATAATAAAGTAATTATTATAATAATTTAAAAATCATTTCATATATTATATAAATAATATATGATTATATTTTCATGGAAAATAATTAATAAAAATATTTCTGCTATAAAATTAATTATTACAAGAATATAATTTATAATAATCAATAATTCTAAAATAAAATTATTTAAATCATTCATGTAATAAATATATCACATAAACACATACACACATTATCTTGGCACATATTCCCCATATTTAAAATAAAAAAAAAAAATTATACTTAGAATTTCTAATTTATTTGTATAGAAAATATCAGGTTGTTACATTCACCCTCCCTTATAAAGATTCCGTCCCCGGAATCACCATTTTAAAATCTACACATACAAGTGTACGTAGCATATACAATCATTGCAAGTAGATCTTGATCATAAATGATCGTACTAATCTTAACCTATTCGCGTAAAGCTTGTCTATCTGATTAAACGTAAATTTGATTTCTAAAAGAACTCAAATTCCTTCTTCAAAATTTCTTTATAAAATAATGTACTATATATAGGAAAATCATGTATAATAAAATAAAATTGATTAGAATAATACTTGGAGTTGCATCCCCGGCTACCACGATATCTTGAACGGTCATGTTGAAGACACTTGCGGTTGATTTCATTGGTTCGTTTATTGAAGTTGGTCCCGTTGTCGCCAATGTCTTGCTGCCTTTTCCCGTATTCGCATTCCTTGCCGCCATTCTCTTTCTTGAACACTCTTCCACCTTATGCTCCCTTGATCCACACTTGAAACACCTACTATACATTCTTGGATTGGGATAGTCGGGAGAGATATGTCCCTTCTGCCCATACTTATAACACATAAACTTTCCTTTTTAAACACACTTCCTCGAATGATTCTTTCCGCAATTTCTATACTGCATAGCCTGTTTCTTTCCACCTCCTAGCCTAATTTCGATATTTCCAAAATTAGCTCTCCTTTATCGTACAGGTGGCAAAAGCTGACTTTTGCCCCTCCGTTATTCTAGCTATCACAAATGCGTCAACAGAGTCAGTTTCTCTTCTAAATCCTGACTATACAACCGCCTTAAAGTTATTTTTTCTTTTGACGTTTGCCGATCGATGGTTTGGCTGCTTTACCGTGGCTGGTATTCCTTTCTGCTTAGCTTGAGCGTCCACATTCGCAAAATTTTGTGTCGGGTCTGGTTGTTCTCCAGCTTTGTTGACAGGTTCTTCTGTCCATTGATTTTTTGCTTTCATCTTGGCGGCGTTATTATAAATTATTCCTTATTAACTTACATTCTAAGCCTTATCATATACGTTTAACATATCACACAAAATTTTCTATTCAAATAGTCATGTATTCAAAATATGAGATTTTGAAAACTTTGGTTTACCGTATTAACCAATATTCAGATAAAATTACTATCTTCATCCCAACTTATTTCATTAATCCATCATAGATTCATATTCATAACACTTGACATTCTATAACACATACTGTTTTAAACATCTGCTATCCCTTTGTGACTTAAGAGTCGGGATTTACAGCCTTGACGAATACCAAATGTTAGGATCATTACATTACATAGACATACTTAACATTAAACAGACCTACACAACAGAATCTATATTACATATCTATTCACTTCTATCTACCCCCCCCCCTTTTATTTTCCTTCCAAATCCTGGACAACCTTTCGCTCGATGACCTTCTAAGCCACAAATAAAGCATGCACCTAGTTTAAAGTCGGGACAATGATGAGAGATATGTCCCTCATGTCCACAAATGTAACATATCTTCTTCCCTTTCCTGCATACGCCTTCATGTTTCTTGTCACAGTTTGTGCACTTTTCTATTTTACTAGTGTTATCTTGGTTATTATTGGAATTCCCTAAGTCGCGATCTTTTATCTTCCTCTTCCCCTTCTTGCTCGGAGCTGCACACGATGTGTTGCTTGTGGCTCCTATCTGATCAATATGGATTTTAAGCTTATCTTGTTCTTCCATTGTTTCTATTAATGCCTGACGCAGTTGACTATTTAACAGCTTTTCTATTTCCCACAGCTTTTTGAGAGAAGAAACATTGTTCCTCAGATCCTGCACCTATGTTGATGCTTGTTCAGCTTCAACTTTAGTGTTCGTATCACTATCTATCAGCTCCACCATCTCCGGATCTGGTAGTACTTTTTCTATAATAACCACTTCGTCTGAGGTGTTTTCATTGTGAGCCTCTATTTCAGCTATTGGCTTCGATATTAGCTCGGGGGTATGGATTTGATCATTCTTTATGCTATAAGCATATAACAAGCCTTTTCCACCAGACATCTACACACATAAATTATCCTGATTAGCATATAGTATATACACACAGCAAATAATAGTTTTATATAAGTTATCTTTTATTTTGTTTGGCGATGAATTTAGTCAATTCATCTCTTTATAAACTCTATATGAGTTATTTATATTTTCAACGTTTTCCTCTGTTCTAGGGTTATAGCCTAAGGTCTATCCCACCTAAGGTTTCTAACCCTAAAACTTTGATACCAACCTGTAAAGCCCCCAAACTCGGGTACTTGAAACCCGAACTTGGTGCTTCACGATACCATTTCTATTAGCGGAATAATACTAAGAATAATAGCAATAATATAATTACTAAACTTAATTTACATAGTTATCAGAGTATTTTTCCCAAGTACGCAACCTCTAATACATTCATTACATGATAATAACAATATATATATATCATCCTTATCATAATAAAGCAAACTATTACATAACATATCATAAAAACTAATTCAGCAACCTTCTCTTTTCCTTTATTCTTAGCTGAACCTTCTGCTTGTTCGCACTTAGCTGAAAACATTTAAATTAAGCAAGGATGAGCATTTGAGTGTCCAATAAGTAATAGCAATTATATATATAAGCTGAAAGAATTTAAATGTTTTCTTTATATATACTACCCTTCTACAACAAATCAATAGTTGTGATGTAATTCTGAACCAATAATAATATCATAACAACCCTCTCTCAACTTTTTGAAACTACGTACTGACTATAGATAGGGTTAAGGGGACATACTATGAACATTGTTTTCATTTTCGAAAAGGTTAAACAGAACTTCATCTATAAATCGTCATAACTTACGGGCATGAGGGTGTACATCCCATGGACCATGTATTGATCAATACTACATAACAAGAACGATATTATCGTTCACTCTTTCCGCATTGGGCGCATAAAAAGTTTTTTCCCATATAAGGGATGTTCATACTTGTCAGGGTTCCAAACCAAAGGTTTTATCTTGTTCAACAATAATCTATAATTCAACATATATATATATATACTAACAAAGGTGTATCAACATGTGATTAAATGCAATGATTATCCAAGTGGGGACGCATGAATAACCATTTATAGAAATGAACGAACATAGTATATATCTGAATTACCATATACAAACATGTTGATAATCAATGAGCGTATATAATATAGGGTTAATAATCTGTACAGTAATAATATAATTCTGCAACATTCTTACTCATGTCCATTGCATAAAGGAAATGCAAAGGTAGGATACTTGCCTGATGCGTTGCTTACAAAACGCAACTTAGTTTTATTTTTTATGTAATCACCTATCATTAATCAGATCATTCGTTTGATTAGAACAATATACCATAACACATAGTACTGCACTTCGCAGTCAGCATATAACCTAATCACATTATCACACATGTTCAACAGTCATGGCATCACAAACAAATATTTATACAGTCAAAATATCTAAGTCTAGATCAATTTCTAAAGTATATCGGTGTACCGACAGTCTTATCGGGTAATTATCGAGTCTAAGACTCTATTCTGTAACTCAATATCTATAAATATCAGTCATATTATTCTAAATAACTCAATAAACATTTATTATAATTTATCATAAATTTTCAAATATCGGAATCATTATCAAATGATTTAAATATCAAACAATTCTATTATCATTAATATTTAATTAATATCAAACTATTAATGAAACCATTGCCAAAATATTAAAGTTATTTATAATAACTTAGAATATTTTTAAAGTATTAATAATACCTTTAAATGATTTTTAAAACATTTAAAATCATTTTAAATAATTACCATTAATATTAAAATATTAATGTACTATTTATCCAATATTAAAAGTTATTAATTTATAATTTAAAATATTTTTAATTCATTTATATCCTTTTAAATGATTTTTAAATCAATAAAACCATTTTTAAACTATTTATTTAATATAGTTATTAAATAAATTTAATATCATTAATGTTAAATAAATATCATTAATATTAAATTATTAATGAAATTATCCTTTAAATATTAAAAGTTATATTTTATAACTTAAAACATCTTTAAACACTTTATTTTCATTTAAAATGATTTTTATAATATAAAAATCAATTTTAAACTAATTTATTTAATATAATTATTAAATAACCTTAATATCATTAATAATAATTAATTAATAAAATTCACCTTCAAATATTGAAAGTTATATTTTATAACTTAAAATATTCTTAAATACCTTATTATTATTTAAAATGATTTTTAATATTATAAAATCATTTTTAATCTATTTATTTAATTCATTTATTAAATAACTAAATTATCATTAATATTAATTAATTAATGAAATTCATCATAAAATAAATAAATAAATTCATCATTCATGTAATAAATATATCACATAAACACATACACACATTATCTTGGCACATATTCCCCATATTTAAAATAAAAAAAAAATTATACACAAAATTTTTAATTTATTTGTATAGAAAATATCAGGTTGTTACATTCACCCTCCCTTATAAAGATTCCGTCCCCGGAATCACCGTTTTAAAACCTACACATACAAGTGTACGTAGCATATTCAATCATTGCAAGTAGATCTTGATCATAAATGATCGTACTAATCTTAACCTATTCATGTAAAGCTTGTCTATCTGATTAAACGGAAATTTGATTTCTAAAAGAACTCAAATTCCTTCTTCAAAATTTCTTTATAAAATAATGTACTATATATAGGAAAATCATGTATAATAAAATAAAATTGATTAGAATAATACCTGGAGTTGCATCCCCAGCTACCACGATATCTTGAACGGTAAAGTTGAAGACACTTGCGGTTGATTTCATTGGTTCGTTTATTGAAGTTGGTCCCGTTATCGCCAATGTCCTACTGCCTTTTCCCGTATTCGAATTCCTTACCGCCATTCTCTTTCTTGAATAGTCTTCCACCTTATGGTCCCTTAATCCACACTTGAAACACCTACTATACATTCTTGGATTGGGACAGTCGGGAGAGATATGTCCCTTCTGCCCATACTTATAACACACAAACTTTCCTTTTTAAACACACTTCCTCGAATGATTCTTTCCGCAATTTCTACACTGCATAGCCTGTTTCTTTCCACCCCCTAGCCTAATTTTGGTGTTTCCAAAATTAGCTCTCCTTTATCGTACAGGTGGCAAAAGCTGACTTTTGCCCCTCCGTAATTCTAGCTATCACAAATGCATCAACAGAGTCAGTTTCTCTTCTAAATCCTGACGATACAACCGCCTTGAAGTTTTTTTTTCTTTTAACGTTTGCCGATCGATGGTTTGGCTGCTTTCCCGTGGCTAGTATTCCTTTCTGCCTAGCTTGAGCGTCTACATTCGCAAAATTTTGTGTCGGGTCTGGTTGTTCTCCAGCTTTGTTGACAGGTTCTTCTGTCCGTTGATTTTTTACTTTCGTCTTGGCGGCGTTATTATAATTTATTCCTTATTAACTTACATTCTAAGCCTTATCGTATACGTTTAACATATCACACAAAATTTTCTATTCAAACAGTCATGTATTCAAAATATTAGATTTTGAAAACTTTGGTTTACCGTATTAACCAATATTCAGATAAAATTACTATCTTCATACCAACTTATTTCATTAATCCATCATAGATTCATATTCATAACACTTGACATTCTATAACACATACTGTTTTAAACATCTGCTATCCCTTTGTGACTTAAGAGTCGGGATTTACAGCCTTGACGAATACCAAATGTTAGGATCATTACATTACATAGACATACTTAACATTAAACAGACCTACACAATAGAATCTATATTACATATCTATTCACTACTATCTACCCCCCCCCCACCTTTTTATTTTCCTTCCTAATCCTGGACAACCTTTCGCTCGATGAACTTCTAAGCCACAAATAAAGCATGCACCTAGTTTAAAGTCGGGACAATGATGAGAGATATGTCCCTCATGTCCGCAAATGTAACATATCTTCTTCCCTTTCTTGCATATGCCTTCATGTTTCTTGTCACAATTTGTGCACTTTTCAATTTTACTAGTGTTATCTTGGTTATTATTGGAATTCCCTAAGTCGCAATCAATTATCTTCCTCTTCCCCTTCTTGCTCGGAGCTGCACACGATGTGTTGCTTGTGGCTCCCATATGATTAATTTGGATTTTAAGCTTATCTTGTTCTTCCATTGTTTTTATTAACGCCTGACGCAGTTGACTATTTAACAGCTTTTCTATTCCCCACAGCTATTCGAGAGAAGAAACATTGTTCCTCAGATCCTGCACCTCTGTTGATGCTTGTTCAGCTTGAACTTTAGTGTCCGTATCACTATCTATCAGCTCCACCATCTCCGAATATGGTACTACGTTTTCTATAATAACCACTTCGTCTGAGGTGTTTTCATTGTGAGCCTCTATTTCAGCTATTGGCTTTGATATTAGCTCGGGGGTATGGATTTGATCCTTCTTCATGTTATAAGCATATAACAAGCCTTTTCCACCAGACATCTACACACATAAATTATCCTGATTAGCATATAGTATATACACATAGCAAATAATAGTTTTATATAAGTTATCTTTTATTTTGTTTGGCGATGAATTTAGTCAATTCATCTCTTTATAAACTCTATATGAGTTATTTATATTTTCAACGTTTCCCTCTGTTCTAAGGTTATAGCCTAAGATCTATCCCAGCTAAGGTTTCTAACCCTAAAGCTCTAATACCAACCTGTAAAGCCCCTAAACTCGGGTACTTGAAACCCAAACTCGGTGCTTCACGATACCATTTCTATGAGCGGAATAATACTAAGAATAATAATAATAATATAATTATTAAACTTAATTTACATAGTTATTAGAGTCTATTCCCAAGTACGCAACCTCTAATACATTCATTACATGATAATAATAATAATATATATATCATCCTTATCATAATAAAGCAATCTATTACATAACATATCATAAAAACTAATTCAACAACCTTCTCTTTTCCTTTATTCTTAGCTGATCCTTCTGCTTGTTCGCACTTAGCTGAAAACATTTAAATTAAGCAAGGATGAGCATTTGAGTGCCCAGCAAGTAATAACAATTATATATATAAGCTGAAAGAATTTAAATGTTTTCTTTATATATACTACCCTTCTACAACAAATCAATAGTTGTGAAGTAATTCTGAACCAATAATAATATCATAACAACCCTCTCTCAACTTTTTGAAACTACAAACTGACTATAAATAGGGTTAAGGGGACATACAATGAACATTGTTTTCATTTTCGAAAAGGTTAAACAGAACTTCATCTGTAAACCGTCATAATTTACGGGAACGAGGGTTTACATCCCATGGACCATGTATTGATCAATACTACATAACAAGAACGATATTCTCGTTCACTCTTTCCGCCTTGGGCGCATAAAAAGTTTTTTCCCGTATAAGGGATGTTCATACTTGTCAGGGTTCCAAACCAAAGGTTTTATCTTGTTCAACAATAATCTATAATTCAACTTATATATATATACTAACAAAGGTGTATCAACATGTGATTAAATGCAATGATTATCCAAGTGGGGACACTTGAATAACCATTTATAGAAATGTACGAACAGAGTATATATCTGAATTACCATATACTAACATGTTGATAATCAATGAGCGTATATAATATAGGGTTAATAATCTGTACAGTAATAATATAATTCTGCAACATTCTTACTCATGTCCATTGCATAAAGGAAATACAAAGGTAGGATACTTGCCTGATGCGCTGCTTACAATACGCATTTTAGTTTTATCTTTTATGTAATCACCTATCATTAATCAAATCATTCGTTCGATTAGAACAATATGCCATAACACATAGTACTGCACTTCGCAGTCAGAACATAACCTAATCACATTATCACACATGTTCAGCAGTCATGGCATCACAAACAAACATTTATACAGTCAAAATATCTAAGTCTAGATCAATTTCTAAAGTATGCCGAAAATGCAAAGCGGTCTTATTTGTAATTATCAAGTCTAAGACTCTATTCTGTAACTCAATATCTATAAATATCAGTCATATTATTCTAAATGACTCAATAAACATTTATTATAATTTATCATAAATTTTCAAATACCGGAATCATTATCAAATGATTTAAATATCAAACAATTCTATTATCATTAATATTTAATTAATATCAAACTATTAATGAAACCATTGCCAAAATATTAAAGTTATTTATAATAACTTATAATATTTTTAAAGTATTAATAGTATCCTTAAATGATTTTTAAAACATTTAAAATCATTTTTAAATAATTACCATTAATATTAAAATATTAATGTACTATTTATCCAATATTAAAAGTCATTAATTTATAACTGAAAATATTTTTAATTCATTTATATCCTTTTTAAATGATTTTTAAATCAATAAAACCATTTTAAACTATTTATTTAATATAGTTATTAAATAAATTTAATATCATTAATGTTAAATAAATATCATTAATATTAAATTATTAATGAAATTATCCTTTAAATATTAAAAGTTATATTTTATAACTTAAAACATCTTTAAACACTTTATTTTTATTTAAAATGATTTTTATAATATAAAAATCAATTTTAAACTAATTTATTTAATATAATTAATAAATAACCTTAATATCATTAATAATAATTAATTAATAAAATTCACCTTCAAATATTGAAAGTTATATTTTATAACTTAAAATATTCTTAAATACCTTTATTAATATTTAAAATGATTTTTAATATTATAAAATCATTTTAATCTATTTATTTAATTCATTTATTAAATAACCAAATTTTAAATAACTTAAAATATTTTCTTATTCCATAAAATGATTTTAAATAATTTTTCAAGAATTAAAATCATTTTTAAACAATTTATTTAATATAATTATTAAATAAATTAAATACCTTTAATATTCCAAAAAATTAAATTTTTGTGAAATATATCCAAAATAATTAAAATATAATTTTAGGACTTTAAAATAATTTTAATAATTTATTATGTATTTTAATAATTAAAACTAATTTTCTATAATTCTTTAATGAAAATATAATTTTATAAATAAATGTCGTTAAAGACCATTTATAGCGTGCAGGTAAATCGTCATCAGAGGTGTTCTTCGTGTTCTTCATGCAAACCTGCATCTTCATACACGATGATCGAGTGACCAAGTTTGACCAAGATTAAATCTTAACTCCAAACGCTTTTACGGACAAACTATGACTTAGATCTTGTAGTACTAGTGCACGTCTACAAGACCTAACAACAAACATGATTAAAACATGCATAACAAAGGATATCTAAGGGCTTAAACTAGATGCCAGAGGTTGTTCTTCATTTATGGGTTACCCAGAAATGAAGAACAGTTCGAGGGTCACACTTAAAGCCTCCACTATACTCTGGTCGTGCATTGTTTTTATGATCTATAAGGTTCAGTGTGTAGCCAATATGTAAATGATGAAATCTAACACAAAATAGTAACATAAAATCAACAGATCAAGAAGATAGAGCTCGGTCAAAGCATGTCAGAGGCAGTGTTCATAGGTTTTCTGGGTTACCCAGAAAACCCACTTCGTGCTTGACCCTGCTAGTTTGACCGATCACTACATTAAATATATATGTTATATAACTGATCTAAAAGCTTTATCTTGCAGTCCATATACCATACTACAAATCTAGTACAACAAAAGAAACCAAACAACTAGCAACATAAAGATCTGGGCCCATGAACATGCTGTCAGAGCTTTCTGGGCAAGTTCATGGCTGCCCAGATTTTAACCAGTCAATGTTGGTCAACGTGGTTTGACCACGAATAACTTACAACCTAGACCAGATCTAAGCCTGATTCTTGTTCTAGATCAAGACCACATACCGATCGCAGACATAACAACTTAAAAACAACAAAAATCATAAGCGACCGAAAGATGCGTGGCCACCGATATTTGTTGTCGGACACACGATTTTATTTTATTCCAGTTTTGTAGATCTTCAACTCGAGAGCTTCTAAATGTTGTGGATCCAACATTTAGCAACCTGAATCCTCATTAGACACTATAACCAACATATTCTAACATTTAAACACAACATTAAACATAGGATTTGTGCACAGAAATCAAGCTAGGGTTTTATACCTTTAAACTTTGATTTCTTGATTCTGATCTTGTGATTTGTTAATGGTAGACATGGGGCTTTGTTTGGGACTGATATATCTTGGTATTTTCGGAGGTAAGGGCTTGAGAGAGTTAATAATTAGTGTTGGGAAAATTGCTAGCAAAAATGAATTAGTTTCTCTCTCTCTAGTCTATTTATAGAAGTCTAGCAATGTATGTGGGTTTTATCTATTATCCCCCATACTTGTGTTATCCATTAGTCCGAACTCCTTATCTTGATCTTAAGCATGCTTAGTGAGATTTCCACCAATGAGATGTTGACAACATTTTACTTTTTTGTAAAAGTAGGGTCATTAGCTAATTAAGGAAACTTGATTAGCATCATTTGTTGCCTAAAAAGGCAAATTATGGCCAGCCATGTATATACCCACTAATTCCTTTATTTAATTTTTATTTTAATGCATAAATTAGATAAATCAAAGGTCTAAAATACCCTTGGTTATGTGGGCTAAGTTTGGGCTTGAATTTGATTTCTTTTTGGACTTCTCCCATAATTGTTTTGGGCCATGTAATAATCATAGCCTAACAATTTTAATATATGCTTTCCCAAATTGTTTATTTAGGGTTTAAAATAAAATATAATTAGTTTGCAAAATTATAATTAGGGTTTTCTTAATTTGATTAGGGTTCTAATCATACATGAACATTAGGGTTTATTATATAATAATTATAATTATCCTTGCTAATTTAGCAATTAGGGTTTATAATTTTTGGTAATTAGGGTTACCAAATCACAATTAGGGTTTATACTTAATAATTAGGATTTCAAGATATTAATATATATATATATATATATATATATATATATAAATGCTACTAGGGTTGACCTAGTTAATTGCAAAATCATACAACACAGTTATATAATAGTCTATAACTCACAATTGAGTTTCAAATTAGGGTTTCCACAGTAAAACTAGGGTTTGACATAATAAACCATAACTCCAATCAATCATCGGTCCACATACATCAAGATATATAATTATAGTAATTGAAAAATCAAAATATGAATAATATTATATTATTATTCTCATTCCTTGATCAAAATCCAAAAATTAGGGTTTAGATTCCATATCGATTTATCTCATCCTACTTAACATTATTAATTTAAAATAATTAATTAATAATCGTACTAAAGTTCATATAATAAAGTAATTATTATAATAATTCTAAAATTATTTCATATATTATATAAATAATATATGATTATATTTTCATGGAAAATAATTAATAAAAACATTTCTATTTATAAAATTAATTATTACAAGAATATAATTTATAATAATCAATAATTCTAAAATAAAATTATTTAAAATCATTCATGTAATAAATATATCACATAAAACACATACACGTTATTATCTCGCACATATTCCCCATATTTAAAATAAAAAAAAAAATTATACGTAGAATTTCTAATTTATTTGTATAGAAAATATCAGGTTTTTACACGAATAGCACGTACGTCCCGTATCATTTATATATAAGCATTTTAGATTCCATTTATACAAGATATATAGAACTTAGATGTAAATTGCTTTAATATATCTACTTATCGTTGATGTAATTGTTGTATATTATAGTAATTTTTCAGATAATAAGATCGTCAAGTGCATATTACAGCTGTGTTTACAGAATTGGCCTACACCTGTAATTACGTGGGCGAGCACACCATATTATAGTACGTTTTTTTAATTATGACAGATAATATAATATTCTAATGATAATTGTTTAGTAATGTTATTATTGTTGTTTTATTTACAGAAAAGGTATAGATGGGAGGACGTGCAGGCTTCAGTGATACAAACATTATTCTGGCAGAAGTGCGCGGTCCGTACCAAAGACAATTTGAACAAAGAATGACAAAAAGCCCTTCACAATACATCGATCGACCATCCAGGTCAGGGAGAGGATTACATGCATGAGCATAGCCCTTGGTGGTGCACCCAGTCCATATGGACTAAGATGTGTGCCTAATGGAGAGCTGAGAGCTGGGTGAAAAGACGAAAGACTGTCGCCACCAACAGATCCTCGGGTGTACCAGATGGCGAAAAGGCTAAAGGAACATACAAGGGCAGCATTATTTCATACTTGCAGCATTTCACTGTCAGGGTACGTATTTACAAGTTTTAATATGTTTACAATCATGAATTGTAGAACATATATCACATTTTTACTTAGTAATATTGGCCTATTTTTTGTATAGGAGTCTCAGTCTTAAGGTCAGCCTATCCATTGGATGGATGTGTATGTGGCCACCCATGATGGTCTGCCTGATGCTATCCAGATAGCGGTAATAAGTTTTAACAACTTGATCTTGTTTATCAATGCTTATAGAATTTATTTTTAACTATTTAATTGTTAACATGATGGCAGGATACTTATAGCGTTTATTGAATGGCGTTATCTCAAGGCACTCCACGTCATAAATTGATCAAGAGTTGTGGGAGAGGGCGTCTGTTGTGAAGAATAACTACATTAAAGGTCAAGGACAACGACGACGCCCATCCTTTAGTGGCTCAGGCAGCTCTGCTACCCAGTCTTCACAATCATCGAGTCATCCAACTGTTCATACTCCTGCTGACTATGTGAGAGCTATATGTCGAGATTGCGATCTTTTCAAGATAATGGTCGGGCATCTGGCGGCTTTGAGTCCTGATGAGTTAGCGGATGCAATGGCGGCAGCAGCAGCACAACATGGGGATGGCGATGAGGTAATCAATTTGATGTATATTATCGTAATATATACTAGTATCAACATAATTACTATATTTGTAACTTGTTTTATTAATTTGTTAATTACAAGGTGATCAAGGAGAAGCTACTTAAGACAATGATGCTTGACGACCGATTTAGTGTTGTTTTGTAGTTATTTGATAAGCTTGTACTTGTATATTCATTCTTTGGATGTCTGTTTGTTACTTAAACATTAGATTTGTGGTTATTTATTCAATTCATATTGGTTTTTAAAGGTTTATATAGTTTATATATTAGTTTGGTGTATGTGTCGGTGGATGATGGATGTTTATATTATTGTGCACATTATTTATATTCTTATGTATGTGTGTTGGGATAAGCGGTATAAAAGCAGTGCGTTTTTTAGGAATTTCGCAAAACAACAAAAATCTGTTTTCAGATTTTAAAATCCAAGAACGCGTGCGGTCATTGATAGTTATTAATGATTTCGCTAAACATTTGAGGTTATTAGCGGCAGATCGTCATCACGTGATTCTGATCCGACACGTGGCCCACATCAGACTTTGCCCTGAACCGTGCTGACTCAACTTAGCAACGAATTCAATCGCTAATATCGGTAGCAGATACGTAGGTCGCTAATAATGGTCGCTGATGTGCATTCCAGAGACCAGATTTTATGTGATGCCTATCAGCGACCGCAGTCGGTCGCTAATAGGTATCTATGACCACTTGCAGTCGCTGATAGGCGGTCACAGATAAGGCTTTTTCTTGTAGTGAATCAAGAACAAGTACCTGTTACCAAGAATAGACGATCTATTTGACCAACTTAAAGGAGCGAGGTGTTTTTCTAAGAATGACTTAAGGACTGGTTATCATCAATTAAAAGTAAGGACGGAGGATGTACCAAAGAAAACATTTAGGACTCGTTACGGTCATTATGAGTTCCTAGTAATGTCGTTTGGACTGACAAACGCATCAGCTGCTTTTATGGATTTAATGAACATAGTATTTAAATCATACTTGGATAAATTTGTGGTTGTGTTCATTGATGATATTCTGGTATATTCGAAGACTGAGGAGGAGCATGCAGAACATTTAAGGATAGTACTGGAGACGTTAAGAAAGGAGAAGCTTTATGCGAAATTTTCAAAATGTGAGTTCTGGTTGAAGAATGTTCAATTTTGGGGACATGTCATCGACGACAAGGGAAATTTTGTTGATCCAATAAAAGTAGGAGCTTTATTTTCCATAACTTCGGGTATCATATTTGCAAAGTTTTTCATCGGGTCAGCTTGACATCCTTCATTATTTACCGACTGTTCTTCTCGTTGATTTCGATTTTGTCGTCTAGGCGGCATGATCTGATTTAAATAAAAATCTTACATTAATTTTTCTTTCTCTATAAAAATTCTTAACACAATAAGAATTCAACACATAATTCTCATGTAATCGCATATTTATTCAAATAGCACATAGTACATTTAGTACTTAACACATATTACTATCCCTTTTAAAAATAATTTTAGGATTAACATACACAACTTTACACAACAAGTCGCAATTCTCCAACTTTACACAAAAGTTACCATTTTTCATTTTCACATCACTATTTCCAGTTCATCAAACTTACCACACTTATGAGTTCAGTAACTTGCCACAATTATATGAGTGTACGAACTTATCCTAGTCAGACCTTTGGCGTCCATTCGCTAAGGGGTTCAAAAAATTTCATATAATTATGAGTCATGAACTTACCATAAGTATGAGTTTTAAGAACTCACAAATTAATCATAATCTTATATTCGTATAGAAAATAAAGATTTTATTCATTCAAACATATAGATTTACATATGCTTAAACATCGTTCTCGATATTACAACACTTAATATCATAACCTTTTACCAAAAGATAGTAACGTTGAAACTTAAGTTATCTACCGTCCACTCCCTTCACCAGTCTTCTTTTTGTTGGGACACTTGTTGAATCCGTGACCCGTTCTACCACATGAAAAACACTTTCTCATATTCGGTTTAGGACAATGCAAAGAAATATGTCCTTCCTACTTACAATTGAAGCACACATTCTTCCACATCATGCATTCTCCCACATGAGTCTTCCCACACTTGCTGCAAGCTTGCCTCTTCTTTGGGTTTGAATTTTCAGAGTTATCGCTGTTGTTGTCCCTCTTTCTCTTAGTCTTTCTCTTCTTGCTGGTTCCTTCAGATGTTCCACCACCTTCAGTCTTCATCCTTTCCACCTGCGCCTTCTGCTCATTCAGTTCTTCAGTCATTTCACGTAACGCTCGCTCCGTCTTCCATAACTCCTCCAAGAGAAATACTTTACTCCGGAGTTCCTGGACTTCTGCAGATAGCTGATCTTGTTCTCCAACTTTGATCTTATTCTTTAACTCCACCTTAGCTTCTTCAGACTTCGACTCCTCATCACCACTTAGATACATCTCGGGATAATCATCATGATCACTCTCGAGATTGATCATAGGTTCATCTTTTCCCACCTCTTCAACTGATTCGCTCTGTGCTAGCACCTCGGCTACTGGCACTGGTGCGACAACCGCTGGCATCTCCGTACTCATCTTATCTTCCCTCGACATCCTAAAATCAGTTTAAACAACTTGATTAGTACTTCTTCAGTAAAAAATTCTCACACTATGTGTACACATGTCTCATTATCGATACGCTTTAGCAATCCCTCACGTAGTACTCTAGTATTCTCTATCTCGCTTATGGTTATATTCCTAGGGTTTTCCCCACCCCACTTAAGGTTTATAACCTACACTTTTGATACCAACCTGTGACGCCCCCAAATCCAGGTTACCTGACCCCAGAGTTTGGTGCTCACGATCCACAATATATTAACATCTAACTACCCATTCAAATATAAATAGGAATACATAGCTCATTAATATATGTTGTTAATACATAAGTCCCAGGTCCACTAACCTTAACATTACAGACATAACCCTTAGATATACAAAAAGGGTTTACAATACAACATAATAATAATAATGTTCATTATACTAATTTATCACTATGCCTTTTCCTTTGTTCTTCTTCGCAACACCTTCTGCAACTTCGTCCCTAGCTGAAAAGTTTTATTTAGCAAGGGTGAGCAACAAGTTTTCCCCGCAAGTTAAGACATACAATAAAGGTATAGAAATCAATATCAAGTCTTCTCATATTCTACGCAATAATAATCTGATAATGAAAGAGTACAAAACTTTCAAGGTTTTCTATGATATTCAAGTGAATAATCAAGAATTAATTCTACGAAATAGCAAAGTGGAATATTTTCCAGATTTATGTTGAGCGATCCATTGGATCTTGATCTTCTCTTCTCGAGTAACTATCAAAGATTTGGCTTTAATATACCCAACTGTATCAGATAACCATAAAGTTTAATCATACCCCTCTGCAAGTATATAAAGTGATCAGCTTTATTATACCATATATTATACATAATACTTAATCACACGCAAAGGCCGAATATACGACTAATAAAATATTCCCTTTATATAAAAGGTTGTTCTTCTCAGTCTCAGAATCAAGATTTTGATTTAACAACGAAATACTGTGATTTCAATTTCTAATTACTTCTCGATCTAGCCGAAATAATTGGCATCGATCTATCAATAATAATTAAATTCTCTTCTCGAACTTATCAAGTTCTAACAAATGTTCGTCTAACCAGAATAATTGGATAAGACATTTCTCAACATAATTCAACAATAAACAGGAATTATCTGTACTTTCAATATTAGCTTCTACGGATATGGATATCCAACAACAGTTATTCTACGAATATATAATTCCCAAATCAGTAATTCAATTTGAATTATTAAACATGCACTAACTACGAATAATCAACAATAAATTCTTGAACGTGGTATAATTAACAATAATTAACCACTATAATATTTAAACAATATTAACTCAAGGTTGAGGTAGGAAACTTGCCTCTTCCGCTGATTACAGCTACACAATAAACTTATCTGCGTTCGTAAGACCTATAACCAATAATATTGGTCTCACAATTAGCACAATATTTCATAACACGCAACACTGTAATTCACAGTCAATATTCTCCTAGACACATTACCACATAGTTACATCAGTGTTTATAACCTATATAAACACTTAACAAGTCTAACTATTTCGGTCTGGTTGGACTTCGGTCCATTCTAGAATTGTTCGGTCACCTGTCATCCGACAATTAACACAGTTATTGTCAAATAAATTCGGTTTCTAAGCTTCAATATTATTTTAGATAAGTCAAATATCATTTATAATATTTTCAAAAGCTTTTAATAATTTATAAGCAATTATTATAATTTATAATAATTTTTCAAACATCGGAATCATTTTTAAATGATTTAATTATCAAATAATCTTATCGTCATTAATATTTAATAATATAAAATATTAATGACATACTTATCAAAATATTAAAGTTATTATCAATAACTTAAAATATTTTTAAATCAACATATTCCACTTAAATGATTTTTAAAATTATTAAAATCATTTTAAATCATCACCATTAATATTTAAATAGTAATGAAATTATTATCCAAATATTAAAAGTCATTAATTATAACTTCAAATATTTTTAAATCATTTTTCACATTTTAAATGATTTTTAATTAAATAAAATCAATTTTTAATTCATTTATTTAATATAATAATTTAATAAATATAATATTATTAATATTAATTTATTAATGAGAATTCTCGTAAAATATGGATAATTATATTTTATAATTTCAAATATTTTCTAACACTTTATTCTCATTTAAAATGATTTTAATAATATTAAAATCATTTTAATTCATTTATTTAATATAATAATTAAATAAAGCTAATATCATTAAATTATTAATGATAATTCTCTAAAAATATTAAAAGTTACATTTTATAACTCAAAATATTTTTAAATATTTTATCCTTATTTAAAATGATTTTTATAATATTAAATCATTTTCTTCTAATTTATTTAATACACTAATTAAATAAATTAAATACCTTTAATATTTAAATAATTCTAAATATTAAAGAAAAATATTCCAATTGGTTAAAAAATATTTTTCATAATTTAAAATAATTTTTAAAACCATTTTTAATAATTTTTATAATTTATTTTCTATTTTTAAGTATTTTCCAGAAAATCAGAAAATAAAATAAATAGCAACTGTCGCTAAAGCCTATAGCAACACTTATCCGTTGTCTTAGGTGTTCTTGGTGCTTAAGAACACTGACAGTCAGTGTTTAAGGGTCATGGTTTGACCAGTTCTAATTCACAATCTGATCATGTTCTGGGCTACCTTGTGCATCAATCATGTAGTATACATGTAGTACTACAACAATCAAGCATTATTTCGATCATACAACAACAATTCTACAAGATCAAGAGCTTCAAAGTAGCTGTCAGACATCATCTGGGTTTTCTGGGTTACCTAGAAACCCAAACAGTCTTGAGGTACTACTTTGAAGCTCACTAATCTTAGTGTTCTGGTCGACCATATGTTGTTATTATGGTTCAAATCTAAAGTCCATATGTCAAGGAACATTTCTATAACAACAGCTCAGTTAAACAACAATATAATCACAATTTAGGGGACGGTCAAATGCTGTCAGAAAGCTTGTTCATATAGTTTCTGGGTTTTCCAGAAACTGCAGTCGTGATCGAATGGCCAAGTTTGACCATTAATTACATCTCACATGTTGGTTATTTTAGCGATCTAAAGGTATAGATCTCAAGTCCACATATCATACTACACACTGGTTATCATAACATCAACATACCACATAAAACGTGACAGATCAAAGCTTTCTAAAACATTGTCAAACACTGTTTCTTACTTTCTGGGTTACCCAGAAATTGACTGGTCATGCCCGGTCAACGGGTTTTGACCAAGAATAACTTCAAATCTAGACATTTAATGACTATGATTTCACTTGCAAGTCAAAGACAACATGACAAGCTACAGATTACAACTTTAAAACAGTAAAAATTATAAACTCGGAAAGATCTAGAGCGACTGATATTTCTTGTCAGACCACAATGATTACTCAAGAACCGTTTTTTAAAAACATGGTTTTAAGGTACTTTGATGCTATGGATCAGTGATGGATCAACATAGATCATCTAAAAACATCTAATAACACAAATTTAAACACTTAAACCTAAATATTTTCATAGCATACAAGATCTAGGTTGAGTTTAGGGTTATACCTTCTCTTGTTAAATCTTTGATTCTTACTCTCCTTAACTGATCTAGATGTTTAAGAGAGGTGTTTTGTGACTGAAAAACTTTAAGAATTCGGAGGTTTGAAGAGAGAAAAAGTTGTTGAGAGATAAAGTGCAAAATAAGCAAATGTGTATACTCTCTCTCTCTCTCTCTCAATCCTTTATAATCTCTTGAATGTAATATAAAATCTGATATAGCTGTCACATAGGGGCTGAAATGCTGAGATTTAAAGTCACCAAGTCAACATAGTTGGTGAACAACTACAATTCTAGCAAGATTCACAAGTTAGCTTATTAAAAATATAAAAAGGGTAATTTTGTCATTTGTATTTTCATTTTAATGGCATACTAGACAATTGAACCAACCCTTAGGGTTTAACCCTAAGGTTCTAACCCTTAGGTTTTACAACACAAACTTTCTAGGATTTTCTAAATTAGGGTTTTAAATTAGAAAATTAAGATTTTAAAACTATAATTAGGGTTTCCTAATTAAATTAGGTTTTCCTAATCATATTTGTGACGCCCCCAAAATAGGTATACATCACCCATCTTGAGTCGCCAAATACATGGTATAAAATTCAAATACAACTTTATAATACAACAGTCGTGTAATATACGACAAAACATAATATAAGAGTTTTAATAAGAATATTGTCATCTAGATAATATCCACACTCAATGAAGTTCTCATTACAATTATTGTCACACTATCTAACAGAATAGTGAGGACTACTAATGCTACCATCTGGACCGTCACTCCATTCCCCGACTAGTCCCGGCTACGTTCTCATTTCCTGAAGAGAATAGTGAAAGAAAGGGTGAGCTAAACTAGCCCAGTAAGAAATATTATGACTAAGATAATGCAGAATAAATTATCGTTAGCCTTCAATAGTGTTAAACTGATAAAATATAACAAACATCAAGTTTAAGCCATGAATGAACAAGCAATCCATTAAAAGAGTCAAGTAGTGAATAAAATCTACTATCTATTATGATTTAAAAGGTTTTTAATCACTTTTATCATTTGGGACTCGACTTAATAAATAATCCACATCATCCCCGCACTACGACCAAGGATATTCATTAGTATCACAACCACAAATTATCCATGCACTACGGGCCAATGATATTCGTGTATTCATCAATGGTCATGATCATGCCAACGACTGTCCATCAATGCACTACGGGCCAATGAGGACTTTTACCACATCATTTGCAACATTACGGTTATAATTATACCGAATAATCCCTGGTCATAATCATACCAAGTCCATCTATGCACTACAGGACACAAATGACTTTCAACAGAATATAAACATGAGGATGATGACAATGATATAAGATCAATAAAACAAGTTCAAGAATTAATTTATTTAGGAACTAATAACGTCCAAATTGTCAACATGATACTTCTTTGTAGAGTAAAATTCAAGAATGCTCAGAAGAATATTTCCATGAAAAGATACTGGATGAAGCGCAAATATCAAGGATATTCCACTAATTTCATGGAGTATAGAAGTCAAAACTTTAACCAACTGAGTATAATAAAGAATGGAATAACAAAAGAAATCACCATACATGCGGTACTTCGCATAGACAGGTTATTCCAACAGAATAATAAATAACGGAACCAGGTCAGGCGAAATTCGCACCGACAGGATGTTCCAACAGAATAATAAAGAATGGAATAACAACAGAAATCACCATGCATGCGGTACTTCGCATAGACAAGTTATTCCAACAGAATACTAAATAACGGAACCAGGTCAGGCAAAATTCGCACCGACGGGATGTTCCATTTGAATAATAAAGGCGGAACCAGTCCGCATAAAATGCATGCAGGATATTCCAATGTAATAATAAAGGCGGAACCAAGTCCCACAAAAAACGCATTATGACAGGATATTCAACGAGAATAATAAAGAATGGAATAATGAAGTTCTCTTCATGAATACAAAAGAAATAATACTCATTACCGTAAAAGAAGAGTATTCCGACTAGTAGGGCAAGGATATTCTTGAAGAAAACTTGCACTACGCTCAAAGCTTCGTAAAACTCTAAAGAAATATGCTCAAGATTATAGAAGAGAATTCTCTGAGTGTTTGGTGTGATTTCAATTCTAACTAAGCATCATATTTATAGGAAAATAAAAAGGATACTATGAAATAAAATATTCTAATAAAATAAAAACTTTTAAATAAAATATAATATATATTATTTATATATATAACACATGCCAATTCTGATCATTCACGGGATGAATCCCATGATTACTTCTTTCTTTCCACCACTTAATATATATATATATATATATATATATATATATAATAATCTGTTGATTCATATATATATATATATATATATATATATATATATATAAACGTAAACCCGTGATACCCCACCCCCACCCCCAAATCCTATGAATCAACAGGATTATATATATATATATACTAAATAACTTCCTACCTAGGTTATTTTGAAAAATGGGTAAATGGGGATTCATATAATACGCAAAATTTATAACAAATATTTTATAAAAATCACCTCAATATTTTTAAAAACATTTATCATTATTATTATAATTCACAATATTAATCGACCAGGTCGTTCCCAGGAAAGAAGGGGCTTTCCAATAAGGATTTCTCCCTTGGTGCGCAATTAGGTGACTAAACCTCTCCTTGACAGAACTTCTAGACAACGTTAATATTGTAAATAATAATATTAATAACTTTGTTATCTCAATTATTGATTTAATAATATATAAAATATCGACAATAATTGAATCAAATAACGTGAGATACTATGCAACAATTACTGTAACAATAATTGAACAAAACTGAGTGACTTCTCACGTAAGCATCAATAATCAATACCGTGTGCTACACGTGTATTACTGTACTTTTAACACCGAGTGTTTCAACAGTTAACGGTAAAACTTCTGCCGTTATTTTCATAAAAAGATATTTTTATCATTTTCTCAATCCAACAATAATTCCGTTGTGTGGTCCACCAATGATTGTGTCGTCGTACGAATATTCCCTGTTAAAACGAATATTCCCCGACCAATCGAATATAATATAAAAACTTGCGTACTTGCAAAATTTATAAATATTACCCACAACTATAACATTATATCAAACTTATTCCATAATATTCAAAAATGATATTTATAGAAAAATCATCTTTATTCATAAAAGCTGGGGTCTTACAACCTCTTAATCTTAAGAAATTTCACCCTCGAAATTAGGGTACGTACCTGATATGTCGAAGAGGTAAGGATACCTTGATTTGATTTTAGATTCTAACTCCCAGGTCATTTCCTCAACATCGTGGTTTCTCCACAAAACTTTGACTTGAGGTATAACCTTGGAGCGTAGAATATGTTCCTTCTTATCCAAGATTTGAACAGGAACCTCTTCATACGTTAAATCTTCAGCTATTTCATCTGGTTCTAACTCAATAATGTGGTTCGGGTCTTCCACATATTTACGTAACATGGATATATGAAAAATGTTATGAACACGAGACATACTTTGCGGTAAAGCGAGTCTATAGGCCACAGTTCCTACTCGATCAAGGATTAAAAATGGGCCAATGAGTCGAGGATTGAGCTTTCCTCTATTTCCAAATCTCGTAACTCCTTTCCATAGAGCAACACGTAACAACACGTGATCTCCAATATCGAATTCCACGTCCTTTCGATGAAGATCAGCATAACTCTTTTGTCGATCTTGTGAGATTTTTATACGTTGTCGGATCGTTTGAATCTTTTCCGTAGTCATACGTACCAAATCCGATCCCAACAACGTTGCTTCACCCACCTCATCCCAAAGAGATCTGGGAGAACGACACTTTCTTCCATACAACGCCTCAAATGGAGCCATGCCAATACTTGCTTGATAACTATTATTGTAGGAAAACTACACCAATGGTAAGAACTTATCCCAACTTCCCTTGAAGTCAAGGACACAGAGTCTTAAGAAATCTTCAAGAGTTTGAATAGTCCTTTCTAACTGCCCATCCGTTTGAGGATGATATGCCGAACTAAATCGTAAATTTGTGCCCAAAGCTTTTTGCAAACTAACCCAAAATCTTGAAGTGAATATTGGGTCTCGATCAGAATCTATGGATACTGGCATACCATGCAGTCTTACAATCTCGTTTATGTACATACGAGCAAGACGTTCAAGTGTATAAGTTTCCCGTATTGGTAAGAAATGAGCAGACTTGGTCAATCAATCAACAATGACCCAAATTACATCTATGCCTTGAGAAACCTTGGGAAGACCGGTAACGAAATCCATGGTAATGTGCTCCCACTTCCATTCTGGAATTTCAAGTGGTTGCAATGGACCCTTTGGTACTTGATGCTCCGCCTTGACTCGTTGACAAGTTAGACACCTTGAGATAAACAGTGCTATCTCTCTCTTCATATTGCTCCACCAAAATGTATGACGAAGATCACGATAAATTTTTGTACTCCCAGGGTGGATTGCAAATGGTGTGTTGTGCGCTTCCATCATGATTTTATACTTTAAATCAGGGTCGTTAGGAACACAAAGTCTGGAGTTGACTCGAAGTATTCCTTCTTCATCGATTCTTGCTTCCGGCATAGCACCTTCTTGCACTTTCTTCCTCATACGCATCAGCTCCAGGTCTGTAGCTTGAACAGTTTTAACTTTATCAATTAAAGTCGGTTCTACTCGTATATTCGCCATCATCACATGGGTCCCTAGAGTCTTTAACTCTATCTCCATCCTTTACAAGTCACACAAAATGGGCCTTTGCGTTGACAATATTGCACTTATACCCGCATATGATTTTCTACTCAATGCGTCAGCTACCACGTTCGCTTTTCCAGGATGGTATTTGATGGTATGATCATAATCTTCAACAGTTCAAGCCAACGTCGTTTTCGCATGTTGAGTCCCTTTTGAGTGAAGAAATATTTGAGGCTTTTATGATCCGTAAAGATCTCCACTTTCTCCCCATACAAGTAATGCCTCCAAATTTTAAGTGCAAAGACAACAGCTGCCAACTCTAGATCATGAGTAGGATAATTCCTCTCATATTATTTGAGTTGCCGAGAGGCATAGGCTATGACTTTCCCATGTTGCATGAGAACACATCCTAACCCTTTGCCTGAAGCATCACTGTAGATGACAAATCCCTCCAAGCCAGATGGTATTATCACAACAGGTGCTGAAATGAGTCTCCTCTTGAGTTCTCAAAAACTCTTCTCACATTCCTCGCACCAACCAAATTTTGTATCTTTTTGAGTCAGCTGAGTTAGTGGAGTAGCAATTCGAGAAAATCCTTCCACGAATCTCCGATAATAACCAGCTAAACCGAGAAAGCTACGTACTTCGGTCATTGATTTAGGTTGCTCCCAGCTTTGAATTGCTTAAATCTTTGTCGGGTAAACAGATATTCCATGACTTGATACCACGTGCCCAAGGAATGCTACTTCCTCAAGCCAGAACTCGCATTTCTTCAACTTGGCATAAAGCTTATATTCACGAAGCTTTTGGAGTATCAGCCTCAAGTGTTGCTCATGATCTTCACGACTTATTCCTTGAATACTCGGTTCATCAAATCCATAAAAGCAGCATGAGCATTAGTGTGACTCCCCCCAAAATAGGTCCAATCCATCCAACCTATTTTGAGTCGCCAAATACATGGTACAGAAAACAACTACAACTTTATTACTATAATTATCGTGCAAAATACAACAACACGTATGCTGTGAGTTTTGATACAAATATATACCAACTGTGACTCATGTCCCAACCTTAGAAAGCACGTCACAATGGTACTTTACATAAAGGTACAATCAATAACTGTTTTAGAAATTAAAATCTTTGGAAAGTGCTCAAGGAAACCTTCGTACATGGGAGGCCATGCGTCTAGGTTATAATAGATATCATATGTCCACAGAATTATCCTTGGTTGACCCAATAGACCCCAAAGAAAAATGAGAAGATTACTATCATGCTCTTTCCAATGGTGAGTCTTCTCTTGACATATAACTATCTCCACTGTCTCCAGTTGAAAATTATATTTCAACCAAACTCCAAGATCATATAGGTAGTGCTCGTAGATATACTCAGCAAGTGGATGTGCATAGCCATGTCTTATGATAACATGAGGTTGTATGTCATTAGACATCTTGTATGATAGTGGCAAAACACCCTTCTAAAGTGGAGTTCGCCTCACCCTATTGTTGTTCACCAAAATCAATTATTAAGTGACGTATAATATACGACACACACATCTTAGGTCCTCAATACAATTATATATTATATGTCATGCCATTTTATAATGTGTTGAGAAACTTTGACAATCTCGGACCATCACACTATTCCCTAGTTATCCCCGCTCAACCCAGCTACACTCTTATTACCTGAAAGGAATTGTGAAGCAAAAGGGTGAGCACAACTAGCTCAGTAAAGAATATCATAACTAAAGATAATTAAATTATCAATAGCCTTCATCAATAATAAATCAGAGATTTAGAATATATGGTAGATGATAAAACTTTTCAACCATAGTTGCAGCGGAACGAGCAATCCATTAGAAGAGACAAATAGACCATAAAGTCTATTTCTTCTCCACATTAAAAGTCCACCAATAATGTTTTATCCTCGTAACAACATCAATCGGTTCCTTTTCACAATCATATGAATAACTCATAATCATAATTGTGATTCTAATTACTCTTCTCATCCAGGACGAAGATAATTTTTATCACCTGTCTTTACCTGAAACATCAAAGATCATGGTTATACCAAATCACAGTTCCTGTTCATAATCGTACTAATAAGTTCATCTTTTCTGGCGGGCTAAAGATATTCATTAACAATTCATCTTTGCACTTTCTGGGCCAAAGATATTCAACAACAGGTCATCTTTGCACTACTGTGCCAAAGATATTCAACAACAGTCATCTTTTGCACTACTACGGCCAAAGATATTCATCAATATTTCATCTTTGCACTACATGCCAAAGATATTAATATCTCAAAGAAATACATAATCATTTTGAATTTATATAAACCATAATTATAATCATGTTGATCAATTCACCTTTGCACTTAAGCTAAAATATTCAATTATAAATTCAATGGTTACGATCATACCGATCAATGATTCGACTTTTGCACTCATTGGCAAAGAGAACCCATAGTCACGATCATACCAATAATCTACCCATCTTTACACTCAAGTCAAAGAGAAATTTCTTCACCAGGATTATAAAAATGTTATATATGATAATAAAAACAATATTATCAAAACATGGATTTAATTTTAAGAGTAAGATTCATAAATCAACGATAATTTGGTCAAAAAAAGAAACCAATTTTGTCATGAATAGTAACTCATGAATAGTAACTCATGAATAGTAAATCATGAATAGTAACTCATGAATAGTAACCCCGACATGAAAAAGGTAGAAATTCCACAATAAAACTCATACCAATATTTCGGTATAATGATATTGAAAGAATAACATTTCTTAAACTTATAAACAATTTATTTTAATTGTTTACACTTTACAAAATAATGTATTTAATCATTTTAAAATGCCAAACTCATAAGATTTCATCACCAATAACCAAAACCCTCATAAAAAATCTGCATATACATCATATAGGATTCTCAAGCCATAAAATTCTACTTTCCAATTTTCTTACTTCACATAACATATTTAATTCATTTACTCATAATTAGATCATTTTCATGAAAAATACCAAATCAGTTCCAAAAATATTTCTTTTCTGAGATTTAGCATAATATAGTCCCATATTGAACATATATTTTTCTCAGAATTTTTAAAATTCATTTACTATTTTTCATATGGCCAAAACAGCCGAATATTTAGACATTTATCATAAATTTTACTTTTGTCCAAAAATTCCAAAATTTACAGGGTATACTTCTATTATATACATGTACTCCCAATAAAAATTTCACCAATTTTGGAGTTAACCACAAGGAGTTATAAGGGTTTTCTTTTAAAATAGTTTTTTTACATAAAATTCATAACTCTTAATTTATACATCCAAAAATCGCCATTTTTGGACACAATCAATAAAACTCATCAAATTATCATTTCAAATTTTTTCAGAATTTTTGAAGGTTTGAAAAGTTACGAAACATGGAAAACATAACAACCCTTAAAATCTCTTACCTCAAAAGAGCAGTATTTCTGACTGGAATATCGGATGAAAAGCCGAAGGAAACTTCCACCGAATAGCAACTCTCAAAGTATCTAAATACTTACAAAAATAAGCTCGATAATATAGAGAGAGAAAACTTATGTTTCTGGTGTGTTTTTCAATTCTAACTTAAGCACCTATTTAAAGGAAAATGCTAGAACGCCAAAAGAGACTAAATTATAAAATATTAATATAATTAATTTACTTGTCTACGCCAATTCTTGTTGAACAAGCTCAGCAGCCACCACACTTGAAAAACCAATTCAGCACATTTATTCAACACCTACCAAAAAGTGGGTCTCACCCAATATTTTAATAAAAATCATTTTATTTTCCGAAACTTCAATAATTCATAAAAAATAGCCCGTTTATCAAAAAAAATACAAATTATATGTCTATTTCGCATGAAATCGAATTCTCTACAACTTTGTAGCTTTGAGTTTTTCCAAATTCCAGACAGAAAATATCCGAAACCCACAAACGGATGATTTTTAACACATTTTAAAATTCATAACAAATCAACCGTTAATTTTTAACGGTTCAAAATTTGTGGATATATACTCAACTTATATATGTATAACATATCCAAAAATCATAATGATCCAACGGTCAGATTAAAATTATAACTCACACAATAGAGCTTTAAGAACACCGATTTTATCTTTTAATACCTCCGATCCGACAAAATACTGATAAAACACCTCATCATTAATTCCTTCACTTATAACCACATAAATAAATCCATCATTTATATCCGCATCAAATAAATATTTCCTTATCATATAAATAAATAATTAATTATTCACAAATAATATTACAGAATCACAATTATGATAAACGGTGGTTCGAGGAAAGAGGGGCTTTCAAATAAGGATTTTCTCCTTCTTGGCGCGCAAATTAGATGACCAAACCTCTCCTTGTGAGAACTTTCTAGACATTGCCAATAATGCTATCTAATAATATTATTCAAATAATATGAATTATTGATCCGATAATGAGAAATCTACGTGTCGTGACAATTATTGAAACAACAATGATATAAAATATCAACGCTTGACAATTATTGAATCAATAAAATAAAATATTGAACAATATTTACTGTAACAATTATTGAGTAGTGCCTTCTTACGTAAGGATTAATAATTCCAAAATATGTTATGCGATCTGGTGTCTCTTAATGCGACGCACGTACATCTTGTATTTTAACAACGGGTAATCCACCGATTGTTAACTTGTAATAATTCTGTAGATATATATAATAAACTCATACTTGTCATTTTCTTCATCCGACAATTATTCTATTATGGGGCCCATAAATGACTGCGCCGTTGTACGGATATTCCCGACAAAAAGAATATTCCACGACCAAACGAATATTCCCCGACAATAATAAGTATTTTATAGCCACTTGCTTAATTTGAAAAAATTTCATATATCACCCTTAACTTTACTTTTTATCAATTTAACCATTTACTGAATAGTAATTATAAGAAAAATTGAATACTTTTATTTCATAAAATTCGGGATCATACAATTAGTCAATCCAAAAGACATAACTAGGAATTCATAATGCCCGTACCAAGTTCTGAAAGCCATCTTTGGAATGTCATCGGTTCTAATCTTCAATTGGTGATATCCAGAACAAAGATCAATCTTTGAAAAGAATTTGGCTCCTTGTAACTGGTCAAAAAGGTCATCAATACGTGGCAATGGGTACCTATTTTTAATGGTGACATGATTCAACTCCCGATAATCAATACAAAGTCGCATACTCCCATATTTCTTCTTCACGAATAGAACAGGAGCACTCCAAGGAGAAGTACTAGGACGAATAAAGCAAATGTCTACCAATTCTTGCAGTTGGGTCTTTAACTCCTGAGGTTCAATAGGAGCCATTCGATATGAGGCTTTGGAAATGGGTTTTGTATAGGGTTCAAGGTCGATACAAAATTCAATTTCACACTCTGGGGTAGGCTAGGAAGTTCTTCAGGGAATACATCAGGAAATTCATTAACAATAGAAATATCTTTCAAAACTGACGTATTTTTGTTTAGATCCGTGACATGAGCTAAGAAAGCTTGACATCCATTTTTCAATAAACAAATAGCTTTATGGCTTGAGATGATAGTGATTGATTTTAATGGTTTGGTTGCTTAAATTCGCATAATAGGTTGGTTAGGAATATGAAAGCTGACAACCTTACGAAAATAATCAATTTTTGCATGATGAGTAGTTAACCAATCAATCCCTAGAATTACGTCAAATGCAAGTATTTTCAATGAAATAAGATCGACAAGTAATGTGATGGTACCGATTTGAACCAAACAAGACTTATAAACTGTGGATGTAATGAAGGTTTCTCCCAATGAAGTTTCAATAGATAAGTTAAAGTCTAATTTCTCCGGAGTCAAATTTAAACGTTGAGCGCAAGTAGGAGAAATAAAAGAATGGGTAGAACCGGTATCAAATAAGGTATAAACTTCGCTAGAGTTTATGATAAGCTTACCCGTGATGACCTCATTTGGGTTCCTTACTTTCTGGGAGGTCATGACAAATGCTCTCCCTTGAACTACCGGTTTTGTCTTATCTGGGACGGCCTTTGATGCTTCCATCCCAGCTAGACTTGTCTTCGGTGCACGACAAAATCGGGCCAGGTGACCTTCTCTTCCACAATTGTAACATGCTTTGGATGACATCGCGCAGTTTGGACTGATGTGTCCCTCTCCTCCAAATTTGAAGCATATGATAGGTGGTCGTTCTCCTTCCTTAACGATAGGTGTCGATGCTGACGTCTTTCCATCATTGTTGAATCTCCTCTTCTTAAAATGTCCATTCTTATTGTTTTGGCCATGATTACCACCGAAGTGGTTACCATTTCTGGCATGTTGATTCCCTCCACGCTTATTGTCACCGCTTCGATGACTGCTCTCACTGGTATTATCATTTTGCCGGCTGCTTTCTTTTGGTTGGGTTGACTCATTATTGCGTTCCAATAACTGAGCCCTATTAACAACATCTGAATACAAACATAGTTTATGAGAGATAAGATATTTATGTATCTCGGGTTTCAAACTTCTTAGAAACATTCGCGTCATTCTCTCCTCATTATCAACCAAATGAGAAGCAAACCGGGACAACTTGGCAAACTTGGCTTCGTACTGTGACACGGTCATATTGTTTTGCTCCAGCTTGATGAACTCTACCTCTTTCATGAGACGAATACTTTCGAGAAAGTACTTGTCGTTAAACAGTTCTTGGAACTTCTCCCAAGACATCTTCAAGTCTGGCGGAGTTGAGTATGCTTCTGATTCCCAACGAAGAATACGCTATGCACATAACATGAGAAGGTGGCAAACGGAACCTTTTGCTCCTCAGAGAATCCCAAGACATCAAATATCTTATTGATCTGCTTTATCCACGTCTCCGCCTTAAGTGGTTTTTGTGACGCCCCCAAAATAGGTATACATCACCTATTCTGAGTTGCCAAATACATGGTACAGAATACAAATACAATCTTAAATATACAAGAAGAGCTGTGAGTTTTAATACAAATATTGTCTTCTAGACAATATTCACTCTCAGAATAAGTCCTCAATACAATTATTATCACATTATTTCACAGAATAGTGAGGACTACTAATACTATCATCTGGACCGTCACTCCGTTCCCTGACTCATTCCAGCTATATTCTCATTTTCTGAAGAGAACAGTGAAAGAAAGGGTGAGCTCAACTAGCCCAGTAAGAAATATTATGACTAAGATAATACATAATAAATTATCATTAGTCTTCAACAATGTTAAACTGATAAAATATAATAGACATCAAGTTTAAATGCAGCGGAAAAAGCAATCCATTAAAAGAGTCAAGTAGAGAATAAAATCTACTATCTTTTGTGATTTAAAAAGGTTTTTCATCACTTTTATAACTTTTATCGCTGAGACTCAGCTTAATAAATAATCCACATCAATGAATAACCCCTGCACTACGGGCAAGGATATTCTTTAGTATCACGACCACAAATTATCCATGCACTACGGGCCAAAGACATTCGTGTATTCATCAATGGTCATGATCATGCCAACAACTGTCCATCAATGCACTACGGGCCAATGAGGACTTTTACCACATCATTTGTAACATTACGGTCATGATTACACCGAATAATCACTAGTCATAATCATACCAAGTCCATCTATGCACTACAGGCCACAGATGACTTTCAACAAAATATAAACATGAGGATGATGACAATGATATAAGAATTCAATAAAACAAGTTCAAGAATTAATTTATCCAGGAACTAATAACGTCCAAATTGTCAACATGATACTTCTTTGTAGAGTAAAATTCAAGAATGTTCAGAAGAATATTTCCATGAAAAGATACTGGATGAAGCGCAAATATGAAGGATATTCCACTAATTTCATGGAGTATAGAAGTTAAAACTTTAACCAACTTAGTATAATAAGGAATGGAATAACAAAAGAAATCACCAAGCATGCGACGATGAATCGCATGCAAGCAGAGTTATTCAATAGAATAATAAAAGCGGAACCAGTCCAGGCGTAAAACGCATGCATGACAGAATATTCAGCGAGAATAATAATAAAGATGGAACTAGGTCCGGCGTAAAACGCATGCGCAGACGAGGATATTCCAATGTAATAAAAAAGCGGAACCGAGGTCATGCATAAAGCACAGACAGGATGTTCCAACGGAATAATAAAGACGGAACCAAGTCATGCGTAAAGCACAGACAGGATGTTCCAATAGAATAATAAAGATGGAACCAGGTCCACTGTAAAACGCACAGACAAGATATTCCAACAGAATAATAAAGAATGGAATAACATAAGAATTTCACAAAGTATGTGGTACTTCGCATAAACAGGTTATTCCAACATAATAATAATGAATGGAATAACAGAAGTTCTCTTCATGAAGACGAAAGAAAGAAATAATACCCCTTACCTCGTAAGAAACCGAATCTTTGGAATAGTGAGGTGGTGAGCTTCTTCTTCTTATAGATTTTCTCTCTATTGTTTCTCTCTACAATTTCTCTCTATAATAATTTCTCTATAGATTTAGTGAATTGGTGAGAAATGAAGGAAGAATGAGCTTCTATTTATAGAAAAATATAGTTTCAATAATTGCACGTTTTGGGGCTCGAAAATTACGATACATGTCGGAACATTACAGCCGATTGCAAATTTTCGCTTTGACACAGTTACATTATTTATCATTCATTGGAATAACTGCATCATGTCTGAGTACCGCATGCATGGTGATTTCTTTTGTTATTCCATTCTTTATTATACTCAGTTGGTTAAAGTTTTGACTTCTATACTCCATGAAATTAGTGGAATATCCTTGATTTTTGTGCTTCATCCAGTATCTTTTCATGGAAATATTCTTCTGAGCATTCTTGAATTTTACTCTACAAAGAAGTATCATGTTGAAAATTTGGACGTTATTAGTTCCTGAATAAATTAATTCTTGAACTTGTTTTATTGAATTCTTATATCATTGGCATCATCCTCATGTTTATATTATGTTGAAAGTCATTTGTGGCCTGTAGTGCATAGATGGACTTGGTATGATTATGACCAGGGATTATTCAGTATAATCATGACCGTAATGTTGCAAATGATGTGGTAAAAGTCCTCATTGACCCATAGTGCATTGATGGGCAGTTGTTAGCATGATCATGACCATTGATGAATACACGAATATCCTTGGCCCGTAGTGCATGGATAATTTGTGGTTGTGATACTAATAAATATCCTGGCCAGTAAAGTGGATGATGTGGATTATTTATTGTCGAGTCCCAATGATTAAAATGATGAAAAATCTTTTAAATCATAAAAGATAGTAGATTTTATTCTCTACTTGACTCTTTTAATGGATCGCTTGTTCAAGCATGCTTAAACTTGATGTTTGTTATATTTTATCGTTTAACACTATCAAGGCTAACGATAATTTATTTTGCATTATCTTAGTCATAATATTTCTTATCGGGCTAGTTGAGCTCACCCTTTCTTTCACCGTTCTCTTCAGAAATGAGAACGTATGGGGACTAGTCTGGGAAAGCAGAGTAACTATCCGGATGGTAGCATTAGTAATCCTCACTATTCTATTAGATAGTGTGACAATAATTGTAATGAGGACTTCATTGAGTGTGGATATTGTCTAGATGACAATATTCTTATTAAAACTCTTATATTATGTTTTGTCGTATCTTACACGACTGTTGTATTATAAAGTTGTATTTGAATTTTGTACCATGTATTTGGTGACTCAAGATGGGGGATGTATACCTATTTTGGGGGTGTCACAATATTAACGTTTAATAATTACATTATGCTCACCAATTAGAATTAGGGTTTCCTAATTAGGGTTTAGGATTCCCGAATTTAAAATTAGGGTTTTCCGTCATACAATTAGGGTTTCTAACTATGCGTTAGGGTTTCTAATCCTGAGATTAGGGTTTCTAATCTCTTATTAGGGTTTATTAATTTTAAACCTTATCCGATCAATCATTGATCAATATTTCTATACAGTACAAACACATATTCATCGATACAATTATTTTAATTACATTTTCTATCGAATCCCTTTTCCAAAAATTAGGGTTAGGGTTTCTAAAGTTGTTAAGCATAACTCTACTCTAATTTCTCAATCAATACACAAATTGACTAATTCTCGAGACTCGTATCACAGATACACAGTACAATATTAATAGTCAATATTACATAAAAAAAATTATTCGAAAAATTTGGATTATTCGATATCCCGGGTTATCACAAAAAATATACGTACAAACTTACAAATAAAAGTGCAATGCTAGTCATTCTAAATCAGGTAGGTCAACAAGGTAGACCACCTCCTCTGGTTTGTTTGGCATTTATAAAAAGGGATTGAGTCGTTAGCTATTCACTTTGAAAATTTTCCTACTCTTTGGATTTTCAAACTTACCGGACAACTTGTTTGAGGGTGATATGGTGTTACAAGCTTGTGGATGATGGAATACTTTTTTAGTAAGGATGAAAAAGGCTAATTACGAAAATGTTTTTCTTGATCACTGATTATGGACCTAGGGGGTACAAAGTGAGAGAAAATGTTCTCTTTCAAAAATTTGATAACAACTTTTGTAGTCCGATTTTTATAATGACAAATACACACAATTATACACGGTCAATCAAGTAATAAAGAAGTAAGAAAGAGTGTCGAACCCATAAGGAACATTTACTAACAATTACTTTAATTACCAATTTAACCCACTTAAATAGTCACTCTAGTTGATTTGTGAAATTGTTTAAAATAAAAGAAATAAAACTGAATAAACTAGCAAAGATTGATCACCAAATGATTAAAACATAGGAGTACAATTTCTTCAATTGCTTTACAATAATCTCCTTACCATATTTCCCTTTATTTAATCTAATGAATTGTCAACTATGATTTCCTATCAATTTGTTAACATTTTTCAATGAATAATAAAAAGACCCATTTTAGTTATTTTGCTATTTTCACGTAAGACACTTAAAATAGATTCATTAAGCACAAACTTCTAACATAATTACACATGATATACAAGTACTTTTGTCTCATACACTGTTATGTTATCCTTGATAAGAATCAATAAATTTATGTATTATTATATTTAGATCTAATCTAAGATTTCCGCTTTCAATTCCATTAAAGATATCAAGCTAATTGTTGGCCAAACAATTATTACTTTAAGCACAAAATATAATAATCAATTCAATAGGATCAATAAGGAGAAATAATAGTAATTGAATTATCGAATTGCAAAAGGTTCCATTGTAACCCTAATTGGGAAATTAGTTCATCATCACATTAAAAAGTAGAAGATTAAAATTAAATAGCAATATAATTACAAATAATGAAATTAAGAGAAGAAGAAAAAATTTGTCAAAAAATCTCCAATCTCGAAGCTCCACTCTCCATTTCGTGTGTTCTTCAAAGTAATCTCCAAGTCTCCAAGAGTAGCTCTCAATCAATTCTAGTCAAAAGTCTTTTCAAACTTAGATAAAACTAATATTTATGGTCCAAGAAAAAACCCTATTACATAAGGTAAGTAAAAATCCTATTATGGGTCAACATTGGAAACTTGGAAACAAAATCTGCTAGAAAATCATCAGACTGACGCAACCCACACCGTCTTCCTTCAGTGAGCAGCGCGCCTTGCGCTACCCATACAAAATCTTCAAGCATCCTGGCGCGGCCCGCGCTATGTCCAGTGTATCACCCCGCGCCACACTAACAGTTAGCCCAGATTCTCATTCTTTTCTCCCTTTTTAGCTTATAAGTCCATTCTTGCCTCCCTTCCTGCATATTAACACAAAAACCATAACAAGTAATATGTATTACTTGAGAAATAGCAAAATATTAAGCCCAAAAATACCAAATTCATAGGTTTTTTACCCACTCATCAAATACCCCGAGCTCTTTCCCTTCTCAGTCTTTAAAAAGTTCTTTTAACCTCGAGAACAAGAGGGATTATGTTCGGATCTTGATGAGGTTGCATACAAGATCAAGAGTATCTAAAAAATTGAAATAGAAAAACACGTCTAAATTAAGATCATCTTGAATTGGTATTAATATTGAAAAGAATTAGATAAATAAGTTCTCCGATAACGGCGCCAAAAATTTGTTGAACGCGTATACTTGCGCGTGTTTTATTGATTGCGAAATGAACGCCTCCGCGAATGGAATATTGATATGAAGCTTCTCGAAAACTTCTAAAAATTTAGAAAACTACTTGTCCAGTTTCTACTTCTGAATGCATTGTGGAAAAGGCAAAGGGGGTATCAAAGGACTTTGTTTATTAACAGTAGGAACTGGTACTTTGACTTCTGTTATTCCACTTTCATGACCCGCATCCTTATTACTATCACTCTCATAACTGCCTTTATCTGCAAATGCTTTTGGTGACACCATTGAAGTTTCTCTTTCAGTCTCATGTAATTCCCTACCACTCTAGAGTGTAACTACTTTACAGTGCTCATTGCCTTCCCTCTTGGAGTTTACTTTAGTTTCACTAGGCAAGGTACCTTGAGGGCTATTATTTATGGCAATGGCCAACTTTCCCATTTGCTATTTATTCTTGTCTCATTCTGTGTTATATATCTGGAGAGAATGTGAAACCCCAAAATTTACGATTAAAGATTTAATTTTCTCGATTTTTTTTCATCATTATGGTGTGGATTTGATATAATATTATAGTTGTGGGTAGTATTTATAAATTTTTCAAAAGTACGCAAGTTGTTATATAATATTCGATTGGTCGAGAAATATTCGTTTTAATAGGGAATATTTGTACAACGGCACAATCATTGGTGGACCCCACAACGGAATTATTGTCTGATTGAGAAAACGACAAAAATATTTTATAAAAATAACGGCGGAAGTTTTACCGTTAATACCGTTGAACTACTCGGTAGTAAAAGTAAAGTACGATGTCTGGCGTGGTTGCATAGTAGCATTACCAGTATTGATTATTGATGCTTACGTGATAAGTCACTCGCTTTTTTTTTATTGGTATTATTAATGTAATAAAAGCGGAAAAGCTTTTTATATAAAGCAGAATACTTTTATAAAGTTATTCTATAAATAGAATATATTATATTTTATTATGCATAATGTTGCATAGTGCTTTGCATAGTGTTTTGCATAGTAAAATCTTTTTATATAAAACATAATACTTTTATAAAGTTATCTGTTTTATTAGACAATAATTAGAATATATTATATTTTATTATTATAGTAGTGTTTGCATAGTGTTTGCATAGTAAAATCTTTTTATATAAAACAAAATACTTTTATAAAGTTATTCATTTTATTATATTATAAATATAATATATTATATTTTACTTAAAAGATTTTGCTTTAAATCTGGACCGTCTGTTTAAAAGTATATCAATCTGGACCGTTCATGAATTAGTTACTTTGCAGTCCATTCTTCTGTAAATAGAAGCTCATTCCTTCATTATTTCTTACTTAATTCCTTTGAAACTAGAGAGAGAAACTATAGAGAGAAAGAAGAAAAATGTTCTGCTACTTCACTACTCCTATATCCAGTACTCTTCTTTCTAAGGTAAGGGATATTATTTGTTGTACCCATAAGTGGTATTATTTCTTTTGTATTCATGAAGAGAACTTCTATTATTCCATTCTTTATTATTATGTTGGAATAACTTATGCCAAGCACCGCATATACATTGTGAAATTCTTCTGTTATTCCATTCTTTATTATTCTATTGGAACATCACATGCGTGCTTTTACGCATGACCTAGTTCCGTTATTTATTATTTAGTTGGAACATCACATGCATGCGCGTTTACGCATGACCGGTTTAATTCTTTATTATTCTATTGAAATATATCACATGCATGCGTTTTCTTGGGACACGGATTCCATTTTTATTATTACATTGGAATATCACATGCATGCATTTTACATGGGACGTGGTTACATCTTTATTATTACGTTGGAATATCATGTCTTTTGCTTTTACGTTTACTGTTTGGACTGGTTACATCTTTATTATTCATTTGAACATCCATATATCAGTAATTTTGTCGACTTGGTTCCGTTATTTATTATTCTCATTGGAATAACTTGTCATCATGACGTCTCGCATGCATGGTGATTTCTGTTGTTATTCCATTCTTTATTATTCTATTTAATATATCCCGCCCAATGTATAACGCTTTGACACAGTTCTATTATTTATTATTACATTGGAATAACCTATCTATCTAAGCAACCGCATGCATGGTGATTTCTTTTGTTATTCCATTCTTTATCATACTCAGTTGGTTAAAGTTTTCACTTCTATACTCCATGAAATTAGTGGAATATCCTTGATATTTGCGCTTCATCCAGTATCATTTCATGGAAATATTCTTCTGAGCATTCTTGAATTTACTCTACAAAGAAGTATTATGTTGACAATTTGGACGTTATTAGTTCCTGGATAATTTAATTCTTGAACTTGTTTTATTGAATTCTTATATCATTGTCATCATCCTCATGTTTGTATTTTGTTGAAAGTCATACGTGGCACATGGTGCATAGATGAACTTAGTATGATTATGGCCAGGGATTATTCGGTATAATCATGACTGTAATGTTACAAATGATGTGGAAAAAGTCCTCATTAGCCGAAGTGCATTGATGGACAGTTTTTGGTATGATTATGGCTATGGATTCTCTTCGGCCAAGTGAGCACAGATAATTATGGCATGATCAGGACCGTTGATGAAAACACAATTATCTTTGGCCCGTAGTGCATGGATAATTCGTGGTCGTGATACTAAATAATATCATTGGCCTATAGTGCAGGGATGAATTGATGATGTGGATTATTTATTAAGCTGAGTCCCAGCGATAAAAGTGATGAAAAACTTTTTAAATTATAAAAGATAGTATATTTTATTCTCTACTTGACTCTTTTAATGGATTGCTTGTTCCGCTGCAGTTAAACTTGATGTCTATTATATTTTATCAGTTTAACATTGTTGAAGACTAATGGTAATTTATTCTGCATTATCTTAGTCATAATATTTCTTACTGGGCTAGTTGAGCTCACCCTTTCTTTCACTGTTCTCTTCAGGTAATGAGAATATAGCTGGGACGAGTCCGGGAACGGAGTGATGGTCCAGATAATAGTATTAGTAGTTCTCACTATTCTGTTAAATAGTGTGATAATAAATGTAATGAGGACTCCATTGAGAGTGGATATTGTCTAGAAGGCAATATTATTGTTTTGACTTTCAGTTTACGTTTTGTCGTATTTTACACGACAGCTGTATTATTAAGTTGTATTTGAATTTTGTACCATATATTTGGCGACTCAAGATGGGTGATGTATACCAATTTTGGGGAGCGTCACAGTTGGTATTAAAGCTTAGGATATGATCGCTAGCTGAGATGTGAGACAAGATCTGGGAGTGGAGAGACGGGGAATTCCTTCGCTAGTATGACCTACCTAAGTTTATTTAGTATTTAATTGGTCGGTCAGAGTATAGAGATAATATGTGATATGTTAATTAACCCTTGTTTTGTGGCAGTATTTGAAAATGACATCCGAGAATGTTGAGAATAGCAATGGAGCACAGGAGACCGTTGAGTCTCCACAGATCAATAATCAGGATAATGTGCAATAGGATGGCGATAATCCTCCTGCAAACAATAACACTGATCAATTGATGAACGAAGGTACGTTTAGGAGATTTTTAGAATTCATGCAACATCAAGCGAAGGCGGCTCCTGTTCATAATGTAGGTAAAAATAATGGCAACCCACAATTAGTCACCACTAAGCAATTAAAAGAGCTGGGACCACCAGAGTTTTTGGGAAAGCCAGAACCACTTAAGGCGGAGACGTGGTTAAAGCAGATCACCAAGATATTTAATGTCTTGGGATGCTCCGAGGAGAAAAAGGTTCCCTTTGCCACCTTTATGTTGCATGAAAGCGATTCTTGGTGGAAATCGTAAAGCGTACCCAACTGGCCGACGCGACTCAAGATGTCTTGGGAGAAGTTCAAGAGTCATTCAATGACAAATACTTTTACCGAAAGTATTCGTCACATGAAGGAGGTGGAGTTTATCAATTGGAACAAAACAACATGGACCATGTCGCGATCTGAAGCCAAGTTTGCCGAGTTGTCGGTTTGCATCCCATTTGGTTGATAATGAGAGAGAATGGCGAATGTTTTAAGAGGTTTAAAACACGAGATACGTCGATATCTTATCTCTCATAAAGCGTGTTTATATTGAGATGTTGTTAATAGGGCTCGATTATTGGAGCGCGATAATGAGTCAACCCAACCAAAAGAAAGTACCGGCAAAATGATAATCCGGTGATGCTTGATCATCAAAGCGGTGACAATAAGCATGGAGGGAATCAACATGCCAGAAATGGTAACCACTTCGGTGGTAATCATTGCCAAAATAATAAGAATGGACATTTCAAGAAGAGAAGGTTCAACAATGGCGTGAAGACGTCGGCACCAGCGCCCGTTTCAAAGGAAGAAGAACGACCACCGATCGTATGTTTCAAATGCGGACATGAGGGATACATCCGTCCAAATTGTACGCAGCAATCCAAAGTGTGTTTTAATTGTGGAAGAGAAGGTCACCTAGCTCGATTTTGTCATATGGTAAAGACAAGTCCAGCTGGGATAGTGATGCCAAAGGATGTTCCAGACAAGCCAAAGCCGGTAGTTTAAGAGAGAGCATTTTTTTTTCGTGACGAAGAACCTGAATAAAATTATCACGGGTATGTTAGTCATAAACTCTTGTGAAGTCTATACCGTGTTAGATACCGGTTCTACTCACTCTTTTATTTCACCTAGTTATGTTCAATGTTTGAAGTTAACTCCGGAGAAGTTAGACTTTGATATATTTGTTTAAACTCAGTTGGGAGAAACCTTCGTTACCTCCACTATTTATAAATCTTGTTCAAATGAACACTTTCACGTTACTTGTCGATCGTATCTCTTTGAAAATACCTACCTTTGATGTGATTTTAGGAATCGATTGGTTAACTACTCATCATGTTTTCTGTAAGGTTGTTAGCTTTCATACTCCTAACCAACCTGTTATGTAAATTCAAAGTAACCAAACCACTAAAGTCAATCATTGTCATATCAAGCCATAAGTAAAGAGACCCGATCCTTTCATTGTTGACTTCCTTGTGTGGAATCCACCGAAGCCAGACTTTCCGTAGGTAACATCGTGAATAACGGTGGCAAGTTGATAGGTATCAATGTGAATTACTATCCAAGTCTTGGATGAGGGCCACAATTTTGAATGATATTTATATCGTTAATAAATTTGTTGACGTACTCCTGAAGACTTCTTAGCCTACCCCTAGAGCGTGAAATCGAATTTTGTATTGACCCCAGTACAAAACCCATTTCTTAAACCCTTAAATATTTCTTCAACTAAAATGAACGTAACATGCGCCAAAGACGTTGACTCAAGCTGTTGAAGATTACGATCGTACCATTCAATACCATCGTAGGAAAAGCGAACACGGTAGTTGACGCGTTGAGTAGAAGATCATATGCGGTTACAAGTGCGAATATACGAACCCACATGAAGATAACGAATATACGAGTAGAATCGACTTTAATCGATAAAATTAAAGCCGCTCAAGCTACACACCCGGACATGATGAATGTGAAGAATTAAGAAGGTTCAAGTGGGCGTTATTCTAGAAGCAAGAATCGATGAAGAGAGTAAATCTCAACCCTCGATTTAATTGGCCCATTTGAAATCCTCGATTGAGTAGGAACTGTGGCCTATAGACTCGTTTTACCGCCAAGTATGTCGCGTGTTCATAACGTTTTTCACGAATCGATATTAAGTAAATATGTGGATGACCCGAACCACATTATTGATTTAGAACCGGATGTGATAGCAGAAGATTTAACGTATGAGGAGATACGTGTTAAAATCTTGGATAAGAAGGATCATATTAGACACTTAAAGGTTATACCTCAAGAGTTCGAATCTAACGAAGTGTCCTCATCTGTTCGACATACCAGGTACATACGTAAATTTCGAGGGTGAAATTTCTTAAGGAGGGGAGATTGTGAAACCCCAAAATTTACGAATAAAAATTTAATTTTCTCGAATTTTTTTTTTCAAAATTATGGTGTGGATTTGATATAATGTTATAATTGTGGGTAGTATTTATAAATTTTACAAAGTATGCAAGTTGTTATATAATATTCAATTGGTCGAGAAATATTCATTTTAACAGGGAATATTCGTACAACGGCACAATCATTGGTGGACCCCACATCAGAATTATTATCGGATTGAGAAAACGACAAAAATATTTTATAAAAATAACGGCGGAAGTTTTATTGTTAATACTGTTGAACTACTCGGTAGTAAAAGTACAGTATTACGCGTGGTTGCATAGTAGCACACGGTATTGATTATTGATGCTTATGTGATAAGTCACTCAGTTTTGTTTTATTGGTATTATTAATGTAATAAAACAGAAAAGCTTTTTATATAAAACAAAATACTTTTATAAAGTTATTCTATAAATAGAATATATTATATTTTATTATGCATAGTGTTGCATAGTGCCTGCATAGTGTTTTGCATAGTAAAATCTTTTTATATAAAACATAATACTTTTATAAAGTTATCTGTTTTATTAGACAATAATTAGAATATATTATATTTTATTATGCATAGTGTTTGCATAGTGCCTGCATAGTAAAATCTTTTTATATAAAACATAATACTTTTATAAAGTTATTCGTTTTATTAGATTATAAATATAATATATTTTATTTTATTTAAAAGATTTTGCTTTAAATCTGGATCGTCCGTTTAAAAGTAAATCAATCTGGACCGTTCATGAATTAGTTAGTATGCAGTCCATTCTTCTATAAATAAAAGCTCATTCCTTCATTATTTCTTACGAATTCACTAAAACTCTAGAGAGAGAAACTATAGAGAGAAAGAAGAAAAATGTTCTGCTACTTCACTACTCCTATATCCAGTACTCTTCTTTCTAAGGTAAGGGATATTATTTGTTGTACCTGTAAGGGGTATTATTTCTTTTGTATTCATGAAGAGAACTTCTGTTATTCCATTCTTTATTATTATGTTGGAATAACACTTTATCATCTGAATACCGCATACATGGTGAAATTCTTCTGTTATTCCATTCTTTATTATTTTGTTGGAACATCCTGTCTCTGCTTTACGCATGACCTGGTTCCGTTATTTATTATTTAGTTGGAACATCACATGCAATGCGTTACGCAAGACACAGTTCCGATTCTTTATTATTCTATTGGAATATCACATGCATGTGGTTTCGCTTTGGACTGGTTAAAATCTTTATTATTACATTGGAATATCTATCTCATGCATTTTATGGGACACGGTTCCTTCTTTATTATTATGTTAGAACATCCGCTTGCATGCAATTTAAATCGACCTTGTTCCGTTATTTATTATTACATTGGAATAACACATCATCTATGACGTTCCGCATGCATGGTGATTTCTGTTGTTATTACATTCTTTATTATTCTGTTGAATATCCTGTCGGTGTGTATTACGCCTGACCTGGTTCTATTATTTATCATTCTGTTGGAATAACCTGTCTATGCGAAGTACCGCATGCATGGTGATTTCTTTTGTTATTCCATTCTTTATTATACTCAGTTTGTTAAAGTTTTAACTTCTATACTCCATGAAATAAGTGGAATATCCTTGATATTTGCGCTTCATCCAGTATCTTTTCATGGAAATATTCTTCTGAGCATTCTTGAATTTACTCTACAAAGAAGTATCATGTTGACAATTTGGACGTTATTAGTTCCTGGATAATTTAATTCTTCAACTTGTTTTACTGAATTCTTATATCATTGTCATCATCCTCATGTTTATATTTTGTTGAAAGTCATCTGTGGCCTGTAGTGCATAGATGGACTTGGTATTATTATGACCAGGGATTTTTTGGTATAATCATGACCGTAATGTTACAAATGAAGTGGAAAAAGTCCTCATTGGCCGTAGTGCATTGATGGACAGTTTTTTGTATGATTATGGCTGTGGATTCTCTTCGGCCAAAGGAGCAAAGATGAATTGTTTTATGGCATGATCTGGACCATTGATGAAAACACAATTATCTTTGGCCCATAGTGCATGGATAATTCGTGGTTGTGATACTAAATAATATCCTTGGCCTGTAGTGCAGGGATGAATTGATGATGTGGATTATTTATTAAGCTGAGTCCCAGCGATAAAAGTGATGAAAAACTTTATAAATCGTAAAAGATAGTAGATTTTATTCTCTACTTAACTCTTTTAATGGATTGCTTGTTCCGCTGCAGTTAAACTTGATGTCTATTATATTTTATCAGTTTAACATTGTTGAAGACTAATGATAATTTATTATGCATTATCTTAGTCATAATATTTCTTACTGGGCTAGTTAAGCTCACCCTGTTTTTCACTGTTCTCTTCAGGTAATGAGAATATAGTTGGGATGAGTTGGGGAATGGAGTGACGGTCCAGATAATAGTATTAGTAGTTCTCACTATTCTGTTAAATAGTGTGATAATAAATGTAATGAGGACTCCATTGAGAGTGGATATTGTCTAGAAGGCAATATTATTGTTTAAACTCTCAGTTTACGTTTTGTTGTATTTTACACGACAGCTGTATTATTAAGTTGTATTTGAATTTTGTACCATGTATTTGGCGACTCAAGATGGGTAATGTATACCTATTTTGGGGGGCGTCACAGAGAAGCTCTTCCAGGTTAGACTTCTTTTCCTGATGAGGTGGGGATTGGTATGAGCCTTAAAGTGGTTGAGTCTTAGATTGAAAACCTAGAGGTTATGACGGATTTGGAGCAAAATATTAGGCTTGGTTGTTATAGTTGCTCCATGAGAAATTCGGGTGATTCCTCAAACCAGGATGGTAATATGTGGGAATATTGTTGTTTTTTTATCGACCATAGTTGGAAACATACTAAACTGATTCAACACTAATTGCACACTAATCAGCAGGGTGACTCCCAGAACATCAGTCACATGGCATAACCACACTTTGCACCGATTGCACCCCCATGAAATCAATTTTCTTAGCAAGGGCAGCGACCTGTGCAGATAATGCAGTCACTGCATTAACCTCATATACCCTTGCCACTTTTCGCGGTGCTTGCCTATCAGATGGCCACGAATAATTATTTTCAGCCAAGGTTTCCAACAAATCATAGGTTTCATCATACTTCTTTCCCATGAATGCTCCATCAGCCGCAACATCAATACTCGATCTGGTATAACCCGCTACTCCGTTATAGAATGTTTGAACTTGTAGCCAATTGGGTAGGTTGCGATGTGGACATCATTTTCATAAATCCTTAAATTACTTTCAAGCTTCGTAAAGAGACTCGGAGTCCAGTTGTGGGAAAGATAGGATGTCATGTATGAGTTTTGCAGTTTTCGCTGGCAAAAAGAACTTCGCCACGAATTTATGAGCCAAATCATCCCATGTTGTAATGGAGCCGGATGGGAGCGAATGCTACCAACTCTTTGCCTTGTCCCGAAGAGTGAAGGGAAACAATCGGAGTCTAATAGCGTGTTTGGAAACTCCTTTATATCTGAATGTGTCACAGATTTTTATAAAGATTATCAAATGATCATTTGGGTTGTCATTTGGCATCCCTTCGAATTGCACATTATTTTGGATCATTGGAATCGTGCAAGGCTTAATTTCAAATCTGTTGGCTTGAATCGTGGGTCTTTGTATACTTGCTTGAATATCTGTGACATACGGCATAACATATTCCCATAAAGATTTCTACACTTCTTTAGCCATGATATCTTGATTAAGTATACCCCAAGCTCTTTCCCTTCTCAGTCTTCTAAAAATTTTTTCATCCTCGGGATCAAGAGGGATTAAGTTCAAATCTTGACGAGGTTGCATACAAGATCAAGAGTACCTAAAAAATTGAAACAAAAAAACACGTCTAAATTAAGATCATCTTGAATCAGTATTAATTTTGAAAAGAATTAGATAAATAAGTTCCTCGACAACGGCACCAAAAACTTTTTGACCGCGTATACTTGCGCGTGTTTTATTGATTCCAAAATCAACACCTCCGCGAATGAAATATTGATATGCAGCTTCTTGAAAACCTCCAAAAATTTAGAAAATTGCTTGTCCAATTTCTGATCGTGATGCGTTTTGGAAAAGGCAAAGGGGGTATCAAAGAACTTTGCTTACTAACAGTAGGAACTGGTACTTTGACTTCTGTTATTCCACTTTCATGACCCCAATCCTTATTACTATCGCTCTCATCATTGCCTTCATCTTCAATGGCTTTTGGTGGCACCATTGAAGTTTCTCTCTCAGTCTCATGTAATTACCTACCACTCCGGAGTGTAACCGCTTTAAGGTGCTTATTGCCATCCCTCTTGGGGTTACTTCAGTTTCACTAGGCAAGTTACATTGAGGAGGATTATTTATGGCAGTGGCCAACTGTCCCATTTGGTTCTCTAAGTTCTGGATGGATACCTCTTGTCTATTTATTTTTGTCTCATTCTATGTTATGTAACTGGAAAGAAACTCTTCCAAGTTAAACTTCTTTTCCTGATGAGATGGGGGTTGGTATGAGCCTTGAGGTGGTTTAGTCTTAGATCGAAAACCTGGAAGGTGTGATAGTTTTGGAGCAGAAGATTGGGCTTGGTTATTATTGTTGCTCCATGAAAAATTTGAGTGATTCCTCAAACTAGGATGGTAATGTGTGGGAATATTGTTGTTTTGTTGCCGACCATAGTTGGAAACATACTGAACTGATTCAACACTAATTGCACACTGATGAGTAAGGTGACTCCTAGTACATAAGTCACATGGCACATCCACACTTTGCACCCCCCATAACATCAATTTTCTTAGCAAGGACAATGACTTATACAGATAATGCAGTCACTGTATCAACCTTATATACCCTTGCCACTTTCTGCAATGCTTGCCTATCAGATGGCCACTGATAATTATTTGCTGCCATTGTTTCCAACAAATCATTGGCTTCATCATACTTTTTTCCCTTGAATGCTCCACCAACCGTAACATCAATACTCAATCTGGTATAACCCGCTACTCCGTTATAGAATGTTTGAACTTATAGCCAATTGGGTAGGTTGTGGTGTGGACATCATCTTAGTAAATCCTTAAATCGCTCCCAAGCTTCGTAAAGAGACTCGGAGTCCAGTTTTGAGAAAGATAGGATGTCGTGTCTGAGTTTTATAGTTTTTGCTAACCCTCGGGATCAAGAGGGATTAAGTTTGGATCTTGACGAGGTCGCATACAAGATCAAGAGTACATAAAAAATTAAAATAGAAAAACACGTCTAAATTAAGATCATCTTGATTTGGTATTAATATTGAAAAGAATAAGATAAATAAGTTCCCCAACAACGGCACTGTGACACCCCAAAATTCGGGTACTTCATTCCCACAAGATTTGGTGCTCACTATCCAAAATAATTAAATCTAACTACCCATAATCAATGATAAAGACATAACATAAATAACTTGAATAATAATCTTCCCCATTAAAGGGTTACATTAACTTTAAAATAATCTCAGGTAATCTAACCTTGAACTATTACATAAGTCTGCAGAATACATCACAAAATATAATAAGTCTCATAACAGAATTATACTACTAAAACCAAACAGGTCTCCATCATTTGGACATCTTGCCCTTGCCTTTGCTAGAAGACAGCTCATCAACTTTCTCAACTTGAGCTGCAGTGTTAAATGCAAGAATGAGTAAACAATTGCTCACTAATATAATGATGACAAAAGCAACAACATGAGGTTAAGCAATGAATACTGAATAATAGAGAACTTGTTCTATGAATCCAGGATAGAAAACAAGCTCAAGATTTATATATGAGGGTCTTAAGACCATGAACTATGTCCCTGGTAATTAGGTATTTTTACTTCAACCTTAACAGTCGTTTAGACTATATAGACCCTTCCTTACGTACTTAGGGGGATCAGCCCTTCGTACCATGTATTGTGCACAAACATCTAAATGCTAATGCGTACATAATCCCCTGTATTAGGGTTGTTCATCTCAGTTTGACTTTAGGATTTCCGCACTAAAGAAAGTTTAGTTTGGAACAGCTTAACGGTGATTTTAGAATTTTAGAACACTCAATAATTATGGATTAGTCCAATCAATAAAGATTTATTAGCTATTCGAAGGTTCAATATGGTAATATAATATTGAACAATAATATCTAAGTTAAGATGGAATATCAAAAATATATAGTTGAATAGACATGGTATGTACAAAATATTACATCCAAAAGAGTTAGACAATCTCATTTGGAACAATGAACTTAAACATTTTATGCTTTGGATAGAAAGAAAAAAAAGTTAAGGACTTGCTCAATAAAAGATTAAAGTTTTAAGAACTTGCATAACAATAACAAGTTAAGAATATGAAACTTGCTCAACATAAATATAAGGTTTAGGAACTTGCATAATAGAAAATCAGGGTTAGAGAACTTGTTCGACAACAAAAGATAAATAGAGTTATGAAACTTACATTCATTATAAAGAGAATGAAGTTAGGAAACTTGCCTCGTGCATAAGCTACACAAGTTTAATAAACGTTCGCCAAACACCCTACATATACTATTAGAGTTACATTATCGATTAACTATACTATCATTAACCTTATAGGTTCAATTCTCATAACCTTTAACTTAAGGTCTAACCATATTGGTTAACCACACAACCCGAATCTGAAAACTCACTAACATATAATGTAAAGCTTTAGCATTCAATTCTCACCTCTAACTCTTACAAACATCGAATTTCAAACATTATATAACTTGTTAGGTAAATACTTAAAATCTTCATATTTGGTATTACAATACATTACAATCTGTTATTACATCTTATAATATAATTTAACATCTTATCATGCATACTAAACTAGGTTAGGTCAACATGTCATGTATCGCAACTAAGAAAAAACACTGTTTGTCTCTTTCGGGGATGGGCTTGAATCACTATTTGCCCCAAGCCTTTAGTACTAGTACTAGAAAATTGCGCTTAGTCCTCGCTCCCAGAACCTCAATAGGCGTAGCTCCATCGTTTACGCCTTTACCTGCAGAGGCGTGCTAAAGCCCGATGTGTAAATGACGAAGCAGGCTTTCAAATTTCATTACAAACCAAAACTCCAATTTCCCAATTTCTACAGCGATTCACATACCCAAAAGCTAGAATTTTGTTAACAACACCAAGCATGCATTTCATGATTCTACTAATATAGACATTATATAAAATCAACTTTTAAGGATCAAAAATCATGTTTTTACTAATTTCTTCATATTTTAACACATTTAGCGAATTCAATCACCAAATCTCCAATTCTTAAACAAATTAAGTCATTTCAGTTGCATTGTTTTCGTTTCTTGACATACTAACACAATTCACAACCACTTTACAGATTATAACAAGGATTGAACATAAACTTTTGATCTCAATAAGCCATTTTCACACACACACACACACACATACATATATATATATAAAACTATTAATTTAATTTTCTTTTTATAAACCAATTTCATGAATTTGATCACTAAAGATTACTTATGTATGATAATTATCAAATTATATATCCATATAATCAACAATCCAAACCATAATCCAAAAAAATTCCAAGTCACAGAGAATAGATATTACAAAACTAGGAGTTAGAATTAGGAATAGATTATACCTTTAATACTTGATTTAGCAAAGTTGATGATTCCAAAGCTTGTTCCTTCGATTCCCAATTCACGGAGAACTCTCAATTTCCTCTCTAGCTCCCTCAATTTCTTTCTAACACTGTGTTTTCTTCATCTCTAAACTCTTTGTTCTTTAGCCTTAGGAAAATAATATGCATAACAAATAAACAGAAGTATATAGCCTTTCCCACGTTCATCAGTTAAAAAACCAATAGGCTACATCAGTTAAATTATGCCAAAGGCCACAAGGCCATGTTTGGCTATACCTTAGATTAGGATTCTAGTTCACTTATATTATATAGTTCCTTGTCACTCCATTATTTAGTTAATTTAATTAAATTTATAATTTAAATTAACATTTGCCTCATAATTAGAATTTCCATAATGATTTATAATTTTATTTAACAAACTAATAAATCTCTAATTTAATTATTAAATTAAATTAGAACAACATTATAACAATTTAATAATTCATTTAATTTAATTATCTCATTAAATTAAATCTTCAAATCATAAAATTACCATTTATTAATTTAATTATTATAACACATTCTAACTAATTTATTACACCACAATTTCATCAATTATTTATTTATCTCAATAAATAAATCAATTTAAATATTTATTTAATTCAATAAATATTTTTAAATTAATTATAAATTTCTCGTTCGTTACATCCTTCCATCCTTAAAATGATTCTGTCCCTAGAATCACAACTCAACAAATTCATTCGTTACAGTCTTCCCTCCTTAACATGATTCTGTCCCCAGAATCACTATAAAAGATTAAGCAAATAACTTAGGATAATTTTTCATCATAACTTCTTCAAGTTCCCACGTAGCTTCTTCAGCATTATGGTTTCTCTAGATTACCTTAACAGAAGGTATCACTTTATTCCTTAGTACTTGCTCTTTCCTGTCAATAATCTGAATAGGGACTTTTTCATAAGAAAAATCTTTTTCAAACTGTAACGGTTCATATTCTATAACATGTTTATAATCGGACTTATATGGCCATAATACTAAAACATGAAAAATATTATGAATATGTTCTAGTTCTGGAGGTAGAGCTACTTCATACGCCACTTCACCAACTCGTCGTAGGACTTCAAAAGGTCATATAAACCTAGGGCTTAGTTTTTCCTTTTTACCAAACTGGATTTTCCCTTTCCAAGGAGACACTTTTAAAAAAACAAAACTATCGGCATCAAACTCCCGATTTTGTCGGTGTTGATCGGCATATTTCTTCTGCCTATCCTGTGCAGCTGTTAATCTTGCCCGAATTGTGACGCCCCCAAAATAGGTCCAATCCACCCAACCTATTCTGAGTCGCCAAATACATGGTACAGAAACATCTACAACTTCATTATTACAATTATCGTGCAAAATACGATAACACATATACTGTGAGTTTAAATACAAATATTATCTTCTAGACAATATCCACACTTAAATAAGTCCTCATTACAATTATTGATACACTATTTTACAGAATATTGAGGACTACTAAAACAACTATCTTGAACCATCACTCCACACCTCGACTAGTTCCCGCTATATTCTTTCCTCCTGAGAAGAAAAACGGAACAAAAAGGAAAAAGGTGAGCTCAACTAGCCCAGTAAAGAATATTATGACTAAGATAATGTACAAAAAGTTATCCTTAGTCTTCAACAGGGAAAAATCTGATAGAATACCATAGACAACAAGTATTAGATCAACAACTACAACGGAAACAACAATTCATTAGAAGAGTTAAGTAGAGAATGAAGTCTACTATCATCCGTGAATTTAAAAGTCCATCATCGATATTTTATCCATGTAACATCAATCAATGTACATCTTGAATCAAATATTCATCTTTGCACTACAGGCCAAAGATATTCATCAGTTGGTCATGTTCATCTCAACACCGGTTCATCTTTGCACTATGGGCCAAAGATATTCATCATGAAATCATTCATCTTTGCACTACAGGCCAAAGATATTCAGTAATATCATCATTTAGGACTGAAGATGATGAAAAATATTTTAAAGAAAACGAATCCAGTGAGACAAAAGAATAAATATTAGGGATTCGTACTTTAGACAATTTAAGTTCAAATATACTCCATAATAAACCATAGTGGAGTAAAATTCAAGAATGAAGATCAAAACATAGATCCAATCAAAGATAGGAACCATAACAGACAATCTTGGACACAGAAAATAAAATTTAATATTTCTGTGAATAGTATCGTATTCGTGAATAGTGTCGTATACGTGAATAGTGCCGTATACGTGAATTGTAACCCCGACACAAAAAGACAATAATTTCACAAGAAAAATCATCATGCTTAGTAACTCGTGAATAGTAACTCATGAATATTAACTCATGAATAGTAACCCCGACACAAAAAGACAAGAATTTCACAAGAAAAATCTTACCAATATTCTAGCATAATGATATTGAAAGAAATAATATCATTTTAAAAAAAATAACATCCCTTACCTCAAAAAGACAGTACTTCTGACTGGAATACTGGATATAGTGCTGAAGGAACTTGCACCGTATAGCAACACTCAAAGTATCTAAATACTCATAAAAATACGCTCGATAATATAGAGAAAAAACTTCAGTTTTTGGTGTGATTTTCAATTCTAACTTAAACACCCTATTTATAGGAAAATGCTTAGAACACCAAAGTAGAAAATTTAATAAAATATTAATATATATAAAAAATTTCACGCCCACCTTAAAAAATATGAATTCAGCATGTTTACCACTCATGTAGGGCCCACCAAAATGAAAAACATGTTTTTATCATTTAATGCAACAAAATCAATTCAGACCCAATATTCCGGAATTTCAATAATTCATAATAAATAGCCCTTTTATCAAAAAAAAATCAAATCTTATGTCCATTCCATAGAAAATTTAATTCTCTACAATTTTACAGAAGAAAGTTTTTCCAAATTCCAAACAAAAATTGACAGAAATCCACATACGGACGATTTTGCAAGCTATAATCAAATTTCAGTCAAAAATGGGGTCCATCAACACACAAAACATTTGTTAAACATTTTTTGTAACAAAGACACTCTTCTTCCACATTTATTCATATATCACACATTCATTATAAAATATCACCATTATTATATTATTATAATTTAATTTAATTATTTTATCAGAAAAGACAAAATATCGATTTTCAACAATTGTCACTTTTAAAATTTTCTCCATCCATATCTACATAAAATGAATATTTTCCTTATCATATAAATCAATAATTAATTATTCACAAATAATATTATAAAATCACAATACTGACAACAAGGTTGTTCCTAGGAAAGAGGGGGTTTTCCAATAAGGATTTCTCCTTACTGGCGCGCAATTAGGTGACCAAACCTCTCCTTAGACAGAACTTTCTAGACATTGCCAATAATGTTATCTAATAATATTATTCAAATAATATGAATTATTAATCTGATAATGGAAAATACTGTGTAGTGATAATTATTGAAACAACAATAATATAAACATTAAAATTTCGTCCTCGAAATTGATGTACGTACCTTGTATTTAGAAAAGGTGAGGATACCTCACTTTCATTTCTGATTCCAACTCCCAGGTCATTTCTTCAATAGCATGGTTTCTCTACAAAACTTTGACTTGTGGTATGACCTTTGTGCGTAGGACATGCTCCTTCCTATCCAAGATATTGACACGTACCTCCTCGTACGTTAAATCTTTGGCTATTTTGTCTGGTTCTAACTCAATAACGTGGTTCAGGTCTTTTACATATTTACGAAGCACAACTATGTGAAAAATATTATGAACACGAGACATACTTGGAGGTCACGCGAGTCTATAGGCCACATTTCCTACTTTGTCAAGAATCTGAAATGGACCAATAAATCGTGGATTGAGCTTTCCTCTCTTCCCAAATCTTGTAACTCCATTCCATTGATCAACACGCAATAATACATGATCCCCAATATTAAATTTCACATTCTTTAGATGAAGATCTGCATAACTCTTTTGTCGATCCTATGCCGTTTGTATACGTTATCGAATCATTTGGATCTTTTCTGTAGTAATACATAACAACTCTGATCCCAACAATGTTGCTTTACCCACCTCATCTCAACATACTGGAGAGCGACACTTTCGTCCATACAATGCTTCGAATGGAGCCACGCCTATACTTGCCTGATAACTGTTGTTGTAGGAGAATTCCACCAATGGTAAATACTTATCCCAACTCCCTTTGAAGTCTAGGACACAGAGTCTTAATAGATCTTCAAGAGTTTGAATAGTCCTATCTGATTGTCCGTCTGTTTGAGGATGGTATGCCGAATTGAATCGTAAATCCATGCCCGTAGCTTTTTGTAAGCTAACCAAAAATCGTGAAGTGAATCTTGGGTCACCATCCGAAACAATGGATATTGGCATGCCATGCAATCTCACAATCTCATTTACGTACATACGAGCAAGACGTTCAAGGGAATAAGTCTCCCGTATCGGAAAGAAATGAGCAGACTTAGTTAATCTATCAACAATAACCCAAATCGCATTTATGCCTTGAGAAACCGTGGGAAGACCCGTAACAAAATCCATGGAAATGTGTTCCCACTTCCATTTCGGAATCTCAAGTGGTTGCAATGGACCCTTTGGTACTTGATGCTCTGCCTTTAGACGTTGACAAGTTAAACACCTCGAGATAAACTTCGCGATCTCTCTCTTCATATTGTTCCACCAAAATGTATGTCGAAGATCACGATACATTTTGGTACTTCCAGGATGGATTACAAACGGTGTATTGTGTGCCTCCATCATGATCTTGTACTTCAAATCAGAGTCTTTAGGAACAAAAATTTGGAGTTGACTCGAAGTATTCCTTCTTCATCGATTCTTGATTCTGGGATAACACCTTCTTATACTTTTTTCTTTATACGTATCATCTCTGGGTCTGTGGCTTGAGCAACTTTAACTTTTTCGATTAAAGTCGATTCTACTCGTATATCATCACATGGATCCCTAGAGTCTTTAACTATATCTCTATCAGTTGTAAGTTATACGAAATTGGTCTTTATATTTGAAAATATCGCACTCGTACCCGTATACAATCTTCTACTCAACACGTCAGCTACCACGTTCGCTTTTCCAGGATGGTATGGTCAGAACAGGTGCCAAAATGAGTCTCCTTTTGAGTTCTTGAAAGTTTTTCTCAAATTCATCGTTCCATTTGAATTTTATATCTTTTCGAGTCAGCTGAGTTAATGGAGTAGTGATTCGAGAATATCTTTCAACGAATCTCCAATAATAACTAGCTAAGCCTCGAAAGCTACGTATTTCGATTACTGACTTAGGTTACTCTCAACTATGAGTCATATCCCAATCTTGGATAGCACGTCACAATGGCACCTATCAGTTTACTACTGCAGGAATATGGCGTCCCCTACGGAGAGTCTGGCTTTAGTGCATTCCATAAAGGAAGTCACCAGATAGATGCTTGGGTATCAACTTCTATAGTTGGGTTTTTAACTCTTGAAGTTCAATAGGAGCCATTCGATATGAGATTTTAGAAATGGGTTTTGTACCGGGTTCAAAGTCGATACAAAATTCAATATCATGCTCTGGGGTAGGCCAGGAAATTCTTCAGGAAATATGTCAGGAAATTTACTAACAACAGAAATATCATTCAAATCTGACGTATTTTTGTTCAAGTCCATGACATGGGCTAAGAAAACTTAACATCCGTTTTTCAATAAATGAATGAATTTATGGCTTGATATGAAAGTGTTTGAATTCAATGGTTTGGTTGTTTGAATTCGAATAACAGGTTGCTTAGGAATATGAAAACTAACAACCTTACGAAAGTAATCAATTTTGGCATGATGAGTAGTTAACCAATCACTCCCTAAAATCACATCAAAAGCAAGTATCTTAAAAGGGATAAGAACAAAAGGTAATGTGATGATGCCAACTTGGAACAAACAAGTTTTATAAACAGTGGACGTAATGAAAGTTTATCCTAACGGAGTCTCCACAGATAAGTCAAAGTCTAATTTCTCTGGAGTCAAGTTTAAACATTAAGCACAAGCAAGAGAGATAAATGAATGGGTAGAACCGGTATCTAGTAAGGTATAAACTTTGCAAGAGTTTATGATTAGCTTACCCGTGATCACCTTATTTGGATTCCTCACATTTTGGCTAATAACGACAAACGCTCTTCCAGGAACCGCCGACTTTGACTTTTCTGGGACAGCCTTTTGAGTCACCATCCCCGCTGGACTTGGTTTCGCTACAGTACAATCTCGAGCGATATGTCATTCCTTTCCACAATTATAACATACCATGAACTATTGTGGACAGTTTGGGCTGATGTGTCCCTCTTTTCCACATTTATAGCATGTGACCGGTGGTCGTTCTCCTCCCTTCAGAATAGTTGATGGTGGTGCTGACGTCTTCGCATTGTCATTGTTGTACCTTCTCTTTTTAAAATATCCTCCCGACTCGCTTCTTCTATTATCATGGCTACGATTACCACCAGAGTGGTTACCGCTTTTGTCCGTATTTTTCCCACCCCACTAATTATCGTTGCTCCGATGACTGTTGTCACCGGTATGACCCTGGTTGTGGTCCCTCGGTTGAACGTACTCGTTATCTCGCTCTAATAATTCAGCCATGTTGACAACATCTGAATATAGAGAAAATTTATGAGAAATGAGATATTGACGTAAGTCGGGTTTCAAACCTCTCAGAAACATCCGCGTTATACGTTCCTCATTCTCTACCAAATGAGGTACAAGCCTGGATAACTCGGCGAACTTCGCCTCGTACTGGGACACCGTCATGTTGTTCTGTTCTAGTACTTGTGATATGACGAATATGACAGGAAAGTACTTGTCATATGACGAATATGACAAGTACTTGTCATTGAACAGTTTCTAAAATGTTTCCCAAGATATGTTGAGTGCGGCTGGCTGGGTACGCTTCACAGATTCCCACCAATAATCTGACTCATTACGGAACATAAAAGCGATGAATGAAACCTTCTGTTCCTCCGTGCATCCCAAGACATCGAATATCTTGGTAATTTGCTTGACCCACATCTCCGCCTTAATCGGATCCGTCTTTCCCCAGAATTCTGGTGGTCCCAACTCTTTGAACTGCTTGGCTGTGACAAATCGTGTGTTGCTATCATTTCCACCTGTATTTTGTACACGAGTCTCCCTCGTCTGATTTTGCATGAACTGCAAAAAGCTTATAAACATCTCATCGTTCATCGTCTGATCAGTGGTGTTGTTTACAGGAGGAACATTGTCGTCCTGTTGCACGTTCTCCTAATTGGTGAGTAAAGGTGTCTCCACGGTCTCATTTACTCCACTGTTAACATTCTCAGTTGTCATTCTCAAATACTGCCATAAAACAAGGGTTAATTAAAGAAATTTATATGCAACATAATAATCCTATACTCTGACCAACCAAGAAATAAGCTTAGGTAGGACATAATAGCGAAGGATTTACTCGTATCTGCCCTCCTAGTTCTATTCCCCGATCTCTGCCAAAGACCATATCCCTAAGCTCTGATACCAACTGTGACGCCCCCAAAATAGGTCTAATCCACCCAACCTATTCTGAGTCGCGAAATACATGGTACAGAAACATCTACAACTTCATTATTACAATTGTCGTGCAAAATACGACAACACATATACTTTGAGTTTAAATACAAATATTGTCTTCTAGACAATATCCACACTCAAATAAGTCATCATTACAATTATTGATACACTATTCTACAAAATAGTGAGGACTACTAAAAAAACTATCTTGAACAATCACTCCACACCCCGACTAGTTCCCGCTATATTCTCGCCTCCTGAGAAGAAAAATGGAACAAAAAGGAAAAGGGTGAGCTCAACTAGCCCAGTAAAGAATATTATGACTAAGATAATGTACAACAAGTTATCCTTAGTCTTCAACAGGGAAAAATCTGATAGAATACCATAAACAACAAGTATTAGATCAACAACTGCAGCGAAAAGAATAATTCATTAGAAGAGTTAAGTAGAGAATGAAGTCTACTATCATCTATGAATTTAAAAGTCCATCATCGATATTTTATGTGACGCCCCCAAAATAGGTATACATCACCCATTCTGAATTGTCAATACATGGTACAGAAACAACTACAACTTTATTATTACAACAGTAAAACTGTGAGTTTAAATACAAATATTATCTTCTAGACAATATCTATACTCAAATAAATCCTCATCACATTTATTGATACATTATTTTACAAAAATGGTGAGGACTACTAAACAATCCTTTCTAAAACCTTTATTCCATACCCGACTGCATTACTCGCTTATATTCTCGCCTCGTGAGAAAAATGGAACAAAAAGGAAAAGGGTGAGCTCAACTAGCTCAGTAAAGAACATTATGACTAAGATAATATACAACAAATTATCGTTAGTCTTCAACAGGGAAAAATATAATAGAATAAAATAGACAACAAACTTTAAATCAATATTCGCAGCGGAAATAATAATTCATTAGAAGAGTTAAGTAGAGAATGCAAACTACTATTTTCTATGTATGAATTTAAAAGTTCATCATCTATCTTTTATCTCTGTAACATCAATCAATATACATCTGGAATCAAATATTCATCTTTGCACTACAGGCCAAAGATATTCATCAGTTGGTCATGTTCATTTAAACACTGTTCATCTTTGCACTACGGGCCAAAGATATTCTTCAGAAATCATTCATCTTTGCACTACTGGCCAAAGATATTCTTAAGAAATCATTCATCTTTGCACTCACAAAGCCAAAGATATTCCATAATATCATCATTTAAGACCGAGGATGATGAAAATATTTTTTAAAGAAGCGAATCCGGTGAAACAAAATGACAAGGATTAAGGATTAAGGATTCGTACTTGGTTTTATCCACGCCCAAAATACCTCAAAATAATCATAGTGGTGTAAAATTCAAGAATAATCAAAACATGGATACAATCGAGTTAGTATCCGAATAGATGTTTTGACGAAAAGAAGAAATTTTATTTTTCGATTGAATAGTATCAGTATACGTGAATAGTGTCAGATATCGTGAATAGTGTCGATATCGTGAATAGTAACTCCGACACCAAAAGATAGAAATTCCACAAAAACATCTTCACGCTTCATGAATAGTACTCGTGAATAGTAACTCGTGAATAGTAACTCATAAATAGTAACTCGTGAATAGTAACTCATGAATAGTAACCCATGAATAGTAACCCCGACATGAAAAAGTTCCAAATTTGATAAAAACTTCATATCAACATTTCAGTATAATGATATTGAAGAAATAATATCATTACGAAAAAAATAATATCCCTTACCTCGAAAGATCAGTACTTCTAGCTAGAATACCGGGTATAGTGCTGAAGGGAACTTGCACCGTCTAGCAATACTCAAAGTATACTCAAAATACTCACAAGAATACGCTCGATAATATAGAGAGAAAACTTGATTTACGGTGTGATTTTCAATTCTAACATAAGCACCCTATTTATAGAAAAATGCTTAGAACACCAAAGCAGAAAATTTAATAAAAAAATATTCAAGCCCACCTTAGAAATCTGATTTCAGATCATTTATAACACATGTGAGCCACTCAATTACAACAAAAAACGTTTTTCTTACAAAAAATATTTTAAACTCCCAAAAATCAATTATTTCGGAGCTTCGGAACTTCAATAATTCATAATAAATAGCCCTTTCATCAGAAAATTCGAATCTCGCGAGTTTTTATAGGAATTTCAATTCTCTACAACTTTGCAGAAGAAAGTTTTTCCAAATTCCAAATAGAAATTGATCGAAATCCACAAACGGGCGATTTTACGAAATTTATAATCAAATTTCGGTCAATAAATGGGGTCCCACCGAGCATGTTTAACATGTTTTAAACATTTATTGCAACAAAAATACTCTTCCTCCTCAGATACTCATATATCCCACATTCGTTGTAAAAATATCACCGTTAATATATTATTAAAATAATATATTTAAATGAATTATTTTATCGAAAAAGATAAAATATTAATTTTCAACAATTGTCATTTTAAAAAAATTTCCATCTATATCCACATAAAATCAATATTTTCCTCATCATATAAATCAATAATTAATTATTCACAAATAATATTATTAGAATCACAATATTGACAACCAGCAGCGGTTCACAGGAAGAGGGCTTTCAATAAGAATTTCTTCTTCTTTGGCGCGCAATTAGGTGACCAAACCTCTCCTTAGAGCCAGAACTTTCTAGACATTGTCAATAATGTTATCTAATAATATTATTTAGGATAATATGAATTATTGCTTCGATAATGAAAAATCGTAATGACAATTATTGAAATAATGAGAATATAAAATATCAACGCAAAGAATTATTAACTCAATAAAATAATTGAGCGGTAATTATCGTAACCATTATTGAGTAGTGTGCTTCTTCACGTAAGAATCAATAATTGGTGCAATCTGGTGTAGCTTCTTGTTCAATAACGCGTATTAGTGTGTTTTAACCACCGGGTATTCCAATAGTATTAACGGTAACAACTATGCCGTTATTTAAAAACAACTTATATTTGTCGTTTTCTTCATCCAATCGCTTTCCGTTATGGGGCCCCATACGAATATTCCCCGACAGTACGAATATTCCACGACCAAACGAATATTCCCCGACGATAATGAATATTTTATAACCACTTGCTTATTTTGAAATATTTGCGTATTTAACCCTTAACTATCCACATTAATCAAATCAACCCTTACTATTTCAAAATAATAAATAAAGGAAATTCCTTTTTATTTAAAAATTTTGGGGTCTTACAACCTCCCCTCCTTATGAAATTTCGTCCTCGAAATTGACGACGACTGGTGTGTTTCAAAAGGTGAGGATACCTCGCTTTCATTTCCGTTTCCAATTCCCGGTCATTTCCTCTATAGCATGATTCCTCCACAAAACTTTAACTTGTGGTATGAACTTTTTGGGCGTAGGACATGTTCCTTCCTATCCAAGATCTTGACAGTACCTCCTCATACGTTAAGTCTTGGCTATCTCAAATGGGTTCTAACTTCAATAACGTGGTTCGGGTCTTTCACATATTTACGAAGTACAGATATGTGAAACACATTATGAACACGAGACATACTCGGAGGTAACGCAAGTCTATAGGCTACATTTCCTACTAGGTCAAGAATTTGAAATGGACCAATAAATCGTGGATTGAGCTTTCCTCTCTTCCCAAATCTTGTAACTCCTTTCCATGGAGCAACTCGCAACAATATATGATCCCCTACATTAAATTCCACGTCCTTTCGATGAAGATCCGCATAACTCTTTTGTCGATCTTGTGCTTGGTTTGTATACGTTGTCGAATCATTTGGATCTTTTCGGTGAGTCATCATCACATTTAACTTCGGGTCCCAACAATGTTGCTTCACCCACCTCATCCCAACATATTGGAGAGCGACATTTTCGTCCATATAATGCTTGAATGGAGCCACACCTATACTTGCACGATATAGCTGTTGTTGTAGGAGAATTCCACCAATGGTAAATACTTATCCCAATGCGCCTTGAAGTCTAGGACACGAGTCTTAATAAATCTTCAAGAGTTTGAATAGTCCTCTCGATTGTCCGTCCGTTTGGGGATGGTATACCGAACTAAATCGCAAACTGCGTGCCCATAGCTTTTTGCAAGCTAACCCAAAATCTTGAAGTGAATCTTGGGTCACGATCCGAAACTATGGATATGGGCATGCCATGCAACCTCACAATCTCATTCACGTACATACTAGCAAGGCGTTCAAGGAATAAGTCTTCCAGTATCGGCAAGAAATGAGCGGAACTTGGTTAATCTATCAACAATAACCCAAATAGCATTGATGCCTTGAGAAACCGTAGGGAAGACCGTGAACGAAATCCATAGTAATGTGTTCCCACTTCCATTCCAGGAATCTCAAGTGGTTGCAAGCGGACCCTTAGGTACAAGATGCTCCGCCTTTACACGTTGGCAAGTTAAACACATCGAGATAAACTTTGCAATCTCTCTCTTCATATTGTTCCACCAAAATGTATGTCGAAGATCACGATACATTTTAGTACTTCCGAGGATGGATTGCAAATGGCGTATTGTGTGCCTCCATCATAATCTTGTACTTCAAATCGTAGTCGTTAGGAACACAAAGTCTAGAGTGGACTCAAGTATTCCTTCTTCATCAATTCTCGCTTAGGAATAGCTCATTCTTGTACTTTTCTTCATCATACGCATCACTCCGCCGGTGGCTTGAGCAACCTTAACTTTTTCTATTAAAGTTGGCTCTACGCGTATACTTGACATCATCGCACTCGTTCCGCATATGATCTTCTACTCAATGCGTCACTACCACGTTAAACTTTACCGGGATGGTATTGAATAGTGTGGTCGTAGTCTTTCAATAGCTCGAGCCAACGTCGCCGCCAAGATGTTGAGTTCTTTTTGAGTGAAGAAATATTTAAGGCTTTTATGGTCCGAATATATCTCCACTTTCTCCCCATATAGATAGTGCCTCCATATTTTTAGCGGCAAAACGATCGGGCCGCCAACTCTAGATCATGAGTAGGATAATTCCTCTTATACTCTTTAAGTTGTCATGAGGCATAGGCTATGACTTTCCCACGTTGCATGAGAACACATCCTAACCATTTGCACGAAGCATCATTTGTGAGATAACAAATCCATCCGAACCAGATGGTATTGTTAGAACAGTCTTAGAAATAAGTCTCCTCTTAAGCTCTTGGAAACTTTTCTCGCATTCTTCGCCCAAACGAATTTTGTATCCTTCCTTAGAGTTAGGTGAGTTAATGGAGTAGCGATTCGAGAAAACCCTTCCACGAATCTCCGATAATAACCATTTAAGCCAAAAAGCTACGTACTTGATCACCGAGCTTGGTTGCTCTCAACTTTGTATTGCTTCAATCTTCACGGATCAACAGATACTCCATGTTTTCGACACCACGTGCCCAAGGAATGCTACTTCCTCAAGCGAACTCGCATTTCTTCAATTTGGCATATAGTTGGTTTTCACGAAGCCTTTGGAGTACCAGTTTCAAATGGTGCTCATGATCTTCACGGCTTTTGGAATATATGAGGATGTCATCAATAAAGACAACAACGAATTGATCCAAATATTCCTTGAATACTCGGTTCATCATATCCATGAAAGCCGCGCAGGAGCATTAGTTAGTCCGAAAGACATGACTAAGAATTCATAATGCCCATACCGAGTTCGAAGGAAGTCTTTGGAATATCCTCGTTCTAATCTTCAAATTGATGATATCCGAGCGAAGATCGATTTTTGAAAAGAATTGTGCCCCTTGCAACTGGTCAAACAAGTCATCAATACGAGGTAGAGGATACCTATTCTTGATGGTGACATGGTTCAATTCCCCGATAGTCAATACAAAGTCGCGTATACCCCGCTCTTTCTTCTTTACAAATAAAGCAGAGCACCCCAAGGAGATGTACTAGGGGCCAATGAAACCGATGTCCAACAATTTCTCGTAGTTGGACCTTTAACTCCACGAAGTTCAATAGAGCCATTTGATATGGGGTTTTAGAAATGGGCTTTGTACCAGTTCAAGATCAATAAAGAATTCAACTTCACGTTACGGGGTAGGCCAGGGAAGTTCTTTGAAATACGTCGGAAAGTCAATAACAACAAGAATATTATTCAAATTTGGCGTGTCTTTATTCAAATCCATAACATGGGCTAAGAAAGCTTGACATCCGCTTTTTTAATAAGCGAATAGCTTTATGATTAGATATGACAAATGATCGATTTTAATGGTTTAGTTGCTTGAATTGCATACAACAGGTTGGTTAGGAATATGAAAACTAACAACCTTACGAAAACAATCAATTTTGGCATGATGAGTAGTTAACCAATCAATCCTAAAATCACATCAAAAGCAAGTATCTTTAAAGAGATAAGGTCAACGGGTAAGGTAATGGTGCCAACTTGAATCAAACAAGATTTATAAGCAAGTGGATGTGATGAAAGTTTCTCCTAACGGAGTTTCCACAGATAGGTCAAAGTCTAATTTCTCCCGAGTCAAGTTTAAGCGTTGAGCACATGCGGGAGAGATAAATGAATGGGTAGACCAGGTATCAAGTAAGGTATAAACTTCGCAAGAATTTATAAATAGCTTACCCGTGATCACCTCGTTTGGGTTCCTCGCATTATGACCAATCACAACAAACGCTCTTCCGGAATCGTTGACTTTGACTTTTCGGGACGATCTTTTGAGCCACCGTCCCCATTGAACTAGGTTTCGCCATTGTACAATCTCGGCGATATGTCCTTCCTTTCCACAATTATAGCATACCTTGAACTGTTTTTGGGCGGTTTGGTGATATGTCCCTCTTTTCCGCATTTGTAGCATATGACCGTGGTCGTCTTCTCCTCCCTTAGAACCGATTCTTTGTCAACCTTTGTCATCTTCACATGGTCGTTGTTAAATCTCCTCTTTTAAAAATCTCCTCGACTCGCTTCTTCTATTTTCATGGCCATGATTACCACCAGAGTGGTTACCATTTACGTCGTCTGTTTCTTTCTCCATGAGTTATCATTATTCGTTGATCGCTATCTCGACACGATCCTGGTTGTGGTCCTCGGTTGACCGTACTCGTTATCTCGCTCTAATAATTGAGCCACTGCTTACAACATCCGAATAAAGAGAAAATTTATGAGAAATGAGATCTTGACGTATGTCGGGTTTCAAACCTCTAAGAAACATCCGCGTCATCGTTCCTCATTCTCCACCAAATGAGGTGTGAAAACTGGATAACTCGCAAACTTTGCCTCGTCATTGAGACACCACCGTATGTTGTTTTGTTCCAATCGATGAACTCCACTTCCTTCATATAGACGAACACTTTCGGAAAGTATTTGTCATTAAATAGCTTCAAACGTCTCCCAAGACATGCCGAAAGTGCGGTGGATGGGTACGCTTCACAGACTCCCACCGATGAGTCGCCTCGCCACGGAACATAAAGGTGGCGAATGGAACCTTCGTTCTCCGTGCATCCCAAGACATCGAATATCTTGGTAATTTGTTTGACCCATGTTTCCGCCATGATCGGATCGGCTTTCCCTTAAATTCGGTGGTCCCAACTCTTTGAACTACTTCATTTGTGACAACCCGTGAATTGCTATCATTTCCTCCTGTATTTTGAACACGAGTTTCCTAAATGCGATTTTGCATGAATCGCAAAAAACTTCTAAACATCCCCTCGTTCATCATCGCTTTCAATGGTGTTGTTCACAGGAGGAACATTGCCGACTGTTGCATGTTCTCCTCGTTGGTGAGTCTGAGCATCTCCACGGTCTCATTTCCATTGTTAATATTCTCGATTCGACATTCTCAAATCTTTGTCGTAAAACAAGGGTTAATTAAGGAAATCAATATATCACATAATATCCCTATATCTTGACCAACTAACAAATAAGCTTAGGTAGGACACACCTAGCGAAGGATTTACTCGTCTCTCCCCTCCTAGTTCTATTCCCGATCTCCGCCAGAGATCATATCCCTAAGCTCGATACCAACCGTGACGCCCCAAAATAGGTATACATCACCCATTCCGAGTTGTCAATACATGGTACGTAAACAACTACAACTTTATTATTACAACAAGAAACTGTGAGTTTAAATACAAATATTATCTTCTAGACAATATCTATACTCAAATAAATCCTCATCACATTTATTGATACATTATTTTACAAAAATGGTGAGGACTACTAAACAATCCTTTCTAAAACCTTCATTCCATACCCCGACTCGTACTCATTATATTCTCGCCTCCTGAGAAAAATGGAACAAAAAGGAAAAGGGTGAGCTCAACTAGCTCAGTAAAGAATATTATGACTAAGATAATATACAACAAATTATCGTTAGTCTTCAACAGGGAAAAATATAATAGAATACAATAGACAACAAACTTTAAATCAATATTCGCAGCGAAAATAATAATTCATTAGAAGAGTTAAGTAGAGAATGCAAACTACTATCTTCTATGTATGAATTTAAAAGTTCATCATCTATCTTTTATCCCCTGTAACATCAATCAATATACATCCGGAATCAAATATTCATCTTTGCACTCTGAGCCAAAGATATTCATCGATTAGTCATGTTCATTTAAACACCTATTCATCTTTGCACTACGGGCCAAAGATATTCTTGAAAATCATTCATCTTGCACACACTGGGCCAAAGATATTCTTAAGAAATCATTCATCTTTGCACTACTGGCCAAAGATATTCCATAATATCATCATTTAAGAATGAGGATGATGAAAAATATTTTTTAAAAAGCGAATCCGGTGAAACAAAATGACAAGGATTAAGGATTAAGGATTCGTACTTGATTTTATCCACGTCCAAAAATACCTCAAAAATAATCATAGTGGTGTAAAATTCAAGAATGATCAAAACATGGATCAATCGAGTTAGTATCCGAATAGATGTTTTAGACGAAAAGAAGAAATTTTATTTTTTTAGATTGAATGATGCAGAGTATCGTGAATAGTGTCAGTATCGTGAATAGTCTGCCGTATCGTGAATAGTAACTCCGACACCAAAAGATAGAAATTCCACAAAAACATCTTCACGCTTCGCATGAATAGTACTCGTGAATAGTAACTTCGTGAATAAGAACTCATGAATAGTAACTCGTGAATAGTAACTCATGAATAGTAACCCATGAATAGTAACCCCGACATGAAAAAGTTCCAAATTTGATAAAAACTTGAGATCAACATTTCAATTATAATGATATTGAAGAAATAATATCATTACTGAAAAAAAATAATATCCCTTACCTCGAAAGATCAAGACTTCTAGCTAGAATCTAGGGTATAGTCTTTCAAGGAACTTGCAAATCTAGCAATACTCAAAGTATACTCAAAATACTCACAAGAATAAACTCGATAATATAGAGAGAAAACTTGAGTTTCTGGTGTGATTTTCAATTCTAACCTAAGCACCCTATTTATAGGAAAATGCTTAGAACACCAAAGCAGAAAATTTAATAAAAAAATATTCAAGCCCACCTTAGAAATCTGATTTCAGATCATTTATAACACATGTGAGCCACTCAATTACAACAAAAACGTTTTTTCTTAAAAAATATTTTAAACTCCCAAAAAATCAATTATTTCGGAGCTTTAGAACTTCAATAATTCATAATAAATAGCCCTTTCATCAGAAAATTCGAATCTCGTGAGTTTTTATAGGAATTTCAATTCTCTACAACTTTGCAGAAGAAAGTTTTCCAAATTCCAAATAGAAATTGACCGAAATCCACAAACAGGCGATTTTACAAAGTATATAATCAAATTTCAAATAATAAATGGGGTCCACAGACATGTTTAACATGTTTTAAACATTTATTGCAACAAAAATACTCTTCCTCCTCAGATACTCATATATCCCACATTCGTTGTAAAAATATCACCGTTAATATATTATTAAAATAATATATTTAAATGAATTATTTTATCGAAAAAGATAAAATATTAATTTTCAACAATTGTCATTTTAAAAAATTTCCATCTATATCCACATAAAATCAATATTTTCCTCATCATATAAATCAATAATTAATTATTCACAAATAATATTACAGAATCACAATATTGACAACCGTGCAGTTCTCCAGGAAGAAGGGCTTTCCAATAAGAATTTCTTCTTCTTGGGCAAGCAATTAGGTGACCAAACCTCTCCTTAAGCAGAACTTTCTAGACATTGCCAATAATGTTATCTAATAATATTATTCAGATAATATGAATTATTGCTTCGATAATGAAAATCTTGTGTAATGACAATTATTGAAACAACAAAGAATATAAAATATCAACGCAAAGAATTATTAACTCAATAAAATATCTTTGAGCAGTAATTCTTTGTAACCATTATTGAGTAGTGCCTTCACGTTACGTAAGAATCAATAATTGGTGCAATACCGTGTGCTCTTGTTCAACAACGCGTATTAGTGTGTTTTAACCACGGGTATTCCAACAAAGATAACGGTAGAATAACTATGCCGTTATTTAAAAACAACTTATATTTGTCGTTTTCTTCATCCAATCGCTTCACGTTATGGGGCCACACATGGTCTGCTACCGTCGCACGAATATTCCCGACAAGCACGAATATTCCACGACCAAACGAATATTCCCCGACGATAATGAATATTTTATAACCACTTGCTTATTTTGAAATATTTGCGTATTTAACCCTTAACTATCCACATTAATCAAATCAACCCTTACTATTTCAAAATAATAAATAAAGGAAATTCCTTTTTATTTAAAAATTTCGGGGTCTTACATTTTATCCCTGTAACATCAATCAATATACATCTTGAATCAAATATTCATCTTTACACTACGGGCCAAAGATATTCATCAGTTGGTCATGTTCATCTCAACACCGGTTCATCTTTGCACTACGGGCTAAAGATATTCATCATGAAATCATTCATCTTTGCACTACAGGCCAAAGATATTCAGTAATATCATCATTTAGGACTGAGGATGATGAAAAATATTTTAAAGAAATCGAATCCAGTGAGACAAAAGAACAAATATTAGGGATTCGTACTTTAGACAATTCAAGATCAAAAATACTCCATAATAAACCATAGTGGAGTAAAATTCAGGAATGGTGATCAAAACATAGATCCAATCAAAGATAGGAACCATAACAGACAATCTTGGACATAGAAAAGAAAATTTAATTTTTCTGTGAATAGTGTCGTATTCGTGAATAGTGTCGTATACGTGAATAGTGCCATATATGTGAATAGTAACCCCGACACAAAAAGAAAAGAATTTCGCAAGAAAAATCATCATGCTTAGTAACTCGTGAATAGTAACTCGTGAATAGTAACTTATGAATAGTAACTCATGAATAGTAATCCCTACACAAAAAGACAAGAATTTCACAAGAAAAATCTTACTAATATTCCGGCATAATGATATTGAAAAAAAATAATATCATTTTAAAAAAATTAACATTTCTTACCTCAAAAGACAAGATTACCCATTTGGAATTTGGATATAGTCTTTGAAGGAATTTGCACCGTATAGCAACACTCGAAGTATATAAATACTCACAAAAATACGCTGGATAATATAGAGAGAGAAAAATTCAGTTTCTGGTGTGATTTTCAATTCTAACCTAAGCACCATAGTTATAGGAAAATGCTTAGAACACCAAAGTAGAAAATTTAATAAAATATTAATATATATAAAAATTTTCACACCCACCTTAAAAAATCTGAATTCAGCATGTTTACCACTCATGTGGGGCCCACCAAAATGAAAAACATGTTTTTATCATTTAATGCAACAAAATCAATTCAGACCTAATATTCCGGAACTTCAATAATTCATAATAAATAGCCCTTTTATCAGAAAAATTCAAATCTTGTGTCCATTCCATATGAAGTTTAATTCTCTACAACTTTGCAAAAGAAAAGTTTTCCAAATTCCAAACAGAAATTGACAGAAATCCACATACGGACGATTTTGCAGGCTATTATCAAATTTCAGTCAAAAATGGGGTCCATCAACACACAAAACATGTGTTAAACATTTTTTATTACAAACATACTCTTCCTCCTCATTTATTAATATATTACACATTCATTGTAAAATATCACCATTATTTTATTATTATAATTTCATTGAATTATTTTATCGGAAAAGATAAAATATCGATTTTCAACAATTGTCACTTTAAAAATTTTCTCCATCTATATCCACATAAAATGAATATTTTCCTTATCATATAAATCAATAATTAATTATTCACAAATAATATTACAGAATCACAATACTAACAACCAGGCCGTTCACAGGAAAGAGGGGACTTTCCAATAAGGATTTCTCCTTATTGGCGCGCAATTAGGTGACCAAACCTCTCCTTAGACAGAACTTTCTGGACATTGCCAATAATGCTATCTAATAATATTATTCAAATAATTATTGATCCGATAATGGAAAATACTGTGTAGTGACAATTATTGAAACTACAATAATATAAAATATCAACGTAGCAATTATTGAATCAATAAAATAAAATATTGAACAATAATTACTGTAACAATTATTGAGTAGTGCCTTCTTACGTAAGAATCAATAATTGGTGCAATACCGCGTAATATCTTGTGTTTTAACCACCGGTATTCCAACGATTGTTAATTGGTAACAACTTCTGCCAATTATTTATAAAAGAACTTATACTTGTCGTTTTCTTCATCCAATCGCTTTCCGTTATGGGGCCCACACAAGGCTACACCGTCGTACGAATATTCCACGACAGTAAGATTATTCCATGACCAAATGAATATTTCCCGACAACAATGAATATTTTATAACCACTTGTTTATTTGAGATATTTGTGCATTCTACCCATAACTAGCCACATTAATCAAATCAAACCTTACTATTTCAAAATAATAAATAGAGGAAATTCAATTTCATTTATAATAAGTTGGGGTCTTACACGAATCACCTTGATGATCTCGACAGTTTTTGTACAAATTTTGGACCTAGCAGCTAACGTTCTCTAACTTCGTCCCACTATAACAGAGTTCTGCATTTCCTGCCATACAACGCTTCGTAAGGCAGCATGCCAATACTTCCCTGATAACTTTTATTATAGGTAAATTCAACCAATGGCAGATGGTCATCCCAATTCCCTTTAACATCTATAATACATGCTTTGAGCATATCCTCCAATGTCTGGATTGTCCTCTCACTTTGAGGATGATACGCTGTGCTCATTCTCAATTGTGTCCCCAAGCATTCCTGTAGTCATTTCTAGAAATTTGATGCGAAACGTGGATCTCTATCTGATACAATTGACACCGGGACACCGTGTCTTGAAAAAAATTCATTCATGTACAGTTTTGCTAACCGATCTAGGTTAAATCTAATCTTGATTGATAAAAAGTGTGCCGACTTCGTCAATCAATCGATAATCACCCAAATTACATCGTAACCTTGCTGAGTCGTTGGAAGACCTACCACAAAATCCATTGTGATATACTCCCATTTTCATTCTGGTATCTCTAACGGTTGCAACAATCCTCTTGGCCTTTGATGTTCAGCTTTAACTTTTTAACCCATTAAGCATTTCGCCACACATTCAGCAGCATCCTTTTTCATATTCGACCACCAGAAATGATGTCTGAGATCCTGGTACATTTTCGTACTTCCAGGCTGAATCAAATATCTTGAGTTATGAGCTTCACTCAAAATTTTCTCTTTAATTTTCTAAGATCTTGGCATTTCAAATTCTCCTTGAATCGAAATAACCCTTCCGAATCAACTTTAAACTTATTTTCTTCACCTATAGACACTTTCTTTCTGATGAGGACATGGCATGCGTGGACTCAAAAAAGACTAAAGGGACGTGGAGATCAAGCAAGGCTAGAACTAAAAGGTTCAAACAAGATCTCAATGGATTGATCCAAGATGATTGGGTTGAAGCTAACACAAGAAAACCCAAAGAGAATGATGATACACAAATTTGGGTTAATTTGATACAAGCCCAAATTAAAGTCCAATCTCGCAACCCGCAGCATGAATGGGAAGCATAAATATTAGATAAAACCTTACAATAATCTTGCCTGCAATGTAAGTTTGAGTTAAGAAAACTTGCCTGCACCACTGAATAATCAATAATAATTATTCACCAACATGCTTTAAACATACAACTCAAGTTTGAGTTAAGGAAACTTGCATGCACCACTGATTACTGCTAAGCAATCTAATGTAATCTCTTATGAAAGACCTATCAATTATAAGATTGATCTTTCAGTCAGCATAACATACCTGTTAGCTCATAATACTATTACTTTATCCATAGATTATCTAACACTTAATCAATATTATATAAAACCTTACAACATTAGCATTATTATCATCCTTTCATAATTTTTAAATAACTGTATCATATACATTATGATTTAACACTCGCTTTTTCATTTCATAAGTTATTCTTTATCATCTAATAAGTCAAATACTAATCCAGAAACCTGGATTCTAAATCTAGCAACCAAATTTCCAATCCAGCAGACCAAACTGCAACCTAGCAAACTGGATTCCAAATCCAGCAAGCTGGATTCAACATATTTTTAATTCAAAACTTTTCAATCCAGCAAGCTGGATTCATAATTTATTCAATCAAGCAAGCTGGATTCCATATCCTTTTCACGAAAATACCAAATCAACTTATTATTTTTCTATCCTTTGTCCAAACTTATATACATATATTTCATACACAAAAAGTATTTTTCCATAATTTTCCAACTTTCTTTAATATTTTTCAAAAATCAAGTTCTAGTTAATTCCTTAAGAAATTAGCTACCTCACGTTTAACTCCAGAAATTCCCAAATCTTGGCAGGATCTTACACATGTTAACGTGGGCCTCCAGTTTAAATTTTATGGCAATCGGAGTTATAGAACTCCGGTTATAGCCGTTTTCATTGGAAAATCCTTAAAATTGAAATGGTCATAACTTGGTCATTTTAAGTCAGAATGAGTTCATTTTTGGACAAGAGGTAATTTATACCATATATTCATGTCCCAAAAGGCCGGAATTTATTTCACAATTTAAGTGGCCAAAAATGCTCTTTTAAATTTCTGGGCAGTAGCTTTTTGTCATTTTGTAGTTTTTCGTGCTTTGTTAAAAATAGTCCATACGGAAATCTACAACTCCTTTTTGAGTGATTCCACTTGGAGATGTTATAAAACTTATCATAGTATTCTCCCAAAGTTTTCCAAAATTTTTGAATGTCAGAAAAATGACAAAACTGCCCCTACCCTTGACTGTCCAAAATAGTCTATTTTTCCTTAAAAGACACGAAACTATTTTTTGCTAAATCAGTCACTACAGACTGTGTACTCAACATTTGTGAGTGATACCACTTGGTTTTAGTAGATAACTTACATATCTAGCACCTCTCTTGGACGGATCGCACAAAGAAGGTGTAGATCAAAAACAGTGAAAATCCAAAGTACATAGAAATTTTAGGGTTTATAAACTAGAAAATCACTTTTCTTTTCTTTTGATTTCCAACTAAAACATCGCCCAATATGGGTATAACTAAACATGAAACACCAATAAACACATAGATCTAAGGTTTTAAACCTTAAGATCATAACTTCATATTATAAAAAAAATCAAATCAAACCACAAAGGAAATTAGATTACATAAGTAGAAATTTTTGCTATACCTTAGCTTTTCCTACTTCTCCTTCTAAAATATGAGATGGACCTTGGGTGTATGAAGATCAAAATTCTTCTCTCCTTCTCCTCTCTTGGAGCTGCTGAACTCTTAGGCTCTCTCTCTCTCTCTCTCTCTCTCTCTCTCTCTCTCTCTCTCTCTCTCTCTCTCTCTCTTCGTCTTCTTAACAAATTAGAAGAAATAAGATGAAAGAGAAATAAAATAAATTTTGGGTGTTAGTAAAAGATGTAGATATATTGTGTATATCTAATTGTTATCTCCCAATAACTCTCATGCTTCTCTTTCTTAATCATATAGTTGTTGCTTGCAAGCTTAAACAAAAATGATGGCAAAATAAGCAAGTGACACCTAGCATAGTTGGTGAACCACTTTGTAAACTAAAATAAGTTATCATCATTACAAGACATGCTTCCTTTTTCTCCTCTATAATGCACTGGACATGTGGCCTTAGATTGTCCAAAATTGATTTCCTTTTATTCTTTATTTGATTTACTAAATGTCCAAAAAGTCCTCTCCCTCTTGGGCTAAAAGTTGGGCCATTCTTTTAATGTTTTGGGCTTACAAATTAGAAATATTTGGGCTCTCTACTTAGTACATGCTTGGGCCATGTAAATTTATATATTCCAACACTCTTAATATTACCATTCCCTAATTATTTAATTAGGGTTCCGCTACACATTTGTAAATAAATTCCTTACTCATATACATTTAATTTCTTAACCCAATTAGACTTGCTATAATTAGGTTATAAAATTAATTAACTAAGATGTATAAAATAAATCTCTTAGAATCAGTATATATTTTATATACTAATCTTCTCCCGTATTATAACCTCTTAAGTTATTTAATTATCATACCTAATATATATATTAGGTTACATAACTTAATTCTTAATTCACTTTTATATACAAAATAAATGTATTCACATTATATAATGTATATTTATTTAATCATATACATAATTCACATAATCATAACATATTTCACTTCTCACACTAATTTTGACTTTTCTCCATAAAAAGTTAACTGTTAACTTTGACCAAAAGTCAACCCTTACACATTTTGTGTTTACTTTCCATTCTGACTAAACTTGATGTTTCGGACGCAACCGAGCAGTCCATGCTTCAAAATTTTATCTCTAACTCAAATTTTGAGTTTTAAATTACTCCCTTCTTATTGCTAATCGTATTATCTAACAACTTTATACTTATTCAAATTCTTATTTGTCAGTCAAGGCCAACGTTCAAGCTATGTTAATTACTAACATAGTTTTATCTTGATCCTTATATCATTAACTTAATTCATCTTTCCTCTTGCTAAAATATATATAGCACCTTACTAAGTATATATATATTTCTATACATATACTCATCTTCGTTTAACCTCATAGTGTGACGCCCCCAAAATAAGTATACATCACCCATTCTGAGTCGCCAAATACATGGTACAGAAATAACTACAACTTTATTAATACAATTATCTAGCAAAATACGATAACACATAAACTGTGAGTTTAAATACAAATATTGTTTTCTAGACAATATCCATACTCAAATAAGTCCTCATTAAAATTATTGATACATTATTTTACAAAAATATTGAGGACTACTAAAATAACTTTCTAGAACCATCATTCAATACCTCGACTAGTACTCGCTACATTCTCGCCTCCTGCGAAGAAAAATGGAAGAAAAAGGAAAAGGGTGAGCTCAACTAGCCCAGTAAAGAACATTATGACTAAGATAATATAGAACAAATTATCATTAGTCCTCAACAGGGAAAAATCTGATAGAATATAATAGACAACAAGTTTCAGATCAATATTCGCAGTGAAAATAACAATTCATTAGAAGAATTAAGTAGAGAATGAAATCTACTATCATCTATGAATTTAAAAGTCCATCATCAATATTTTATCACTGTAACATAAATCAATATTCATCTTGAATCAAATATTCAACTTTGCACTATAGGCCAAAGATATTCATCAGTTGGTCATGTTCATCTCAACACATGTTCATCTTTGCACTACGAGCCAAAGATATTCATTAGAAAATCATTCATCTTTGCACTATAGGCCAAAGATGTTCAGTTATATCATCATTTAGGACTGATGAGGATGATGAAAAATATTTTTTAAAAAAATGAATCCAGTGATACAAAAGAACAAATATTATGGATTCGTACTTTAGACAATCCAAGTTCCAAAATATTCCATAATAAACCATAGTGGAGTAAAATTCAAGAATAAAGATCAAAACATGGATACAATTAAAGATAGTACCCATAATAGATATCTTGGACAAAGAACAAAAATTTAATTTTTCTGTGAATAGTGTCGTATTCCTGAATAGTGTCGTATACGTGAATAGTGCCGAATACGTGAATAGTAACCCCGACACAAAAGGTAGAAATTTCACAAGAAAAATTATACTAATATTTTGACATAATGATATTGAAAGAAATAATATCATTTACGAAGAAAATAGCATCCCTTGCCTCAAAAGGACAATACTTCTGACCGGAATACTGGATATAGTGTTGAAGGAAACTTGCACCGTATAGCAACACTCAAAGTATCAAAATACTCACAAGAATACGCTCAATAATATAAAGAGAGAAAACTTCAGTTTCTGGTGTGATTTTCAATTCTAACCTCAGCACCCTATTTATAGGAAAATGGTTAGAACATCAAAGCAGAAAATTTAATAAAATATTAATAAATTTAAAAAAAATTCACGCCCACCTAAGAAAATTTGAATTCAGTATGTTTACCACTCATGTGAGGCCCACCAACATAATAAAAATGTTTTTCTTAAAAAAATAATTAAAACTTCAAAAATCAATTATTCCGGAACTTCAACAATTCATAATAAATAGCCCTTTTATCAGAAAAATTCTAATCTTATGTCCATTCAAAAGGAAATTCAATTCTCTACAACTTTATATGTTTAAGTTTTTCTAAATTCCAAGCAGAAATTGATCGAAATCCACATACCGATTTTACGGGCTATAATCCAATTTAAGTCACAAAATGGGGCCCACTGACATGTTTAACATGTTTTTAGCATTTATTTTAACAAAAATACTCTTCCTTCTCATTTATTCATATATCACACATTCATTGTAAAAATATCACCATTATTATATTATTATAATATAATAATATATTTAAATGAATTATTTTATCAGAAAAGATAAAATATCAATTTTTAACAATTGTTACTTTTCTAAAAAATTCTCCATTTCTATCCACATAAATAAATATATTCCTTATCATATAAATCAATAATTAATTATTCATAAATAATATTATAGAATCACAATAATGACAACCAGGTCGTTCCCAGGAAAGAGGGGGCTTTCCAATAAGGATTTCTCCTTACTGACACGCAATTAGGTGACCAAACTTCTCCTTAGACAGAACTTCCTTAGAAATTGTCAATAATGCTATCTAATAATATTATTCAAATAATATGAATTATTGATCTGATAATAGGAAATACTATGCAGTGACAATTATTGAAACAACAATAATATAAAATATCAACGTAGCAATTATTGAATCAATAAAATATTGAACAATAATTACTGTAACAAATATTGAGTAGTGTCTTCTTACATACGAATCAATAATTGGTGTAATACCGTGTATTACTGTGTTTTAATCACCAGATATTCCAACAGTGTTAATGGTAACAACTACGCCGTTATTTATAAAAAAACTTATACTTGTCGTTTTCTTCATCCAATCGTTTTCCGTTATGGAGCCCACACAAGGTTGCGCCGTCATACGAATATTCTCCAACAGTAAGAATATTCCACGACCAAACGAATATTCCCCGACAACAATGAATATTTTATAACCACTTGCTTATTTAAGATATTTGCGCATTTTACCTATAACTAACCACATTAATCAAATCAACACTTACTATTTCAAAATAATAAATAGAGGAAATTCAATTTCATTTATAATAAGTTTGGGTCTTACAACCTCCCCTCCTTATAAAATTTCGTCCTCGAAATTGACGTACGTACCTTGTGTTTCGAAAAGGTGAGGATACCTCGCTTTCATTTCCGTTTCCAACTCCCAGGTCATTTCCTCAATAGCATGGTTCCTCCATAAAACTTTGACTTGTGGTATGACCTTTGTGCGTAGGACATGCTCCTTCCTATCCAAGATCTTGACAGGTACCTCCTCGTACGTTAAATCTTTGGCTATTTCGTCTGGTTCTAACTCAATAACGTGGTTCGGGTCTTTCACATATTTACGAAGCACAGATATGTGAAAAACATTATGAACACGAGACATACTTGGAGGTAACGCAAGTTTATAAGCCACATTTCCTACTCGGTCAAGAATTTGAAATGGACTAATAAATTATGGATTGAGCTTAACTCTTTTCCCAAATCTTGTAACTCCCTTCCATGGAGCAACACGCAACAATACATGATCCCCAATACTAAATTCCATGTCCTTTCGATGAAGATATGCATAACTCTTTTGTCGATCCTGTGCCGTTTGTATACGTTGTCGAATCATTTAGATCTTTTCTATAGTAATACGTACCAACTCTAGTCCCAACAATGTTCCTTCACCCACCTTATCCCAACATACTATAGAGCGACACTTTCGTCCGTATAATGCTTTGAATGGAGCCACACCTATACTTGACAGATAACTGTTGTTGTAGGAGAATTCCACCAATGGTAAATACTTATCCCAACTCCCTTTGAAGTCTAGGACACAAAGTCTTAATAGATCTTCAAGAGTTTGAATAATCCTCCTTGATTGTCTGTCTATTTGAGGATGGTATACCGAACTGAATCGTAAATCCGTGCCCATAAATTTTTGCAAGCTAACCCAAAATTGTGAAGTGAATCTTGGGTCACGATCCAAAACTATGGATATTGGCATGCCGTGCAATCTCACAATCTCATTTACGTACATACGAGCAAGACGTTCAAGGGAATAAGTCTCCCGTATTGGCAAGAAATGAGCAGACTTAGTTAATCTATCAACAATCACCCAAATCGCATCTATGCCTTGAGAAACCATGGGAAGACTAGTAACGAAATCCATGGTTATGTGTTCCAACTTCCATTTTGGAATCTCAAGTGGTTGCAATGGACCCTTTGGCACTTGATGCTCCGCCTTTACACGTTGACAAGTTAAACACCTCGAGATAAACTTTGCGATCTCTCTTTTCATATTGATCCACCAAAATGTATGTCGAAGATCACGATACATTTTGGTACTTCCAGGGTGAATTAAAAATGGTGTGTTGTGTGCCTCTATCATGATTTGGTACTTCAAATCAGAGTCGTTAGGAACACAAAGTCTGGAGTGGACTCGAAGTATTCCTTCTTCATTTATTCTTACTTCTAGAATAGCACCTTCTTGCAGTTTTTCTTCATACGCATTAGCTCCGGGTCTATGGCTTGAGCAAATTCAACTTTATCAATTAAAGTTGGTTCTATGCGTATACTTGACATCATCGCATGGGTTCCCTGAGTCTTGAATTCTATCTTCATCTTTTGTAAATCACACAAAATAGGCCTTTATGTTGACAGCATCACACTCATTCCCGCATATGATCTTCTACTCAACTTGTCAGCTACCACGTTTGCTTTTTCAGGATGGTATTGAATGGTATGGTCGTTGTAAGACCCCAACTTATTATTAATGAAATTGAATTTCCTCTATTTATTATTTTGAAATAGTAAGGGTTGATGCGGTTAGTTATGGGTAAAAGGCGCAAATTTTTTCAAATAAGCAAGTGGTTATAAAATATTCATTGTTGTCGGGGAATATTCGTTTGGTCGTAGAATATTCTTACTATCGGGGAATATTCGTACGATGGCACAGCCTTGTGTGGGCCCCATAACGGAAAGCGATTGGATGAAGAAAATGACACGTATAAGTTTTTATAAATAACGACGTCGTTGTTACCGTTAATACTGTTGGAATACCCGGTGGTTAAAACACAGTAGCACACGGTATTGCACCAATTATTGATTTTTACATAAGAAGGCACTACTCAATAATTGTTACAGTAATTATTATTCAATATTTTATTTTATTGATTCAATAATTGCTACGTTAATATTTTATATTATCGTTGTTTTAATAATTGTCACTACACAGTATTTTCCATTATCAGATCAATAATTCATATTATTTGAATAATATTATTAGATAACATCATTGGCAATGTCTAGAAAGTTCTGTCTAAGGAGAGGTTTGGTCACCTAATTGTGCGCTTAGTAAGGAGAAATCCTTATTGAAAAGCCCCTCTTTCACAAGAGAACGAATTCGGGTTGTCGATATTGTGATTCTGTAATATTATTTGTGAATAATTAATTATTAATTTATATGATAAGGAAAATATTCATTTTATGTGGATATTGATGGAGAAATTTTTAATGTGACAATTGTTAAAAATTAATATTTTATCTTTTCTGATAAAATAATTCATTTAAATATATTATTATATTATAATAATATAATAATGGTAATATTTTTACAATGAATGTGGGATATATGAATAAATGAGGAGGAAGAGTATTTTTGTTACTAAAAATATTTAAAATATGTTTTTCATGTTTGTGGACCCCATTTCTTTACTGAAATTTGATTATAGCCTGTAAAATCGTCCGTATGTGGATTTCGGTCAATTTCTGTTTGGAATTTGGAAAAATTTAAACTTACAAAGTTTTAGAGAATTGAATTTCCTATGGAATGGACATAAGATTTGAATTTTTCTGATAAAAGGGCTATTTATTATGAATTATTGAAGTTCTGGTATTTTGGGTCTGAATTGATTTTTGGAGTTTTTAATATTTTTGTTTAGAAAAACGTTTTTGTGGTTTTTGGCACTTGTGTGGCTGATGTTTTGGCCAAAGAAGTGGGCGTAGGAAGTTTTAGAAAAATATATTAATATTATATTAAATTTTCTGCTTTGGTGTTCTAATCATTTTCCTATAAATAGGGTGCTTAGGTTAGAATTGAAAATCACACCAGAAACTAAAGTTTTCTCTCTCTATATTATCGAGCGTATTCTTGTGAGTATTTTGATACTTTGAGTGTTGTTATACGGTGCAAGTCTCCTTCGACGTTATATTTGATATTCCAGCTAGAAGCACTATTCTTTTGAGGTAAGGGATGTTATTTTTTTTTAAAATGATATTATTTCTTCTAATATCATTATGCCAGAATATTGGTAAGATTTTTCTTGTGAAATTCTTATCTTTTAGTGTCGGGGTTACTATTCACGTATACAGCACTATTCACGAACATGACACTATTCACGAATACGGCACTATTCACAGAAAAATTAATTTTTTGTTTTTGTCCAAGATATCTTTTATGGATACTAGCTTTGATTGTATCCATGTTTTTGTCTTCATTCTTGAATTTTACTTCACTATGGTTATTTATGAAGTATTTTTGAACTTGGACTGTTTAAAGTACAAATCCTTAATATTTATTCTTTTGTTTCACTGGATTCATTTTCTTTAAAATATTTTCATCATCCTCAGTCCTAAATTATGATATTACTGAATATCTTTGGCTTGTAGTGCAAAGATGGTTGATTTTCTTATGAATATCTTTGGCCCGAAGTGCAAAGATGTACAGGTGTTGAGATGAACATGACCAACTGATGAATATCTTTGGCCTATAGTGCAAAGATGAATATTTGATTTAAGATGTATATTGATTGATGTTACAGGGATAAAATATTGATGATGGATTTTTTTAAAATCATAGAAGATAGTAGATTTCATTCTCTACGTAACTCTTCTAATGAATTGTTATTTCCGCTGAGAATATTGATTTAAAACTTGTTGTCTATTGTATTCTATCAGATTTTTCTCTGTTGAGGACTAACGATAATTTGTTCTATATTATCTTAGTCATAATATTCTTTACTAGGCTAGTTGAGCCCACCCTTTTCCTTTTTGTTCCATTTTTCTTCTCAGGAGGCGAGAATGTAGCGAGTACTAGTCGGGGTATGGAATGATGGTTCTAGAAGTTGTCTTAGTAGTCCTCACTATTTTGTAAAATACTGTATCAATAATTGTAATGAGGACTTATTTGAGTGTGGATATTGTCTAGATGACAATATTTGTATTTAAACTCACAGTTTATGTGTTGTCGTATTTTGCACGACAATTGTATTAATAAAGTTGTAGTTGTTTCCGTACCATGTATTTGGCGACTCATAATGGGTGTTGTATACCTATTTTGGGGGCGTCACAGTCGTAATATTTCAACAACTCGAGCCAACGTCGTTGCCGCATGTTGAGTTCCTTTTGGGTGAAGAAATATTTAAGGCTTTTATGGTATGAATATATCTCCACTTTCTCCCCATATAAATAGTGCCTCCAGATCTTTAGCGCGAAAACGACTGCTGCCAACTCTAGATCATGAATAGGATAATTTCTCTCATATTCATTAAGTTGTCGCGAGGCATAGGCTATGACTTTCCCATGTTGCATGAGAACACATCCTAACCCTTTGCCCGAAGCATCGTTGTAGATAACAAATCCATCCGAACTAGACGGTATTGTCAGAACAGGTGCCAAAATGAGTCTCCTCTTAAGCTCTTGAAAACTCTTCTCGCATTCCTCACTACATATGAATTTTGTATCTTTCTGAGTCAGATGAGTTAACGGAGTAGCGATTTGAGAAAATCCTTCCACAAATCTCTGATAATAACCAGCTAAACCCAGAAAGCTACGTACTTCGGTCACCGACTTTGGTTGCTCCCAACTTTGTATTGCTTCAATCTTCGCCGGGTCAACAGATACTCCATGTTTTGACACCACGTGCCCAAGGAATGCTACTTCCTCAAGCCAGAACTCGCATTTCTTCAACTTGGCATATAGCTTGTTTTCACGAAGCCTTTGAAGTACCAGCTTCAAATGGTGCTCATGATCTTCACGACTTTTAGAATATATGAGGATGTCATCAATAAAGACAACAACGAACTGATCCAAATATTCCTTGAATACTCGATTCATCATATCCATGAAAGTTGCAGGAGCATTAGTCAATCCAAAAGATATGACTAGGAATTCATAATGCCCGTACCGACTTCTGAAGGCAGTCTTCGGAATATCCTTAGTTTTAATCTTTAGCTGATGATATCCAGAATGAAGATCAATCTTTGAAAAGAATTGTGCTCCTTGCAACTGGTCAAACAGGTCATCAATGCGAGGTAGCAGATACCTATTCTTAATGGTGACATAGTTCAATTCCCGATAGTTAATACAAAGTCGCATACTCCCGTCTTTCTTCTTTACGAATAAAATAGGAGCACCCCAAGGAGATGTACTAGGACGAATGAAACCAATGTCCAACAACTCCTGTAATTGGACCTTTAACTCTTGAAATTCTATAGGAGCCATTCGATATGGGGTTTTAGAAATGGGCTTTGTATCAAGTTCAAGATCAATAAAGAATTCAACATCACGTTCTGGGGGTAGACCGGGAAGTTCTTCAGGAAATACGTCAGGAAATTCACTAACAGAAATATTATTCAAATCTGATGTGTTTTTGTTCAAGTCCATGACATGGTCTAAGAAAACTTGACATCCATTTTTTAATAAACGAATTGCTTTATGGCTTGATATGAGAGTGATTGACTTTAGTGGTTTGGTTGTTTGAATTCACATAACAGGTTGGTTAGGAATATGAAAACTAACAATCTTACGAAAATAATCAATTTTGGCATGATGAGTAGTTAACCAATCAATACCTAAAATCACGTCAAATACAAGTATCTTTAAAGAGATAAGATCAACAGGTAATGTGATGATGCCAACTTGGATCAAACAAGATTTATAAATAGTGGATGTAATGAAAGTTTCTCCTAATGGAGTCTTCACAGATAAGTCAAAGTTTAATTTCTCTGGAGTTAAGTTTAAATGTTGAGCACAAGCAGGAGAGATAAATGAATGGGTAGAACCGGTATCTAGTAAGGTATAAACTTCGCAAGAATTTATGATTAGCTTACCCGTGATCACCTCGTTTGGATTCCTCGCATTTTGGCTAGTCACGACAAATGCTCTTCCAGGAACCGCCGACTTTGACTTTTCTAGGACAGCCTTTTGAGTCACCATCCCCGCTGGACTTGGTTTCGCTACAGTACAATCTCGAGCGATATGTCCTTCCTTTCCACAATTATAACATACCTTGAACTGTTATGGACAGTTTGGGCTGATGTATCCCTCTTTTCCATATTTGTAGCATACGACCGGTGGTAGTTCTCCTCCCTTAGAAACAGTTGATGCTGGTGCTGACATCTTCACATTGTCATTGTTGAATCTACTCTTTTTGAAATTTCTACTTGACTCGCCTCTCCTATTATCATGGCCACGATTACCACCAGAGTGGTTACCGCTTTTGTCTATATTTTTCCCTCCCCGTTGGTTGTCACTGCTTCGATGACTGCTGTCACTGGTATAACCCTGGTTGTGGTCCCTCGGTTGAACATAATTATTATCTCGCTCTAATAATTGAGCCCTGTTAACAACATCTGAATATAGAGAAAATTAGTGAGAAATGAGATATTGACGTATGTCGGGTTTCAAACCTTTCAGAAACATCCGCGTCATACGTTCCTCATTCTCCACCAAATGAGGTGCAAACCTGGATAACTCCGTGAACTTCGCCTCGTACTTGGACACCGTCATGTTGTTCTGTTCCAGTCTAAAAAACTCCACCTCCTTCATATGATGAATACTTTCAGGAGAGTACTTGTCATTGAACAGTTTCTGAAATGTCTCCCACGACATACTGAGTGCAGATAGCTGGGTACGCTTCATAGATTCCCACCAGTAATTTGCCTCACCACGTAATATAAAGGTGGCGAATGGAACATTTTGTTCCTCCGTGCATCCCAAGACATCAAATATCTTGGTAATTTGCTTAACCCACGTTTCTGCTTTGATCAGATCCGGCTTTCCCCAAAATTCTGGGGTCCCAACTCTTTGAACTGCTTGGCTATAACAAATCGCGCGTTGCTATCATTTCCACCCATATTTTGTACATGAGTCTCCCTCGTCTGATTTTGCATGAACTGCAAAAAGCTTCTAAACATCCCATCGTTCATCGTCTGATCAGTGATGTTGTTTACAGGAGGAACATTGTCGTCTTGTTACACGTTCTCCTGATTAGTGAGTAAAGGTGTCTCCACAGTCTCATTTACTCCAATGTTAACATTCTCAGTCGCCATTCTCAAATACTGCCATAAAATAAGGGTTAATTAAAGAAATTAACATATCACATAATATTCCTATATTCTGACCAACCAACAAATAAGCTTAAGTAGGACACCCTAGCGAAGGACTTACTCGTCTCTCCCCTCCTAGTTCTATTCCCTGATCTCCGCTAGAGACCATATCCCTAAGCTCTGATACCAACTTTGACTCCCTCGAAATAGGTATATATCATCTATTTTGAGTCGCCAAATACATGGTACAGAAACAACTACAACTTTATTAATACAATTGTCGTGCAAAATACGACAACATATAAATTGTGAGTTTAAATACAAATATTATCTTCTAGACAATATCCACACTCAAATAAGTCCTCATTAAAATTATTGATACATTATTTTACAAAAATAGTAAGGACTACTAAAACAACTTTCTAGAACCATCATTCCATACCCCGACTAGTACTCACTACATTCTCGCCTCCTGAGAAGAAAAATGGAACAAAAAGGAAAAGGGTGAGCTCAACTAGCCCTTTAAAGAACATTCTGACTAAGATAATATAGAACAAATTATAATTAGTCCTCAACGGGGAAAAATTTGATAGAATATAATAGACAACAAGTTTCAGATCAATATTCGCAGCGAAAATAATAATTCATTAAAAGAATTAAGTAGAGAATGAAATCTACTATCATCTATGAATTTAAAAGTCCATCATCAATATTTTATCTCTGTAACATAAATCAATATTCATCTTGAATCAAATATTCATCATTGCACTACAGGCCAAAGATATTCATTAGTTGGTCATGTTCATCTCAACACATGTTCATCTTTGCACTACGGGCCAAAGATATTCATCAGAAAATCATTCATCTTTGCACTACAGGCCAAAGATATTCAGTTATATCATCATTTAGGACTGAGGATGATGAAAAATATTTCTAAAAAAAATGAATCCAGTGAGACAAAAGAACAAATATTAGGGATTCGTACTTTAGACAATCCAAGTTCAAAAATACTCCATAATAAACCATAGTGGAGCAAAATTCAAGAATGAAGATCAAAACATGGATACAATCAAAGATAGTACCCATAATAGACATCTTGGACAAAGAACGAAAATTTAAAATTTTTTTTGTGAATAGTGTCGTATTCGTGAATAGTGCCGTATACGTGAATAGTAATCCCGACACAAAAAGGTGGAAATTTCACAAGAAAAATTATACTAATATTTCGGCATAATGATATTGAAAGAAATAATATCATTTACGAAGAAAATAACATCCCTTACCTCAAAAGGACGAAGATTCCATTGGAATCTTTGGATATAGTTTGAAGGAAACTTGCACCGTATAGCAACACTCAAAGTATCAAAATACTCACAAGAATACGTTCGATAATATAGAGAGAGAAAACTTCAGTTTCTGGTGTGATTTTCAATTCTAACCTAAGCACCCTATTTATAGGAAAATGCTTAGAACACCAAAGCAGAAAATTTAATAAAATGTTAATAAATTTAAAAAAAATTCACGCCCACCTTAGAAAATCTGAATTCAACATGTTTACCACTCATGTGGGGCCCACCAACATAATAAAAAAGTTTTCTTAAAAAAATAATTAAAACTTCAAAAATTAATTATTCCGGAACTTCAATAATTCATAATAAATAGCCATTTTATCAGAAAAATTCGAATCTTATGTCCATTCCATAGGAAATTTAATTCTCTACAACTTTGTAAGTTTAAATTTTTCCAAATTTCAAGTAAAAATTGACCGAAATCCTCATACGGATGATTTTACGGGCTATAATCCAATTTCAGTCACAAAATAGAGCCCACCGATATGTTTAACATATTTTTAGCATTTATTATAACAAAAATACTCTTCCTCCTCATTTATTCATATATCACACATTTATTATAAAAATATCACCATTATTATATTATTATAATATAATAATATATTTAAATAAATTATTTTATCAGAAAACATAAAATATCAATTTTCAACAATTGTCACTTTTCTAAAAATTCCTCCATTTCTATCCACATAAATAAATATTTTTCTTATCATATAAATCAATAATTAATTATTCAAAATAATATTACGAATCATAATAATGACAAGCATGTGTCGTTCTAGGAAAGAGGGGCTTTCAATAAGGATTTCTCCTTACTGGCGCGCAATTAGGTGATCAAACCTCTCCTTAGACAGAACTTCCTTAGACATTGTCAATAATGCTATCTAATAATATTATTCAAATAATATAAATTATTGATCTGATAATGGGAAATACTATGCAGTGATAATTATTGAAACAACAATAATATAAAATATCAACGTAGCAATTATTGAATTAATAAAATATTTAACAGTAATTACTGTAACAATTATTGAGTAGTGCCTTCTTACGTAAGAATCAATAATTGGTGCAATACCGTGTATTACTATGTTTTAACCACCGGGTATTCCAACAGTGTTAATGGTAACAACTACGCCGTTATTTATAAAAAAAACTTATACTTGTCGTTTTCTTTAATCAATCACTTTCTATTATGGGGCCCACACAAGGCTGTGTCGTCGTACGAATATTCTCCGACAGTAAGAATATTCCACGACCAAACGAATATTCTCCGACAACAATGAATATTTTATAACCACTTGTTTATTTAAGATATTTGCGCATTTTACCCATAAATAATTGTGACGCCCCCAAAATAGGTCCACACGACCCATTCTGAGTCACCAGATATCACACTATAAAAATCAAATACAAACTTCATTTATACAACTGTTGAACTATAAATGCGAATACGACTACGAGTTAAGTCGTGAGTTTTAATATAATATTGTCTCACAGACAGTGTCCAAACTCAAATTATTACAATGCCATATAAAATACAGCAGCAAATATTTCAAGACCCCAAAGAAGAACGAGAAGATTACTATCTTGTTCATTCTAATGAGATGCACTTTTGACGCTTTCAAGGTCGGGTTCTCATCACCCTATTGTTGTTCACCAAAATAAATTATTAAGTGACGTATAAAATACGACACACACATCTTAGGTCCTCAATGCAATTATATATTGCATGTCATGCTGTTTTATAATGTATTGAGAAACTTCAGTAGTCTCGGACCATCTCACTATTTCCCTGTTATCCCCACTCGACCCAGCTACACTCTTATTACCTGAAAGGAATTGTGAAGCAAAAGGGTGAGCACAACTAGCCCAGTAAAGAATATCATAACTAAAGATAAATAAATTATCAATAGCTTTCGTCAATAATAAATCAGTAATTTAGAACATATGGTAGATGATAAAACTTTTTCAACCACAGTAAGCGTGAAGCGAGCAATCCATTAAAGAGTCGAATAGACCATCGTGTCTATTATCTTCTCCATGTTAAAAAGTCCACCAATAATGTTTTATCCTCGTAACATCAATCAACAATTCTCATCCACAATCATATGAATAACTCATAATCATAATTGTGATTCTGAATTCCTTTTCGCACCCAGGACGAAGATAATTTTCATCACCTATCTTCACCTGAAACATCAAAAATCATGGTTATACCAAATCATAATTCCTTCTCATAATCATACTAATAAATTCATCTTTGCACTACGACCAAAGATATACAACTGTATAACCAATAACCAACAGTTCATCTTTGCACTACAGGCCAAAGATATACAACTGTAAAACCAATAATGCTGAGACTCAGCTTAATAGTATCACGACCACGAATTATCCATACACTATGGGCCAAGGATATTCGTGTTTTCCATTACGGTCATGATTATACCGAATAATCCCTGGTCATAATTATATCAAGTCCATCTATGCACTACGGGCCAAAGATGACTTTTACCACATCATTTATAACATTACAGTCATGATTATACCGAATGATCCCTAGTCATAATCATACCAAGTCCATCTATGCACGTAAGCCAAAGATGACTTTCATCACAATATAAACATGAGAATGATGACAATGATATAAGCATTAATCAAACGAAAACAAGGATAAATATTAAAGACTTTAAATTTATCCAAATATTATCAATTACTTAATAAACTCATAATCTAATATTATTAATATTATAACCACATTTTAATCACTTCTTAAACTTATAAACAATTTATTTCAATTGTTTACACTTTACCAGATAATGCATTTAATCATTCAAAAATACTATACTCATAAGATTTCATCACCAATGATCAAATCCTCATCAAAAATCTGCATATACATTATATAGGATTTCCAAGCCATAAAATCCTATTTTCCAGCTTTGTTACTTCACATAACATATTTAACTCATATGTTCGTAACTAAACCATTTTCATGAAAAATACCAAATCAGTCCCAAAAATATTTCTTTTCTGGGATTTAGCAGAATATAGTCCCATAATGAACATATATATTTCTCGGAATTTTTAAAATTCATTTACTATTTTTCAAAAATCAATTTCTAATTAATTCTTTAAGAAATTAGCTACCTCAAGGTTAACTCCAAAAATTCCCAAATCTTGGCAGGATCTTACGCATGTTAATGTGAGCTTCCAGTTTAAATTTTATGGTCATCGGAGTTATAGAACTCCGGTTATAGCGTTTTTCGTCGAAAAAACCTAAATATCGAAATGGTTATAACTTGCTCATTTTAAGTCGGAATGAGCTCATTTTTGGACAGGAGGTAATTTATGCCATTTACTTTCACGTCCCAAAACGCCAGAATTTTTCTCACAAATTAAGTGGCCGAAAATGCTCTTTTGAAAAATTGGACAGTAGCTATTTTCCATTTTCCATTTTTTCGTGCTTTGCTAAAATCAGTCCACACGAAAATCTACAACACCTTTTCTAGTGATTCCACTTGGATAAGTTAGGAAACTCATAGATCTAACTCTAGAACTTGACCACGCCCAAAAATTCAAAATATAATAGGAGATATGGTCAATTGAATTCCATGTTCCATTTTCACCAAAATCTGATTTTCAACCCTTTGTGATTTCTAAGAAACTTTCATGTTTTCACATAATAATCTACATAACTCATCATAACACTTACTAATACTATATATACCCATGATTTTCATCACTCCAATGCTTTTATTATGACTCTCATCATAATCAACGTCAACAGATCATTTCCACAATTTAATAAGGAATTAATATAAAGGATCATTCACCATGCATGTGGTAATCCACATAGACAGGTTATTCCAACAAAATAATAAAGAATGGAATAATAGAAGGATTCACCATGCATGCGATAGAGACCCGCATGCATGTGTTATTCCCACAGAATAATAAAGACGGAACTAGATGTACGGCACAGAAAACACATGAGCAGGATATTCCAGCGAGAATAATAAAAGCGGAACCCGGTCCGACGTAAAACGCATGCACGAGATATTCCAGCAGAATAATAAAGGCGGAACGGAGTTAGGCGTGAAAACGCATGCGATGAGGATATTCCAAATGAATAATAAAGAATAGAATAATAGAAGAATTTCACCATGTATGCGATTACCGGCGCAGAGCAAAGTTATTCCAACATAATAATAAAGAATGAAATAATAGAAGAATTTCACCATGTATATGCGATTGCAGATAAGCAAAGTTATTCTAACATAATAACAAAGAATGGAATAAAGGAAGCTCTCTTCATGAATACGAAAGAAATAATACCCCTTACGAGTACAACAAATAATATCCCTTACCTCAGAAAAAATTGGATACTGGAATAGTGAGGTAGCAAGCTTTTCTTCTTCTATAGATTTTCTCTCTATAGCTTCTCTCTACAATTTCTCTCTATAATAATTACTCTATATCTTTAGTGAATTGGTGAGAAATGAAGAAGAATGAGCTTCTATTTATAGGAAAATATAGTTTCAATAATTGCACATTTTGGGGCTCAAAATATTACAGTACAATACCTCCAACTTTTCTTTCATTTTTAATTTAGTCCTGCAAGTATTATCAAACTTGCACCACTTCCCCTAATAGTAAATCATGTGAATCAATAGTAAATCATGTGACTCAATAGTTCTAGACATGTGAAAATACAAATTACAGTATAGTACCTCCATCTATACCTCCATTTTTAACTTAGTCATACAAGTATTATCAATCTTGCACCAACTCTCCTAATAGTAACAAGAATGTGAATCAATAGTACACACATGTGAACAAATAGTTATAATCATGTGAATCAATAGTAATTAATTGCTCATTTATCCGGTTAATTATCTGATTAGTCAATATAACCTCCAGACATCAATTATTATCGAAATAAATATCAATTTTCACTAACACTAATAATTCCAACACAATGGAACTATTTTTATCAAAAAATCTTTTTTTGAAATTTTGAAGTTTGACTTTTTCTGAAAAAGTCAACTGTTGACTTTTTGACCAAAAAGTCAATTCCAAAAAATTTTGTGTTTATAGTCTATTTTTACTAATTTCATCGTTTCAGACTCAAATATCACGTCCGCGTCTCCAAATTTAACTCTGAACTCAAATTCAATTTTTAATAACATTTATTCATTATTATTATAATTCGCAATATTTAATAACCAGGTTGTTCCAAGGAAAGAGGGGGCTTTCCAATAAGGATTTCTCCCTATTGGCGCGCAATTAGGTGACCAAACCTCTCCTTGGCAAAACTTCTAGACATTGTAAATATTACAATTTAATAATATGAATGACTTTGTCGTCTCAATTATTGATTTAATAATATATCATATAATGCAGATGATACTGTGACAATAATCGAATCAACAATATGAGATATATGATGCAACAATTACTGTAACAATAATTGAGTATAATTGAGTGACTTCTCACGTAAGCATCAATAATTAATACTGTGTGCTACTATGCAACCACGCGTATTACTGTACTTTTACTACCGGGTATTTTATGACAACTTGCTTACCTTGAAAAAAATTCACATATCACCCTTAACTTTAAACTTTTATCAGTTTAACTATTTACCAAAATAGAAAAATTGAATACTTTTATTTCATAAAATTTGGGATCTCACACTAACCACATTAATCAAATCAACACTTACTATTTAAAAATAATAAATAGAGAAAATTCATTTCATTTATAATAAGTTGGGGTCTTACACATAGCATCTTTTCATGTGAAATCTTATCTCCTTAAGAAAATTTCCATATGTACTTATATAACATTTCTTAGACTATTCAGTTCACATCAAATTTACAGGTATCGTAATACCTTATTCTTGATATTCCTACAAGTACATATTAATTCATTTCTAGGGTATAGGAATTTTATAACCCATATTTTCTCTATTCTCATTTGAATAGCAAACCATATAGGTTTTACTTTAAAATTTTAAATAAATCCTCAAATTCTCATCTAGGTTTTATTCTTTAACCTTTATTCTAATCATTCAAGATTTTATGAATTTTCGGGTTATCACATTCACCCCTTCTTCTAAGAATTTCGTCCTCGAAATTAAAGCATACTAATCTCTGCTTATTCTCTTGATCAAAACTAGATTTTTAAAACCTTTACAATTTCCTCCTTTGAGGATTTCTCATCTATTATCACATTTCACCATAACTACTCACTAGGAGTTTACATCTTCTAAACATTCATCAAAACTAGGTTGCCATAATAACCTTTATTCAATCATCTCAGATTCTACTCGTACACACCGAGTTCACACTATTTCATATCCATCATCACATATTACCATAACATTACCCTAAAGAGTTTAAAAACTTTTCTTATCTGTCTGAGGATCATAAAAACTATGAACTTTGAGGTTTAGGGGTATTTCTACCTGCTACCTCTTTCAATTACAAAAGAAAGGTACTCTATCTCTGAAACATTTCTTTAATAGGTATGTTTACAATCACGAAGAAGGTAAACTACCTGTTAACGCCAAATTTTGTACGCCTGACAAAATCACCAAAACAGAAGGCCAAAATCGCACTAACGGTTGATGGAGTAGTTGATTATATCAAACTCACGAAATACATTCACACAATAATATTGTGAGTACGGAGAAACCCAATTGGGAAAAAACCACGGAGAGAGAGAGTAATCCACTATAATAATATTGTGAGTACAAGATGTGTATATGGAGGGAGTACAAGTTGATAATATGGAGAGTACAAGTTGTGTATTTGTGTTGTATATCTTGTGTTCTTGTATCTTGTCTTCTCCCCTAAATCCTAGCTTGTAGCCGTATATATAGAAGCCACATCCCCCCGCATCCAACTAGGAGAAGGACTCTTTTTGTAGAATCACCTTATAACTACTGAATCCAATTAGGAGTAGGGGTCCTAATTAAACCTCCTTATCCCACCAAATAAGGGAACACAATCCTATTTTAATAAAGACTCTCCACTGTCACAATAAATACATATGGGCCATCACCAGATCCGGACCATTAAATAGACTGGGTTGCACCATGGCTATACCCAAATAATCACATTTCAACATTGCCCCCCAGTCTCTTATTTATAAGGAACTTATAAATGAGAGAGTATACAAGTTTATCCCAACAAAACGATCATATTTTCTGAAGACAAAATATCACACCTAAACTCCATGTGCCGAACTAAAATTGTTGGCTCCCCATATTTTTGCCTCACTACTCTTGTTTACTCCTAAATAGATAAACAATTGCCCTTATAATATTGCTACTAAAGAACCAACCTTATCACTACCGAAGATATAAAGAACCAACCTTATACCAACCGAATCAACCTTATATATACCAACCGAACCAACCTTATACCAACCGAACCAACCTTATCACTACCGAAGATATAAAGAACCAACCTTATACCAACCGAACCAACCTTATCACTACCGAAGATATAAAGAACCAACCTTATACCAATCAAACCAACCTTATAGCTACCGAAGATATAAAGAACCAACCTTATACCAATCGAACCAACCTTATAACTACCGAAGATATAAAGAACCAACCTTATACCAACCGAACCAACCTTATCACTACCGAAGATATAAAGAACCAACCTTATACCAACCGAACCAACCTTATTACTACTGAATCTAATTAGGAGTGGGAGTCCTAATTAAACCTCCTTATCCCACCAAATAAGGAAACACAATCTTTCTTTAATAAGGACTCTCTCAATGTCAAAATAAATATATATTATGGGTCAACACTAAATCTAGCCCATTAAATAAATTGAGTTACACCTTGGCTAGACCCAAATAATCACACTCCAACATTGCCCCCAGTCTCTTATTTATAACTTATAAATAAGAGAGTATTCAATAAGTCTCCGTGGAATTTTTATCCTCAGAATTTTCATCCTCGGGATTTATATCCTCGGGATTTATATCCGTAGAATGTTCATCCTTTCGGGAGATCAAAGCCTTCTCGAAGGACGTTTGTCCGACCTTATAACCCCTCCAACCTTATGCCGCCATAATATCCATCCCGACCCCTGTGGGAGGCTTCGATCAGACTTTATATCTACCGAAAGTAAACAATCGAAGATATGATGAAACCGGTGTGGCCCGAAGAGGAATCGCCAAAGAGATTATCGAAGTGGTCCGAACCTAACTTCATCTATTCCCATGTGGTCGGCAGATGTTGATAGTGACGAAGGACAACGAAACCTTTTATTGAATATATGGAGGTGGTTACTCGCTCCCCTCCATTTGTGAAAATTAAGAGCCACGCATATTCTATCTGAGGCTTGTTATTCTCCCGACGATCAGTGTTGATTCTAGGTGCTAGTTTTATTTTGCTGAAGCCGATGGGCTTGGATTGCCTTGGTTGGCTTCGAGAAGCATATAGAAGATGTTGTTGCTGACTCATGACATGATAGGCCCACACAAATTATTGTCGTTCATGTGGCAACCCTTTTAGAATGTTAGCAGCAATGCATCTTTTACTCACCTGAATCAATAATCAAAGTATTTAATACTTTGATTTAATATATATAACATGAATACTATCTCCACCTTTTATGATTTAAATGATGTAACATGTAAAATAATAAATACTCGGTTACAATCACTTATCTCTTTTAGTGAATCAGTGATTTTAAATAGACACTAGAACAAATGTCTCGTTTCCCACAGATGGCGCCAATGTTAACGCCAAATTTTGTACGCCTGATGAAATCAACAAAATAGCAGGCCAAAATTGCGCTAACGGTTGATGGAGTAGTTGATTATATCAAACTCACGAAATACATTCACACAAACATAAATAAAGATATATAAATATGAACACAAGAATTTACGTGGAAACTCAATTGGAAAAAATCACGGAGAGAGAGAGAGTAATCCACTATAATAATATTGGGAGTACAAGATGTGTATATGGAGGGAGTACAAGTTGATAATATGGAGAGTACAAGTTGTGTATTTGTGTTGTATCTCTTGTGTTCTTGTATTTTATCTTCTCCCCCAAATCTTAGCTTATAGGCGTATATATAGAAGCCACCTCCCCTCGCATCCAACTAGGAGAAGGACTCCTTTTGTAGAATCACCTTATAACTACTGTAATCCAATTAGGAGTAGGAGTCCTAATTAAACCTTCTTATCCCACCAAATAAGGAAACACAATCCTATTTTAATAAGGACTCCCCATTATCATAATAAATACATATGGGCCATCACCAGATCCGGGCCATTAAATAGACTGGGTTGCACCATGGCTAGACCCAAATAATCACATCCCAACACTATCAATGCGGGTACTTTAGATGATCAATCTATTGTACCTTAGTAATCGGAATGGTTATATGCGTTCTTAGATTGGAATATTTTATCCAATTAGTATATCCCCATTTTCAGGGTTGTTCACCTCAAAATTATCATAAGATTCCGCACCAAAACAATTTGGTTCGGCATAAGCTTTCAAAGAATACTTTGAATTTCATAAACATTTGTCTAGCTGAATCAAATTGCTTAGACGCATATCAATAATTCGAATTTCAATCGAAACATTTTTGGCCAAATTCAGTTGGCAATAAATTATCTTTAAATTTCTTAAAATCATTTTGACGTCATGATACCGCACTGTATATACAGTTCATTTGAGGATTCCGTCATTTTGTGACTTTATCATACTACATCATACTATAGTGGGCTGATGATCCTTAGATCACATCCAACACTAAGTAATTCTGCATTGATAACTCCATCATTTTTATCATCTTTGCACCAGGTTACATGATGCATTAATGATATAAAAATACATTTTGATCCTTCAAATCATTTTTGTCTAGCCAAATTAATTAGCATAGACTCTTCTTTAAACCGTTCAAAAACTTTTGAAAATCATCTTTAGTGTCATCCTGCCACAACAGGTAACGATGTGTTAGTGGCCCGAAGTCCACACCTACACACTTGTCACCATGTGTTGAGGATAATAAAAAGTCATTTTTAAAGGCACATCAGTGCGAATTTAGCTTGATGTCAAAAACTTCAAAGTCTAGCATAGCTAGAAGATTTGGAATAGCTATGCTTCCATCATCAACTTCACTTTCTCTAATGATTCATTGCTTAATACATCTATCTATTCTTATAATCCTCAATGCTCCATTCATAACTTTCCTATACCCAGTTCATCAAACTTACCACACATTATGAGTTCAGCAACTTTCCATAATCATATGGGTTTAAGAACTTATCCTAGTCAGACCATAGGTGTCCATTCACTGAGGGGTTCAAAACATACCATATGATTATGAGTCATGAAATTACCATAAGTATGAGTTTTAAGAACTCGTAACTAACCTTATATTCTCTACCTATTCGTTATACACATGAGAAAAGAATCACCTTATCAACATGCATATAGCAAATAGCGCGACATCAGGTTCCAATGATTATATATCAATGTAAGAAGCTAAGTGGTTGTCAAACCAAACTTGGCCACTAATCAATATAGGAAGCTAAGCGGACAATTCCCCGCCCATACAAAGAATTTGTCAACCTAACCACTATATTGACCAGGAAGCTAAGTGATTCTAAAACCATGTACAAATTCTCCGCCCAAACAGGGAATCATACAACTCAGCTGCTAACATGAGTACTCAATTAAAAACCCACACAATTCTTAACTTTCTCTTTTCTTAATACGAATTTTTCTTTAATCCGCATCTTAACATTTACCACTCTTTTCTGAGTTTACAACGTACCATTTCATAGTACCTTCTCCTTATAGCATTAAGCTATATAATTCCAATCACTTAACATATCATATGTTATTCAACAATCTAATCTGATCACGTCGTGATCTTATTTCGTAATCATTTCTCCTTATACTTACGATCGTTTTATACTACAATTTTCTTATTCTTCTCTTTAATTATATTATATTATGATTTTATTTGCACTTTTCATCTTATAGACATCGTCTATTTAGTATCACTTTTCATCTCTATTACTGGAGTCAGGTAACTCCGGATTCTTATCTTTATAGCTCTTCAAGATTCTTCTTTGAATCTTATTTATCTTTCTCTTTACTTTAATGATGAATTTCTTAAATTCATCTCTTATCCCTTTAACTCGATCTGAGTTTATTCCTTATCATCATCTCCGTGGTTATATCCTAAGGTACACCTACTTAAGGTTTATAACCTATGGCTTTGATACCAACTGTGAAGCCCCCAAATCCGAGTACTTTTTACCTAAGATTTGGTACATCATTTCTATAACTATTGTGAAAGATATAAACATAAATTGTCTATACATTAAACTTTTACACATCATTCCCAAGGTCTACAACCTTAACTTAATATATACCTTCAATATCTAAAAAGGTTTACAATGCTATTTTCGTCAGAAAATTTAATAGATCTAACTTCACCATAATTTAATCTTACACTTTGCCTTTGCCTCTGTCCTTATTCAATCTTTCATCTTAATCTAAAAATTTTATGATGATATAGCAAGGGTGAGCAACAAATTTGCCTAGCAAGTTTTAAATAAAATGGAGATATATCATGATTGAAAAGAATGAATAAACTTTCAAGTTTTCAACAATATAATAATTGTGAAATAACATGAATCAAGTTTTAATAATTGCATGATTGAATCAATAATGTTTGAAGATCAACAATGACCATGAATAATTTAACTGAACCTTATGGTAATGAAGGTGATCAGCCTTTCATACCTGATGAACGTATGTAACATGCACTAAGTGCGAATCAATAATCAATATAGACATGAATAATCAACAATAATTATTCACCAACATGCTTTAAACATACAACTCAAGTTTGAGTTGAGGAAACTAACCTACAGCGCTGATTACCGCTAAGCAATCTAATGTAATCTCTTATGAAAGACCTATCAATTATAAGATTGATCTTTCAGTCAGCATAACATACCTGTTAGCTCATAATACTATTACTTTATCCATAAATTATCTAACACTTAATCAAATATTAGATAAAACCTAACAACATTAGCATTATTATCATCCTTTGATAATTCTTCAATCACTGTATCATATACATTATGATTTAACACTCGCTTTTTCATTTCATAAGTTATTCTTTATCATCTAATAAGTCAAATACTAATCCAGCAACCTGGATTCTAAATCTAGCAACCAAATTGCCAATCCAACAGACCAAACTGCAACCCAGCAAACTGGATTCCAAATCCAGCAAGCTGGATTCAACATATTTTCAATTCAGTAAACTGCTTTTCAATCCAGCAAGTTGGATTCATAAATTATTCAATCCTACAAGCTGGATTCCATATCCTTTTCACGAAAACACCAAATCAACTTATTATTTTTCTATCCTTTGTCCAAACTTATATACATATATTTCATACACAAAAAGTATTTTTCCATAATTTTCCAACTTTCTTTATTATTTTTCAAATATCAAGTTCTAGTTAATTCCTTAAGAAATTAGCTACCTCGCGTTCAAATCCAGAAATTCCCAACTCTTGGCAGGATCTTACACATGTTAACGCGGGCCTCTAATTTAAATTTTGTGGCAATCAGAGTTATAGAACTCCGATTATAGTCATTTTCGTCAAAAAATCCTTAAAATTGATATGGTCATAACTTGGTCATTTTAAGTTGGAATGAGTTCATTTTTGGACAGGAGGTACTTTATACCATATATATTCATATCCCAAAAGGCCGGAATTTATTTCACAATTTAAGTGGCCAAAAATTCCCTTTTAAATTTCTGGGCAGTAGTTTTTTGTCATTGTGCAGTTTTTCGTGCTTTGTTAAAAATAGTCCATACGAAAATCTACAACTCCTTTTTTAGTGATTCCACTTGGAGATGTTAGAAAACTTATCATAGTATCCTCCCAAATGTTATCAGAATTTTTGAATGTCAGAAAAATGATGAAACCGCCCCTACACTTGACTGTCCAAAATAGTCTATTTTTCCTTAAAAGACACGAAACTATTTTTGCCAAATCAATCACTATGGATTGTGTACTCAACATTTTTGAGTGATACCACTTGGGTTTAGTAGATAACTTACATATCTAGCACCTCTCTTTGACGGATCGCAAAAAGAAGGTGTAGATCAAAAATGGTGAAAATCCAAAGTACATAGAAATTTTAGGGTTTATAAACTAGAAAATCACTTTTCTTTACTTTTGATTTCCAACTAAAACATCACCCAATATGGGTATAACTAAACATGAAACACCCATAAACACATAGATCTAAGGTTTTTAACCTCAAGATCATAACTTCATATTATAAAAAAATCAAATCAAACCACAAAGGAAATTAGATTACATAAGTAGAAATTTTTGCTATACCTTAGCTTTTCCTACTTCTCCTTCTAAAATATGAGATGGACCTTAGGTGTATGATGTAAGACCCCAGCTTTTATGAAAAAAGATGATTTTTCTATAAATAACATTTTTGAATATTATGGAATGAATTTGAGATAATGTTATAGTTGTGGGTAATATTTATAAATTTTGCAAAGTACGCAGGTTGTTATATAATATTCGATTGGTCGGGGAATATTCGTTTTAACAGGGAATATTCGTACAACGGCACAATCATTGGTGGACCCCACAACAGAATTATTGTCGGATTGAGAAAACGACAAAAATATTTTTATGAAAATAACGGCGGAAGTTTCTGAGTTAAAAATTGTTGAGCTACTCTTTAGTAAAAAAATCTGATGTCTGGCGTGGTTGCATAGTAGCAGCACGGTATTGATTGTTGATGCTTACGTGAGAATTCACGCAGATTTTGTTCAATTATTGCTACGAATAATTCTTTGATAGTATCTCACGTTATTTGATTTAATTATTGTCGATATATATATATATATATATATATATATATATATTATTAAATCAATAATTGAGATGACGAAGTTATTAATATTATTATTTGCAATATTAACGATGTAAAGAAGTTCTACCAATGAGAGGTTTGGTCACTTAATTGCGCGCCAATAGGGAGAAATCCTTATTAGAAAGCCCCTTCTTTCCTGGGAATGACCTGGTTGATTAATATTGTGAATTATAATAATGATGATGATAAATGTTGTTAAAAATATTGAGGGGATTTTTTATGAAGTCTTTGATGTAAATTTTGCCGTATTATTTGGACCCCCACTTACCCATTTTTCAAAATAATCGGTAAAAGTTATTTAGTTTATATGAGGCCACTTGTGATGTTGATGTCTTGAGTGGGGGAGGGGGGAGATTGCATTGTCGGGAAGGAAAATATGTATAATGGGTGGAGGATTATATAATTTGCATGTTTATGATTATAATATATATATATAACATGTGTGTGTGGGTTTATATATATATATATATATATATATATATATATATATATATATATATATATATATATATATATCTTGTAAGTTGCAAATAAGTGAGAAGAATTCGGATGAAAAGTTGGAAGTGTTGGTTTTTGTTAAAATTCAACATGTGTTTTATATATATATATATATATATATATATATATTTTATTTTATTTATTATTATATTATTAAGTTGAAAAAGAAAAGGAAGCGTCAGAATTTTCTTGCCCGTGAATTTAATCATCCAAATATTAACTGTTGATCCGTGATTCGAAAAATTCAAATGGTACCTTTCCATTCTTCTATAAATAGAAGCTCATTCCTTCATTATTTCTTACGAATTCACTGAAACTTTAGAGAGAGAAATTATAGAGAGAGAATAAAAGTATTCTACTACTTTACTACTCCTACATCCAGTACTCATCTTCTTAAGGTAAGGGGTATTATTCTTTTTGTATTCATGAAGAGAACTTCTGTTATTCCGTTCTTTATTATTACATTGGAATAACTTTGATAATCACGGATACCCTATACTTGGTGAAATTCTTACGTTATTCCATTCTTTATTATTCATCGTTGGAATATCCATACTGCATGCATTTTCTGTGGGACTGGTTCCGTCTTTATTATTCTCGTTGGAATATCATCGTATCATGCGTTTTCTGCTGGGACACAATTACGTCGTTATTATTTTGTTGGAATATCCACATGCATGCGCTTTTACGTCGGACTGTTTAAAATCTTTTATTATTCATTGGAACATCATGTCGATTGTGAATTTTGCCTGACCTGGTTCCGTTATTTATTATTCTGTTGGAATAACCTGTCTATACGATGTACCGCATGCATGATGATTTCTTTTGTTATTCCATTCTTTATTATACTCAGTTGGTTAAAGTTTTGACTTCTATACTCCATGAAATTAGTGGAATATCTTTGATATGTGCGCTTCATCCAGTATCTTTTTATGGAAATATTCTTCTGAGCATTCTTGAATTTTACTCTACAAAGAAGTATCATGTTGACAATTTGGATGTTATTAGTTCCTAAATAAATTAATTTTTGAACTTGTTTTATTGAATTCTTATATCATTGTCATCATCCTCGTGTTTATATTTTTTTTGAAAGTCATCTGTGGCCTGTAGTGCATAGATGGACTTGGTATGATTATGACTAGGGATTATTCGGTATAATCATGACCGTAATGTTACAAATGATGTGGTAAAAGTCCTCAATGGCCCGTAGTGCATTGATGAACAGTTGTTGGCATGATCATGACCATTGATGAATACACGAATATCATTGGCCCGTAGTGCATGGATAATTTATGGTTATGATACTAATGAATATCCTTGGCCGAAGTGCAGGGATGATGTGGATTATTTATTAAGTTGAGTTCTAGCGATAAAAGTGATGAAAAACCTTTTAAATCGTAAAAGATAGTAGATTTTATTCTCTACTTGACTCTTTTAATGGATTTATTATTCATTGCAGATTAAACTTGATGTCTATTGTATTTTATCAGTTTAACATTGTTGAAGACTAATGATAATTTATTCTGAATTATCTTAGTCATAATATTTCTTACTGGGTTAGTTGAGCTCACCCTTTCTTTCACTGTTCTCTTCAGGAAATGAGAATGTAGCCGGGACTAGTCAGGGAACGGAGTTACGGTCCAGATGATAGTATTAGTAGTCCTCACTATTCTGTTAGATATTGTGACAATAAATGTAATGAGGACTTATTCTGAAAGTGGATATTGTCTAGAAGACAGTATTTGTATTAAAACTCACAGTTTGTATTTTGTCGTATTTTACACGACAGTTGTATTATTAAGTTGTATTTGAATTTTGTACCATGTATTTGGCGACTCAAGATGGGTGATGTATACCTATTTTGGGGGCGTCACATATGAAGATCAAAATTCTTCTCTCCTTCTCCTCTCTTGGAGCTGCCAAACTCTTAGGCTCTCTCTCTCTCTCTCTCTCTCTCTCTCTCTTAGTCTTCTTAACAAATTAGAAGAAATAAGATGAAAGAGAAATAAAATAAATTTTGGGTGTTAGTAAAAAATGTAGATATATTGTGTATATCTAATTGTTATCTCCCAATAACTCTCATGCTTCTGTTTCTTAATCATATAGTTGTTGCTTTCAAGCTTGAACAAAAATGATGGCAAAATAAGCAAGTGACACCTAGCATAGTTGGTGAACCACTTTGTAAACTAAAATAAGTTATCATCATTACACCACATGCTTCCTTTTTCTCCTCTATAATGCACTAGCCATGTGGCCTTAGATTGTCCAAAATTGGTTTCCTTTTATGCTTTACTTGATTTACTAAATGTCCAAAAAGTCCTCTCCCTCTTGGGCTAAAAGTTGGGCCATTCTTTTAATGTTTTGGGCTCTCTACTTAGTACATGTTTGGGCCATATAAATTTACATATTCCAACACTCTTAATATTACCATTCCCTAATTATTTAATTAGGGTTCCGCTACACATTTGTAAATAAATTCCTTACTCATATACATTTAATTTCTTAACCCAATTAGACTTGTTATAATTAGGTTATAAAATTAATTAAGCTGAGATGTATAAAATAAATCTCTTAGAATTAGTATATATTTTAAATACTAATTTTCTCCCAGTATTATAACTTCTTAAGTTATTTAATTATCACACCTAATATATATATATATATATATATATATATATATATATATATTAGGTTACATAACTTAATTCTTAATTCACTTTTATATACAAAATAAATGTATTCACATTATATAATGTATATTTATTTAATCATATATATAATTCACATAATCATAACATATTTCACTTCTCACACTAATTTTGACTTTTCTCCATAAAAAGTCAACTATTAACTTTGACCAAAAGTCAACCCATACACATTTTATGTTTACTGTCCATTCTGACTAAACTTGATGTTCCGGACGCAACCGAGTAGTCCATGCTTCAAAATTCTATCTCTAACTCAAATTTTGAGTTTTAAATTACTCCCTTCTTATTGCTAATCATATTATCTAACGACTTTATACTTATTCAAATTCTTATTTGCCAGTCAAGGCCAACGTTCAAGCTATGTTAATTACTAACATAGTTTTATCTTGATCCTTATATCATTAACTTAATCCATCATTCCTCTTGCTAAAATATATATAGCACCTTACTAAGTATATATATATATATATATATATATATATATATATATATATATATATACTCATCTTCGTTTAACCTCATAGCATCTCTTCATGTGAAATCTTATCTCCTTAAGAAAATTTCCATATGTACTTATATAACATTTCTTAAACTATTCAGTTCACATCAAATTTACAGGTATCGTAATACCTTATTCTTGATATTCCTACAAGTACATATTAATTCATTTCTAGGGTTTAGGAATTTTATAACCCATATTTTCTCTATTCTCATTTGAATAGCAAACCATATAGGTATTACTTGAAAATTTTAAATATATCCTTAAATTCTCATCTAGGTTTTATTCTTTAACCTTTATTCTAATCATTCAAGATTTTATGAATTTTCGGGTTATCACATCAACCCTCGATTTTATTAGTCTATTTGAAATCCTTGATTGAGTAGGAGCTGTGGCCTATAGACTCACTTTACCGCCAAGTATGTATCATGTTCATAACGTTTTTTACATATCTATGTTACGTAAATATGTGAAAGACCCGAACCACATTATTGAATTAGAACCGGACGTGATAGCGGAAGATTTAACGTATGAAGAGGTACCTGTTAAAATCTTGGATAAGAAGGATCATATTTTACTCTCCAAGGTTATACCTCAAGTCAAAGTTTTGTGGAGAAACTACGATGTGGAGAAAATGACCTGGGAGTTAGAATCCGAAATAAAATCAAGGTATCCTCACATCTTCGACATATCAGGTACGTACCCTAATTTCGAGGACAAAATTTCATAAGAAGTGGAGGTTGTAAGACCCCAACTTTTTTTGAATAAAGAATAATTTTTCTCGAAATATATTTTTGAATATTATGGTGTGGATATGATATAATGTTATAGTTGTGGGTAATATTTGAAAATTTTGCAAAGTAAGCAAGTTGATATAAAATATTCGTTGTGTCAGGGAATATTCGATTGGTCGGGGAATATTCGTTTTAACAGGGAATATTCGTACGACGACACAACCATCGGTGGACCCCACAACGGAAGTATTTTCGTAATTAGAAAAGGACAGAAATATCTTTTTATAAAAATAACGGCGAAAGTTTTACCGTTAAACTGTTGAACTACCCAGTGGTAAAAGTATAGTAATACGCGTGATTGCATAGTAGCACACGGTATTAATTATTGATGCTTACGTGAGAAGTCACTCGATTATACTTAATTATTGCTACAGTAATTGCTGCATAGTATCTCACATTATTTGACTCAATTATTGTCACAGTATTAATATTTTATATTATTAAATCAATAATTGAGACAATAAAGTTATTCATATTATTATTTGTAATATTGACGATGTCTAGAAATTTCTGTCGAGGAGAGATTTGGTCACCTAATTCATGCTACCAATAGGGAGAAATCATATCGAAAAAGCCCCTCTTTCCGGGAATGATCGGTTTGTTAAATATTGTGAGTTATAATATTAATGATGAATAATTGTTGAAGTATTAAGAATGTGTTTATTGAAAATAAATGATTTACAAAAGTTAGAGGGGAATAATGCAAACTTGGAAAACTTTATGGGTACCAAAGTGTAATAAGTTAAATTAATATGGACCATTGATGGTGGTTTTAATAGTAAATCAATCTGGATCGTCGATGGTGGTTTTAAAAGTAAATCAATCTGGACCGTCGGTGGTGGTTTTAATAGTAATCAATATGAACCGTCCGTTCTAATAGTAAATTAATCTAGATCGTTCGTGAATCAGTTACTATTTAGTCCATTCTCTTATAAATAGATACTTAATTCTTCTTTCATTCTCACCAATTCACTGAGATTCACAAGAGACACTATAGAGAGAAACTATAGAGAGCAAGAAGAAGAGTATTCTTCTACTTCACTATTGTAGTATCCAGCCTTTTACTAAGATAAGAGGTATTATTTCTTTTGTATTTATAATGAATACTATTTTTCGTATTCATCCTTTAATATGTCAGAATAACCTGTCTACGCGGATTATGTACCGTATGACAGGTGAAAATCCATTTGCAGTTTTTCATATGTTAATTCTTTTCATATTCTTAAATTTAAACTTACTATGGTAAGTATTGCTTCTATAATCCTTAAAATTAGTGGAATATCCTTGAGTTTTGCGCTTCATCTAGTATCGTTTCATTGGAATATTAATCTGAAATTTCTTATTAAATATCAATATTTTCACCCGGGGTACTATTCATGGGTTACTATTCACCTGGTTATTATTCATTATAATATTATTCACTCGGGTATTCGGGGCACTTTTCATTCCGGGGTACTATTCACGAGTTACTATTCGTGAGTTACTATTCACCCGATTACTATTCACTCAAATATTATTCACTCGGGTATTCGGGACACTTTTCATGTTAGGGTACTATTCACGGGGTAGTATTCCTGAAGTACTATTCACAGGGTACTATTTACGGGGTATTATTGACCAAAAAATTTATTTCTTTTCTGTCCAAATTATTTTTGATACGTGGATATTATTCTTGGATTTTACTCCACAAAGCAGTATCATGTTGACAATTTGGACATTATTGAATTCTGGATAAATTAAATTATAAATCTTTAAAAATTTATCATTTGTTTTCTTTTAATTGAATTATTATATCATTGTCATCATCCTCATGTTTATATTGTGATGAAAGTCATCTTTGGCTTACGTGCATAGATGGACTGTTTTTTGGTATGATTATGACCAGGAATAATTCGGTATGATCATGACCATTGATGATTACACGAATATTCTTGGCCCGTAGTGCAAGAATAATTTGTGAACGTGATACTAATGAATATCCTTGGCCCGTAGTGCAGGGATGATTCGATGATGTGATTTATTTATTAAAGTCGAGTCCCAAATGATAAAGTTAATGATAAACTTTTTAAATCATAGAAGATAGTAGATATCATGCTCTACTTGACTCTTCTAATGGATTGCTTGTTCATTGCTTGATTAAACTTGTTATCTATTATATTCTATCGGTTTAACATTGTTGAAGGCTAATGATAACTTATTCTGCATTATCTTAGTCATAATATTTCTTACTAGGCTAGTTGAGCTCACCCTTTTACTTCCATTGTTCTTTTTCAGGAAATGAGAACGTAGCCGAAACTGTCGGGGAACGGAGTGATGGCCCGAGATGGTGTTATAGTAGTCCTCACTATTCTATAAAATAGTGTGACAATAAATGTAATTAAGACTCCATTTTAGTTTGGATATTGTCTAGAAGAAAATATTCGTGTAAAAACTCTCAGCTCATGTTGTATAATTAAATTTGTATTTGTATTCAGTACCATGTATTTGGCGACCCAAGATGGGTGATGTATACCTATTTTGGGGGCGTCACAATTACCGTCTAAAGTATAGATGATGGGTTAAGGTGTTACAAGCAATTCACTCAATAAATGTGCTAGAAACGATCCGAGCGACGACCACCATACGCAAGCGTGCCGTGGAGTCTATCATTTGGTATCAAAGCTAAGCCTTTCTAGCAAGTTACTTATCTTTAATTTTCTGCCGAAATATATATTGCAAAAAAAAGGAAAAAAAAAGAAAAAGAAAATTCAAATTCTATTTCCATTATGTTAACCAAATTTGTAGCACACCATCAAATCATCAAATTCCAACCAAGAGTTCATACCATTCCATCATCATCAATTCTGAAACGGAGCTACAAATTACAAATCTGAGGCATACAAGAGGATTACAAGGCAATCGATCGGTGATTTTGTTGTATTCTGATAGTCACGCCATCTATATTTTTGTTTTGTGATAAGTAATTTTTGAATTGATTAGTAAAACCAAGAATTTTGTTAGGGGAATTCAAGAAGAACCTATTAGAGAGAATATTTTGAGGTAAAAGGCTTAGTGGTGAGATTAATCGAGGGTAAAAGCCAATTTATTGAGAGTATACACGAGTGAACCATTGCGTCGAGCGAAACATGTAAGAGAGTGGTGAGGAAATTTTTTTCTACTAACCCTTATTTTGCAGGAAATATGTCTAACTCAAAGGATAGAGGAACTTATGAGGAACAACCCTCAATAGCTGAATTGAAATTCCAGATCGAAGCCATGCATAAAGAATGGGATTGAAGATTGAGAAAAACTATGGAGCAAATGCAAGAACAGTTAGAAGAGATAAGGGTGTCTATGGCTGAGCTATCCCAAAACACTCATGGGATGCAAAACAAGACGAGGACACAACAAACTGACACAAGAAGGGAAGACCCTTACGATGGGGACAGTAATACAGCGGAAGATCGTGAATCTAATTTTTCACATCAAAGACACGGAGGTGCTAGGTAAAGAGGAGGTCGAGACAAAGAAGATGGCAATTTGGATAGCATAAAAATGAAGATTCCAGCTTTCTAAGGCACATGTGATCCTAAGGCTTATTTAGATTGGGTAACCAAGATGGAGCAAATCTTTGACTGTCACAATTATACAGACCTTAAGAAAGTCAAATTGGCCGTTACAGAGTTTTTTGGATATGCATTAATATGGTGGGATCAGTTGACAGCTAATCGGAGAAAGTGTGAAGAGCGGCCGATTACAACTTGGGTGGAGATGAAAGTTATCATGAAAAAGAGGTTTGTACTAGCATACTATCAATGGGAGATCATTCCTAATTTGCAAACTCTTAAACAAAGAAGTCGGAGTGTGGATGAATATTATAAGGAGATGGAAATGTTGAAGGATCGGGCTAATTTGATGGAGGATAATGAAACAGCGATGGCGAGGTTCTCGGCAGGATTGAACTGGGAGATTGTAGACTTGGTTGAACGACAACATTATTTGGAGTAAGAAGAACTGGTACATATAGCTACTAAGATAGAGAAACAACTCAAGAGGCGAGGAGGCCAACGAGTACAATCTGATGCTAGTTCATCATGGAGACCTAATTTGGCAAAGTGAGAGGAAAAGAAAGCTGCATTCAAACCAAAGGTTGAACCTAAGCAAGGATCGACTAGCCGAGATAATCAAGGTAAAAATGAAAAACCTTCTTTTGGGCGTAATCGGGACATTGTATGCTTTAAGTGTCAAGGCAGGGGACATATTTCTAGCCAATGTCCAAATTAAAGGAAAATATTATTACTTGATAATGGAGATGTGGAAACTAAGGGGGAAGAGAGCGACATTGATTCTATGCCACCATTAGAGGAGATAGGTGAGGATGCGATACATGGTGAAATTCTGGTTAGAAGAAGAGCACTTGAAAGTAGTATGCACACAAGCCAATCATGTTTGATGATAAAGCATATACTTTGTAACAATCTTTTTCATTTATTAATAAAAAGTATTTATTTATTAAAGGATTTTAATTATCTACATGATGTTGTTTTATAATATGTGATAAACCCATAGTTTTAATCAATGCTTTTAGAATAATAATGATGATCATTCTAATGAGATCTAAATTCTTAGAAAGCTTAAAACTAAAATAGTTCCCAATCGTTGGATTACTAAATTGGGGATTAGTGAATCCGGATAGATTGGTACATCGTTGCTTGCTTTCTCATTGGATGAGGATGATTGATCTCATGATCATTTGTGTGGAGACACTAAAGCAAGTATGTAGGTGCTTATTAGAGAATAAGTTCTTTGAGCATTGGCTAGCTAAGGAATACCTATTGTAGTTTTACTTGCTGTCGATAGGAATTCTGTAGTGATAGTAGTCAAGTGATCCTTGGACTTAAGATCATCATAGTATCTTGTGTATGATGAGTTATACTTTGACTTATTCCTTAAGACCCTTAGGGTATATCAAAGGGTATGATTGGGTATAATAAGTTATACATGGAGATAATGTATGATCGATAAAGAATCTACCACCACTTATTAAAGAAGAGAAATGTCTATGTGATTCGATAAATGACAACCCAGTAGTCCTTGGCAATGCGAATGAAATTAGAAAGGAGTTTCTAATTTGCATTATTTGGAGTTGTGCATTTAAGAGTCGAAAATACATATAATTAAATAAAATAAGACTTGTGATAATTCCATATCTTATATTTAATTGGGACATTGTATGGTGGAAGGATTGAATTATACGGTAACTATTTACTCAAAGGTTCTTTTATGATTAATGTTGAAATCTATATTATCCGAAAAGTCGTTGATCGCTAGGGAGGCTTATCCCTATTGTAGAATAAATATTATTTATTTAAATAAATTAATTGTTTAATTTATTTATTTAAATAAGATTAGAATTATTCTAATTGATTTATTCTGTAGGTTTAATATGGAGAACCTAAAGGGTCACACCATAAAAGGAAGAATAATTATTTAAGAAGTTAATGGCATAATCGTAATAATATGTTATGTATATTTAATTTAATCTATGGTGATAGAATAAATTAAATAGCTTAATATTATTATTTAATATTTTAGAAATATTAAATATAAATTAATAAGAGGAGTCTTATTAATATTATTACAATTATTATTATTTTAATTTCTAAAAGAGTTTAGGAATTAATTTAATATAAGTACTCTCATTTATTCCTAATTGGATTAGGAAGGAAAATTAGTTAAAGGAGTTTAATTAATTATCCTAATAAGATTAGGGAGCTTAATTAATTAAAAGAATTTAATTAATTAAATAAATCCCAATTCCTTAATTGTTAAGGTGGGTTGCCCACATCTATAAATAAGAGGAGTCTTATTATGGGTGATGTGGTTGTTGACTTTTATAACATACGACATAATTCCAATTTGTTGGAGAGTACGCCTTTTCTATAGAGATAGAAAACTAGGGTTTAGCCAACCACCCCTTCTTCTTGAAAATTCTTCTTCCTTGGTGGATCACCTCTAGAGGCCAAACACAAGGGTGGCTAATGTTGATCAAAGGAAGGAACCAAACTCGGTGAATTCAAGTTGAACGCGAAAGGATTTGGAGGTGAACTTGTACCTGAGGAAGCTCGATCTTCAAGGGTATGATTTTATTCTTTATCTTTTCGTTTAATTAATAATTGTGCATAAAGGGTGATCCGGGTATATGGTTTGTAATTTTTAAACTCTGATTTTACACGTTTCCGCACTTTTTATGCAATTTGATTACGTTCTTGAATATTACAAACCTAACAGTGGTATTAGAGCCAAACCTTTATGCGAATTATTAATTGTTTTAATTTGATATGTATATTGATATGTGTTTAGAACAATTTAATTGGGCATAATTTATTGTATAAAATTTATTAAAAAAAATTTAGGAAAAGCCGATATTATTCACGTTTTTTTTTATTATGCAAAGGAAGGAACAACGTTAATGTTAATGTGTTCGGATGTTAATGTTAATATGTTGCACGGAAAAAAAAAAAAAAAAAAAAAAAAAAAAAAAAAATGGATGACTAATCACTAAATAAGAAGATGATGACATGGGATTTTCTAAAACAGCATGGGCTGCAGGGATTTATTGATATTTGGCCAAAACCCACAATAATTGCATGGAAAATTATTGCTTGTTATGCCATGTTTGAAGTAGCCACTTATTATTTCACGGGAAGAGGGTTGAAGGACCGATTTCTCCTATTTGGCAATAGGCATTATGTATAAGGCAAATGGGTATGGCGGCTTATCTTGATGACATTGGTTACATACATTAGCCTTTGGTGGTGGGTACGCGATTTATATAAATATTATAATATATAATATTTTTATTATTTTATAATTAAAATAAATAGTTTATTTTAATCTTAAAATAAAAGTTTATTTTAATATTAAAATAAAAGATTTATTTTAATTTTAAAATTGAAATTTCATCTAACTAATTAGAGTTGGAATTGGATTCCATGATAACTAATTGGAGTTGAAATTGTATTCCATGTTTCCTTAAATAAAGGGGTTTATTTAGATATGAAATAAGATTTCATATTATTCAAAAAATAAAAGAGTTTATTTGTGAATAGGAAAGAGAATCCTAATTTCCTTAAATAAAGGAGTTTATTTAGATATGAAATAAGATTTCATATTATTCAAAATAAAGGAGTTTATTTGTGAATAGGAAATAGAATAAAGTGTTTCCTTTAATAAATTTTTTTTTTTTTATGGAATTGGATTCCATAATTAATTAAAATAAAGGAGTTTATTTTGATTAAAGATTTTGATTAAAATAAAATAGTTTATTTTATTCAAAATTGGATAAATTAAAATAAAATAGTTTTATTTTGATTTAAATTTGGATTAAAATAAAGGAGTTTATTTTGATTCAAAAATAAATTTTATACTAACTAAATTTGCCCATTAAATGATATCAATATATATATTAAATGTTTATTATTCATGAGATGAATGTTATTTATTTATTGATCGTATGGTGATGTGTGTGATAATAAATGGGATTGATTATGGACTATTGACCAATCTGATTGGATTTTATTTTAGTTGGATGCATGAATGTATGGGTTTTATTAAATGGGGTCTGCGTACCTCGTCTTCTCTAATTTTTCTTAATGTAAATTCTAACTCCCTCTTATGTACTTCCCCTTGACTGTTGATCAAGGTTTCTATTTATTTTAAATAGTTTTGTAATAGGAATAGTTAGAATTAATTTTAAAAAAATTGGAGATCAAGGAACAAGAAGGCGCTTGAAGACCCATTTGTAATGGGGCAGGGTTTAAATGTAATAGTTATATTTAAATATTATTTCTGCACCCCTAGGGTTTGACCTTTTGGTTCACTTGGTGGCTCTAGTGAACCAAACTAGAATAAAAGTCCATAATCAATTCGAGTAGAATATAGTATTTATATATGTGCATGCTTATACTATATATATTATATATTATGCAAACATGCTTCGCATGTTTATTAATATAACGCGTATTTATATATATATATGTGTATGCGCGCTAAACAAGATGAGACAAATTAATAACAAACCCCTCAATTTTTTATATTAAGTCCTAAGCGTTCAAAGATATTTGGAATATCGAGCGTAAGCCTTCTAGCATGATAAAATTAATAGAGTATTAAATATTTAATATGAGTTTGTTGTGTCACCACAAGGCAAGTATTAAGTATTTAAGATATTAATTTATCACATTTGATGCTTATAAAGAAAATTGAACAATATTGTTTTGTTGTGTCACCACAAGGATGATATTTTCTTTTTGAATATATGGAGTGCTAGGTCGGACTTAACTTGGATAATTTTGATTCGGATGTGCCACCACTTGATCAAAATAATCTAAGAGGCAAAAAAAAAGAGTTGCATAGTTGATGTAATTGACAAAAGTTGTCTACCTATTTATTTATATATAGTTTGTTGTGTCACCACAAGGCTATATACATTTGAAATGGGATCCTTATTCTCACTAGCAAATCTTTAATTAGATTTTCTTAGAACTATATAAGTGAGGTAATATAGTTTGAAGAAAATAGTGGGAGATACCAATTTAAAACAAGACCTAAATTATTTTGGTAATTAATAAAATAATGTATGTTAAAATGTTGTTAATTACAAATTCATTTGAGAATTTTACAATGTCTAAAATTACTATCCTTTGTGAAGCATATTAGATGCTAAATTAACGAGGAAAGAATTAAGCGGATTGGTTAAGGAATTTGAGAATAGTTCTCATAGTTGAAAAGCTATCTTATGTCCTTGTACGCCTATCCACGCAATAGTTGCAGAACAATGCCTCGAGGAAGAGATTGCTACTTTTAGAAAGTGGCAAAATGATGCCTGATTGGCTCGATGCATCATGCTCGCATCCATGAGTAACGAGCTTCAGCGTCGGCATGAGCATGAAACTATGGATGCTCCTACTATATTTCGCACATCAAGTAGTTGATGGTGAGGAAAGTAGGGGCCGATAGATATCGAGATATCTAAGGAGCTCTTAGATCTAGAATGGCCCGATGGCACTATAGTATGCAGATAAAAAAGTTCTTAACATAATCAATTTGATTGATCAATTAGGGAATGATGGGTTTTGTCATGGATGGAGAGTTGAGCAAGATTTGATCTTGCACTCACTCCGGACTCCTTTCACAATTGTTGTGAATTTTTCATATGAACAAGCTAGATATCGACTTCACGATTTGATTTTAACATATATTGAAAAATGTTGAGAGTCGCTTTCAACCAAGAAAGATCAAGTCTTCTTGGTAAGGGCCAAAGGATCTTCTAAAAAGAAGAATGATTCAAAGAAGGAAAATAGAAAGGCATAAACAAAGGATAATAAGAACAAAAGCGTCACGGATAGCAAAGGAGTTTGCTTCCACTACAATAAGCTGGGACTTTGGAAAGAAAGCTGCGAGAAGCATCTTGCGAGAGGCTAACGAAAAGAAGCTTAGTGAAGTTTGGTTACAAATACAAATTTGTTCATGATTTAAAATAAATTTTCTTTAAGTCGAGGTTCTACTTGGGTATTGGATTCCGACTTTGGTTATCATAAATATAGATTTATGAAGGACCAACGAAGTAGAAAGCTAAACAAATATAAGTAATCTATGTATGGGAAATGTAGCAAAGGTTGCCATATTAGCCATAGAAACTTATAGTTTAGCAATACTACGGCAAATCTATTAAGTCGATAAGTTGTTATTGTATTCCGGTTTTTGTTAAAAATATTATTTCTATTTTATTGTTGGACAATAAAATTTTTGGTATTATAATTAAGAACAATTGTTGTTCTATTTATAATAATAATGTTTTGTATAGGACTGGAACATCACTTAATGGATTTAGTATACTTGACTTACGTGAAAATAATTTTACAAATTGAACAAACTTGTATAAGAAAAGGAGATGATCATTCAAAGAGTTGAATGTGTGTATTTGCTGAAATACAAGTGTGAATTATTTGAAAGGTTCAAAGAATTCATAAGTGAAACAAATTGGCAAAGTATTAAGATTCTTTGATTAGATCAAGGAATAAATACTTGTGCAATAAGTTTCTAGATCATCTCCAATGGTTTTCTCATAAAGGACACATCCTGATACGCAATAATTGATTGATGTATCTGAAAGGAAAAATCGTACCTTGTTGGACATAGTGCGGTCCATAATGATTTTCTGAGCATTCCGGTATCCTTACAGGGTCATATCTTAGAAATGGCTGCATATCTACGAAAAGGTAACCTCAAAATCCGCCCCAAGACTCCATAAAAGTTATGGATAGGGAGGATTCTAATCTTAAGTATGTTAAGATAAGGGTTGTCAACTTATGTGAAAAAGGTTTCAAAGGATAAGCTTGGGACAAGATTTGACAAGTACAATTTGTGGGACATCCTAAAGTAAGTTTAGGGTATATGTTCTATAATCCTACTTAGCAAAAGGTGTTTGTTGTAAAACACGTTGCCTTCTAAGATAAAGGTGTTTATCATTGGAGGGGCTAGTGGGAGGATAATAGATCTTGAAGAGTTCAATAACCACAAAACACTATAAGTCAAATAAGAGGAACCTGTAGATAGACCTATTGTACCACAACCGAATAGTAAATCTGGAATAGTACCAAAGATACCTAGGAGGTATGGATTCATCATGGATGATGATGATGACGTACACATCATAGAAGATGATGATCCAGTTACATACGATGAGGTAAGTGTTGTAGACACTCAGAGAAATGGATTGAAGCAAGTTTCTCAAATATGGAACATTCGTTTTGATGAGGCAATCAAAAGAGTTTGATTTTATCAAAAATAAGAATGAACCTAGTGTGTACAAAAGGGTCAGTGGGAGCGTCGTGAAATTTCTAGTATTATATGTTGATATACTACGGATGAGGAATTACATACCAATGCTACAATCAGTAAAGATAAAGTTGTCTAAACAATCCTCCATGAATGATTTGGAAGAGTATCTTAATTGGGGATATAAATCTATATAGATAGATTTAAGAGGATGCTCGACTTAACCCGAGAGCGTATATTCATTTGATGCTAAAGTCGTTTAGCATGGCAAACTCAAGAGATGTCTCATGTCGATGAGCTATGGAGTGTATCTCTCTTAATAGTCCCCACGGACTCACGAAAAGAGGTCGCATGAGTGACAATCATGTATGCGATGAAATGTCACGAGACACGATGTTGATCGGTCGTATTATGGAGAAGTTCACTATGAGTCGGTGAAAAACATCTTAAAGTGCTTAGCCCAAGCACTAAAGATGTGATCATATTCATGGTGGGTCTAAATTAAAACTAGAGGGCTTAATGAGACTCAAGTTTTTTAGGCATGAGACCAAGATGATGAAAATCCACTTTAAGGTAAAAGCGTTATCTTGAGCGATTAGTGCGAAGTGAATTGGAAAGGTTCAAACAATGAAAGAGTTCTTTGGTTTAGTGATAAAGACAAAGTATATAGCTATAAATGAAGGCTGCAAGTTGATTGTTTGGATTAAAAGTTCATTCTGAATTAGGAATAGTTCACAAGTCTCATCTTGGATCTAAACATGTGTTGTGGCACTTTCATTTGATTATTAGAATCATTGAAGATGGAAATCACTATAGAGATAGTGGACTCTCATGAACAACATTACATATCCATTAACTAAAGCTTATCCAACGGCGGAGGATAATCGTCACTTAGAGAAGAAGGTATGAAATACCATGGCGATTGGCTTTAGTGAAAGTGGGAGATTGAAAGTAGTATGCACACAAGCGATCATGTTTGATGATAAAGCATATACTTTGTAACAATCTTATTCATTTATTAATAAAAAGAATTTATTTATTATAGGCTTTTAATTATCTACATGATCTTTGTTTTATAATATGTGATAAACCCATAGTTTTAAGCAATGCTTTTAGAATAATGATGATGATCATTCTAATGAGATCTAAATTCTTAGAAAGCTTAAAAGCTAAAATAGTTCCCAATCGTTGGATTACTAAATTGGGGATTAGTGAATCCGGATAGATTGGTACATACGTTTTTGCTCATTGGATGAGGATGATTGATCTCATGATCATTTGTGTGGAACACTAAAGCAAGTATGTAGGTGCTTATTAGAGAATAAGTTCTTTGAGCGTGGCTCGCTAAGGAATACCTAATGGAGTTTTACTTGCTGTCGATAGGAATTTCTGTAGTGATAGTATCTACAAGTGATCCTTGGACTTGAGATCATCATAGTATCTTGTGTATGATGAGTTATACTTTGACTTATTCCTTAAGACCCTTAGGGTATATCAAAGGGTATGCTTGGGTATAATAAGTTATACATGGAGATAATGTGTGATCGATAAAGAATCTACCACTACTATTAAAGAAGAGAAATGTCTATGTGATTCGATAAATGACAACTTGATGAGTCCTTGGCAAGCGAGAATGAAATTAGAAAGGAGTTTCTAATTTGCATTATTTGAGTTGTGCATTTAAGAGTCGAAATACATATAATTAAATAAAATAAGACTTTGACGGTAATTCCATGTCTTATATTTAATTGGGACATTGTATGGTGGAAGGATTGAATTATCACGGTAACTATTTACTCAAAGGTTCTTTTATGATTAATGTTGAAATCTATATTATACGGAAAGTCGTTGATCATTTAGAGAGGCTTATCCTATTGTAGAATAAATATTATTTATTTAAATAAATTAATTGTTTAATTTATTTATTTAAATAAGATTAGAATTATTCTAATTGATTTATTCACAATAGGTTTAATATGGAGAACCTAAAGGGTCACACCATAAAAGGAAGAATAATTATTTAAGAAGTTAATGGCATAATCGTAATAATAATATGTTATGTATATTTAATTTAATCTATGGTGATAGAATAAATTAAATAGCTTAATATTATTATTTAATATTTTAGAAATATTAAATATAAATTAATAAGAGAGTCTTATTAATATTATTACAATTATTATTATTTTAATTTCTAAAAGAGTTTAGGAATTAATTTAATATAAGTACTCTCATTTATTCCTAATTGGATTAGGAAGGAAAATTAGTTAAAGGAGTTTAATTAATTATCCCTAATAAGATTAGGGAGCTTAATTAATTAAAAGAATTTAATTAATTAAATAAATCCCAATTCCTTAATTGTTAAGGTGGGTTGCCCACATCTATAAATAAGAGGAGTCTTATTATGGGTGATGTGGTTGTTGACTTTTACAACATACGACATAATTCCAATTTGTTGGAGAGTACGCCTTTTCTATAGAGATAGAAAACTAGGGTTTAGCCAACCACCCCTTCTTCTTGAAAATTCTTCTTCCTTGGTGGATCACCTCTAGAGGCCAAACACAAGGGTGGCTAATGTTGATCAAAGGAAGGAACCAAACCCGGTGAATTCAAGTTGAACGAAAAGGATTTGGAGGTGAACTTGTACACGAGGAAGCTCGATCTTGAGGGTATGATTTTATTCTTTATCTTTTCGTTTAATTAATAATTATGCATAAAGGGTGATCCGGGTATATGGTTTGTAATTTTAAACTCGATTTTTACGTTTAGCACTTTTTATGCAATTTGATTACGTTCTTGAATATTACAAACCTATAAACACTTAAATACCTTGAGTTAAGGAGGAGAAGCGGTGAGCAATGAGGAAAATCTATTTCATACTCGATGTCTTGTGAATGGGAAAATCTGTTGTGTAGTCATAGATGGAGGCAGCTGTACAAATGTGGCAAGCACTACGATGATGGAGAAAATGGGGTTATCTACTACCAAACATCACACAAAGTATCGTTTCGTATAGCGGTGGCTCAATGATAATGCAGACATTAAAGTAACCAAACAGGTGTTAGTTCCATTTGCTATTAGTCAGTATGTTGATGAGGTATTGTGTGATATGTTGCCTATGCAGGCGGGGCATATGTTATTGGGTAGACCATGGCAGTTTGATTGGAGGGTTCAACATGATGGGTTTACCAATGTATATTCTTTTGTTTACGATAAGAAGAAAATCGCTTTGCGTTATTTGTCACCACAACAAGTACATGAGGATCAAATTCATTTGCAGAAAGATTATGTACAAAGAAAAGAGAATGAAGAAAAGAAAAATCAAGAACAAAAAAAGAGAGAAAAAGAAAGATGAGAAAAATACAAACATACTAGCATAAAAGAGTGATGTAAGAAGAGCTTTGATTTCTAAACAGCCTATGATTTTACTTCGGTATAAAGAGGCACTTTTGAATACTAACGCTAATGAATCTTTGCCTAGTTTTGTTTCATCTCTCTTACAGGAATTCAAATATGTATTTCCCGAAGAGCTTCCTCATGAACTACCACCTATTCGGGGAATTGAGCATCAAATTGATTTTGTTCCCAGTGAGACGATTCCAAACCTCCCAGCTTATTAGAGTAATCCCGAGGAGACGAAGGAGTTACAAAGGCAAGTTGACGAGCTGATGGGGAAATGATTCGTGAGAAAAAGTATGAGCCCATGTGCAGTTCTGGTGATTCTAGTGCTGAAAAAGGATGGAAAATGGAGGATGTGCATCGATTGTTGAGCGGTAAATAACATTATGGTACAATATCGACATCCCATTCCTCGTTTAGATGACATGTTAGATGAATTACACGGGTGTTACATATTTTCAAAAATTGATTTAAAAAGTGGTTATCATCAAATTAGAATACAAGAGGGTGATGAATGGAAAACAGCATTTAAAACTAAATATGGTCTTTATGAGTGGTTGGTATTACCTTTTGGGTTAACTAATGCACCCAGCACTTTCATGGGATTAATGAACCATGTTTTGCGTCCATTCATTGGAAAATTTGTCATAGTTTATTTTGATGATATTTTGATTTATAGCAAAAACTTGAAAGATCATGCATTGCATTTAAAATCTATTTTAGATGTACTTAGGAAAGAAAAGTTATTTGCTAACATGGAAAAATGCACGTTTTGTTCGGATAGAATTGTTTTTCTTGGCTTTGTTGTGAGTTCACAGGGAGTCCAAGTTGATGAGGAAAAAGTACGTGCGATCTGGGATTGGCCGAGTCCAACCAATGTGAGTCAATTACGAAGCTTTCATGGACTTGCAAGTTTCTACCGATATTTTTTTCGGAATTTCAGTGAGATTACAGCACCATTGACCGAGGTCATCAAGAAAAGTGTAGGCTTTAAGTGGGATAATGAACAGGAAAAAACATTTAATTTAATTAAGGACAAATTGACAAATGCTCCTTTACTTATTTTGCCTAACTTTGCTAAAACTTTTGAGATTGAGTGTGATGCTTCAAGTTTAGGGATTGGAACTGTGTTGATGCAAGAAGGGAAACCAGTGGCGTATTTCAGTGAAAAATTGAGCTGGGCAGCTTTGAACTATCCTACATATGACAAAGAGATGTACGTTTTGGTTAAAGCTTTAGAGACATGACAACATTACTTGTGGCCTAAAGAGTTTGTGATCCACACCGATCATGAATCATTGAAATATTTGAAGGGTCAAGCACAAGTTGAACAAAAGCCATGCACGATGGATGGAATTTATCGAGACATTTCCATATGTTATTCGATATAAGCAAGGTAAGGAGATCGTCGTTGCAGATGCTTTGTCTCGTAGGTATTTTTTGTTAAATACTCTTGATACGAAATTGCTTGGGTTTGAACTAATTAAAGAGTTATATGATAATGACCTTGATTTCGGTGAAGAGTTTAAAACTTGTGAAAAGAATGCTGTGGATAAATACTTTAGAATTGATGGATTCTTGTTTCGTGAAAATAAACTATGTATTCCTGCGTGTTCTTTGCGTGAGTTATTGGTTAGGGAATCACATGGGGGTGGTTTAATGGGATATTTTGGTGTGGATAAAACTTTTGCTGTTTTGAAAGAACATTTTATTGGCCACATATGAAACGAGATATGGAAAGAATATGTGATAAATGTATTACTTGTCGCCAAGCTAAATCTGGTGTTCAACCCCATGGATTGTATACACCATTGCCTATTCCTAATGAACCTTGGATTGATCTTTCTATAGACTTTGTGTTGGGTTTACCTAGGTCTAAGCATGGTCATGATTCGATATTTGTGGTCGTGGATAGATTTTCAAAAATGGTACATTTTATTCCATGTCATAAAAGTAATGATGCATCTTATATTGCTAATTTTATCTTTAAGGAGATTGTGCATTTGCATGGTATACCTAAAACTATTGTTTCTAATAGAGATAAAAAATTCTTAAGTTACTTTTGGAAGACTTTGTCGTGTAATTAGGTACTAAACTGTTATTTTTAACTACATGTCATCCACAAACTGACGGTCAAACTGAAGTAGTAAATAGGACTTTGTCAGCATTATTACGGGCTATCATTAAAAATAATATCAAGCAATGGGAAGAATTTTTGCCACATGTTGAGTTTGCATATAACCGTTCTGTTCATTCTGCTACTAATTTTTCTCCATTTGAAATTGTATATGAGTTTAATCCTTTGACACCATTAGATTTATCACCATTACCTGTTTATGAATATACTAACATGGATGGAAAGAAAAAGGCTGATCTTGTTAAGTAGATTCATGAAAAAGCCAGACTAAACATTGAACGGAAGACGGAACAGTACATTAAGCACGCGAACAAGGGGCGACATCAAGTGATCTTTGAACCCGGAGATTGGGTGTGGTTACATATGAGGAAAGAAAGATTCCCAGTTCAAAGACGTTCAAAATTGCTTCCGAGGGGAGATGGTCCATTTCAAGTTCTCGAGCGTATCAATGATAATGCCTATAAATTGGATTTGCCAAGTGAGTATAATGTTAGTGCCACATTTAACGTTACTGATCTAAGTCTGATGAGTGCATATTATTCATTTATTTTGATTCCATTATATTTAGTTTTATTGCATGTTTCATGTGTATATGAGCTTATTAAGGTGTTTAATGATTTCAGGAAGAATTGGAGTTGAAATGAGGAAATAGAGAAAATTGCAGGATTTTTAGCATTAAGTTGGATGCATGTTCTTGGCTTGAGATTTGAATTTTATTGTAGAGCTCTTCTTTAGCTTTCCGGAACATCTTGAATCGTCCCAATCGGAGTTCATATGAAAAAGTTATGATATTTTTACTAAACGGACGTTGAACCTCAAAGTTTGGAAGTTGCAATTTACACATCAGTCACTTGGAGCCCGATTTTGACCTTGATACAGAAAGAATTTGTTAATTCTCAAAGAATGAAAGTTGTATATCTCGTCGATATCTTCATTTTGATAGGTAGCAGGCCCCGTAACTCCTCCCGGATCAAAAGTTATGCTTATTTTACCAAAGGACGTCATGAAGAGAAATGAAAATTCTTCCTTGCTGAATTTGAGCGGGAAAATCGGGAAATCTTGGATTTTTGGAAAGTTTCTAAATGAAGATTTTGGTAGACTTCTACATGGAATTGGATTGATATTTTTTTTATCTTTAGGATTTCCTTTAGACTAAGATTTATTTCTAAATTAAATTCTATTTCTTTATGGAAACTAGTTATGATTTGTAATTCCTTTTAGGATTTGGATTTCTACTTCCTAGAGGATTTAGGACTTTGTCTAGCACTATAAATAGAGGATGAGAGTCAAGGTTTAATTCATTCAACAATCAACTATCATCTATTAAAGTGCAGACTCAAGAGCATGTCGGGCTAGTTCTTTTTATTCAGTTCTAAAGGGAGGTGAATCCTTGTTACAAGTAATTGATTAATTGAGTATTATTATTTATTCCTTCTTGTGTGAAATTTCTTTTGATAATCTATTTTCATTGATTGCATGTTAATTGATCTAATTAATTTAATATGGCCAATTGAATTAGTTTGATCATTATCATCTGCTAGATTAAGATTGGTATTACGTGTAATTGATATATGTCTTCATCACAAGTAGCAACTTAGTAATAATAATTGTGGTCAAATTTTTGTTTATTGCTAAGATTATCAGAAAACAAGTTAAACAAATCGAGCTTATGTGTTTGTTGCTTGGATTAGCCTAATTCTCTATTTCTTAATGCTTCTATCATATTAAATCTAAAGAGCTTATTCTAGGTTGTATGCTAGTTAGAATCTGGTGAAGAGCTTGTTTCATACAGTGATAATCTAATGAGAATTTTGGATAGCAGAGCTTATTGTTATCTAGGGCTAATAATTTCATTGAAGGGAAAATAATAATAACTTGATTAATTGATTGATGTGCTTGGTGAAACTGAACTACAGAACTGAAGTTCTTATATATTTGGTTAAATCATTAATTTTTGTTCTCTTAGTTTAAAAATAATTTTCAAAAAAACCCCATCTTTATTTTCTGTTGAAATAGTAGAATAATTATAAACAACTTTACTCTTTGTGGGATCGATCCTTACTTGCTACTGTGAATTATTATAAATTGTGAAGTGAAAGAGAGGTTAATTTAGGAGTGTCAACGCAGCTCCCAAAGTCTATTTGATGTAGGTGACGATTTCAGGACAAATCCTTTTCAAGAGGAGAGGAATGATGAGGACATGGCATGCTTGGACTCAAACAAGACTAAAGGGACGTGGGGATCAAGCAAGGCTAGAACTAAAAGGTTCAAACAACATCTCAATGGATTGATCCTAGATGTTTGGGCTGAAGCTAACACAAGAAAATCCAAAGATAAGGATGAGACACAAATTTGGGTCAATTTGATAGAAGCCCAAATTAAAGTCCAATCTCACAACCCGCAAATCAATTTAGCAGCATGAATGGGAAGCATAAATTAAAAAGTTATGGGCCGAATAAGTTCTAATAATTAATATTCATATGGGAAATCAACATGTCACGTGGGGTCATCAAAGGAAATCAGCATATATGCATGTGATTACATAGATTTAGTAACTTACTTGACAGCCATAAATTTGGTTTTATTTGGGTTATGCGAATCAGCTTAGTCACACGATAAAGGAAATTCCATGCGGCGAAGGATTTTATTTTTAGTTGGATTTTTAGATTTTTATAATTCTATTGTAATTAGGACTTTTTTTTAATTAGAATTCTTTTCCAAATTGACTTCTATTAGGGTTATAGTTTATAAATTCCTATTAGAATTTGAATTGTTATGAGTAGTATAAATAGAGGTCTAAGTTGATGTAATCAAACACATTATTCATTATTATTATTCAATATATTTGTGAGTTTATTCTCTACTTTTGGTTCTTTGAAGAATTCCTAAGAAATAATTCTTAGTTATTTTTTTGAGATTCAATTTGACTTATCATACAACAATTCATAGTTGTGTGTGGCGTCTTCTACCGCATCAATCATCGATTATACTAAGATTACAGCTTCAATATAAGCGAGGGGTAAAGGTGTCGTTGGTGTCCATTCAACGCAGATTCCGAACGTGATCAATTATACCAAGATTACCATCTAAAGTATAGACGAGGGATTAAGGTGTTGCAAGAAATTCACTCAACAACTGTGCTAGAAACGATCCGGGCGACGACCACTTCACGCAAGCTTGTCGTGGAGTCTGTCACTTTCTTATCTTTTCAAAATTTTGATCTTGAAGTTGTACATTTTTCACCTTATCCACCAAAATTGAACTGCTTCCCATCTGGAACAATTTTTCATCTGATTCTGTTGGATATTTAATTTCCAACTCCATCTTTGCCATTTCTGCTACAAGCTTTTCTTGAGCAGTCAACATCATTAATTTCTCCCATCCTTTTCTACTTAAGGCATCAGCAACAACATTTGTCTTTCCGGGATGATAAAGAATCTCGTAGTCGTAGTCTTTAATCAATTCCAGCCATCTCCTCTATCACATATTCAAATCTTTCTGTGTAAAGATATACTTCAGAATTTTATGGTCTGTATATATCTCACACCTTTCTCCATAAAGATAATGCCTTCAAATCTTCAGAGCAAACACCACAGCAGCCAACTGCAAATCATGAGTCAGATACCCCTTCTCGTAATCCTTTAATTGACACGATGCATACGCAATAACTCTGTCATTTTGCATAAGCATACAACCTAGTCCTTTATTCGATGCGTCACTATATACCACAAAATTTCCTGTATCATCAGGCAATGATAACATAGGTGCTGAACTCAATCTTTTCTTTAATTCTCGAAAACACTCCTCACACTTCTCGTCCAAACAAACTTAACTATTTTTCTAGTTAAATTCGTCAACGGAGTTGTGATCTTGTAAAAGTCTTGAATAAAACGCCTATAGTAACCTGTCAGTCCCAAGAAACTTCTCACTTCTGACGGTGTCTTTGGCTGATCCCAGTTTATTATAATTTCAACTTTCATTGGATCTACCGAGATTCCTTCCTTATCAATAATGTGCCCAAGAAACTACACACGTTCTAACTAAGATTCCTTAGGGATGCATAAACAAGGTATCCGAACCCCAAGAAGTTTGCTTATGCTCTAATAATAGCCAGTCGGGAAGACTTGTCGCGTGGACTTTGGAATTATCACAGTTTATATTGGAGTATCATCCTCGGACAGCCATTAAGGGACATGTGTAGGCTGATTTTGTAGTAGAGTGTTCATTCTCTGAAGTAGATAGGAGTTTGGATCAGATCGAAGTGACCGAATAGTCGGTTATTGTAGTTCAGCCAGTATAGAACTCTTAGACATTGTATGCAGATGGGTCAACTACTTCGGATGTCAGTGGCACTGACATCATTTTGACTAGTCCAAGGGGGTTTAAGGTGCAATAGGTGATCAGTTTTGGGTTTAAAGTAATGAACAATGGGGCCAAGTACGAAGCAATATTAGCAAGGTTACGCCTAGTGAAGAGACTTGAGGTACAGAAGTTGGTTATTTTTAGTGACTTTTAGCTGCTTGTCAAATAAATTTTAGGGGAATATGAGGCTCGGGGAACGAGAATGATGAAATATTTAGCGGAGGTAAAGGATCAACTGCAATATTTTAATTCTTATGCTTTTCAAGGAATAGATAGATCTGATAATGCTATAGCTGATGCACTGGAAAAATTGGCCATAACTGAAGTAAGTACATTCAGTGGATCGGCTTACTTAGAGATTTTGAATCAACCAAGTGTTCAGCATATAGAAGTGATGAATGTAAAATGATCAAATTGTTTGATGTCTCCTTACCTCGACTATTTGGCTGACGGCGTTCTACCTTCGGATCAGAAGTTAGCAAAGAAAGTTAAACACAAGAGCTCGAACTTTGTGCTTATAGATGGGGATCTTTATCGATGAGCTAAGTCTTCCCCTTTGTTGAAGTGTTTGGTTCTATCCGAAGAGGAGTATGTTCTTCGAGAAGTTCATGAGGGGATTTGTGGTGATCATATGGCAACGAAGTCGTTAGCATACAAGGTACTTCAGCAGGGGTACTATTAGGCTACAATCTTCAAACAAGCAACCGAATATCTGAAGAAGTTTTTGAAATGTCAGCTAAACAGCCCAATCCCTCATCATCCGCCAAAGGAGTTATATTCAGTTTTATCCCCAATTCCTTTTGCTATTTGGGGGGTGGATCTCTTGGGCCCATTACCAAATGCTAAGGGGCAGGTTAGTTTCGTCATAGTAGCTATTGACTATACGACTAAGTGGGTGGAGGCCAAACCTCTTCGATTAATTACGGAGCAAGAATGTTTGAAATTTTTGAAGGAGTGTGTCATGTTCTGGTTCAATATTCCCATGGTGGTGGTTTCGGATAATGGACGAAAATTCGTAGGTTCAAAATTTGAGGCATTCTTGAAGGAATTGGGTATCCAGCATCAGAAGACTTCGGTGGCTCATCCTTAGTCGAATGGGCAAGTTGAGGTAACCAATAGAACTTTGTTAAATGGTATAAAGATAAGACTTGATGAGGCGAACGGAAGGTGGCTCGAAGAGTTGCTCAGTATATTGTGGGCTTATCGGACCACACCAAGGTCTACTACGGGAGACTCACCCTTCAGATTTGCTTATGGTTTGGATGCCTTAGTCCCAATAGAGGTTGGTTCTACGTCTATTTGGGTCAGTTGGTTTCAGGAAGTATATAATGAGGATTGACTTCGGGCTAATTTTAATTTATTAGAGGAAGTTAGAGAAGCAGCCTTGGTAAAGCTTGCACCGTATCAGCGTCGGGTGGCCAAGTATTATTACAAAGAGGTGAAGCTCCGAAGATTTGAGGTAAGGGATCTAGTTCTTTGAGAAGTAGAAGCTTCTAAGCCTCATAATTTGGGAAAGTTGATGCCAAATTGGGAGGGTCCGTATGAAATTATTGAAGTACCAAAACTAAGACCCTATTGGCTATAGGCATTGGATGGATCTGAGATCAAGAACACGTGGCATGTGGGTAGACTTCAAAAATATTTTCAAAAGGATTGAAGTCAGAGTTTGTGGTCTTTAATACTTCAAATAATTATCAATAAAAAAAGCATTTTTTTCTCATGTTGTTCTATGTAATTGTTTATCTGTTCGGCTCCTTGGAGCGAATAAGATTTTTTGGTTTTCGGTGGAATCTGTTCAGCTCCTGGGAGCGAACGAGATTTTTTGGTGTTATGTGGTATCTATTCGGCTTTTGGGAGCGAACGAGATTTTTCGGTGTTTGGTGGAATCTGTTCGGCTCTTGGGAGCAAATGAGATTTTTTGGTGTTCGGTGGAATATGTTCGGCTCCTGGGAGTGAACATGATTTTTTGTGTTCGACTCCTTGGAGCGAACAAGAATTTTTGGTGTTCGGTGGAATCTGTTCGGCTCTTGGGAGAGAAAGAGATTTTTTGGTGTTCGGTGGTATCTACTCGGCTCCTGGGAGCGAACATGATTTTTTGTTGTTCAGTGGTATCTTTTAGGCTCCTGGGAGCGAACATGATTTTTTTTTGTTCGGTGGTATTTGTTCGGCTCTTAGGAGCGAACAGGATTCATGGTGTTCAGCGAATTGTTCTGTCCCTCAGGAGAACATGTTCAGCCCTAAGGTGAACATGTTTTAGGATGTTTTAAATGATGTTTGTTATACTATGAAAGACTCTATAAGACAGTTACCAAGCGTGTTCATTTTTGAGAGTGAATAGTTACATGGTTTATAATTACATGGTCATTTCTAAGAACTAGCTATTCTGGTAAAAGGTCGGCCTCATCATCTGAGAGTTCAGTAAACTAATATCAAGCCCAGCGATTAACATCTTCTCCTTGATCTTTCCTTTATGGCTTTGGTAGCCTTCGGTGAATTGGGCGACGATATGGTTAGTCAGCTCAGCAGATTCTTTGTATTCCTCAATAATTTTTTATTTATCGGCATTGGAGATAATAATCTTCTTGGCTTTTAGTAGTTTGATTTCTTTTTCCATCTCGGCTACGGTGGTGAACATGGCTTTTGATTTGTGACATATCTGCTCATATTCCTTAGCTAGAATATTGTAGGATTTTTCAAGTTTGCCTCATTCTTCTCTCAGTTCGGACCGATCTCGGATGAGTTTTTCTTTTTGTTCGGACATTCCTGAGTACTTCCATTTTAACTCCTTCATTTTCTGGGTTAACTATTTCATATCGACTGTCAGCTTGTTGGTGTGAGTTCTGATGATTTGGAAATGTTCTCGATCTATTTTTTTTCAGATAAGGAGGTTTCTAGTTCTATTGGAAGTTGATCGACGGTTCTTTCCAATCTTTTTTGCTAGCAAAAGTTTCTTCTACCCGAAAAAGGAGTCGGCCGAAGGCTGATAGAGCCTGAGGAGAGTATGGAGGTGATGATTATGGTTTAGAGATAATACATTTGATTAAAAGTATGAAAGTGTTCTTACCCGACCCATCGGGACGGCAGTTGCAATACGAAGGCGTTGAAGTTTTCGTAGGGGTAGTTTTATGGAAGGTTATGGGACCATGTTGTGTTCAAAAATCATCTCGGAGGTACTTCTTTGTTTGTAGCTTCCTCAGGTTTGGTTAGGGAAGGTGGAATGTGTGTAATTTCTTAAGAGCTTCGTTTATTCACCTTTGTTCGGGCTTTCTTTTGAGAAGGCTCTTTTGGGGTTTCTGCCTCGGTTTGAGGGGTGGTATTTTGGGGGGCAATTTTTTTGGTTAAAGCTTTGGCGATGGATGATGTTATAGGGGCAGAGGTCTTAATGTGTTTTCTCAGCTTTTTCTTCATCAGCATCATCTTGTTTGACCTTGTTAGTTTCGTGGACTTTTTGGTTGATAGTCTGGGGGCCATGGGGATGATAGTGATTGGTGGCACCATTAGAGGGGGGTTGGAGAGGTTCGGTTCATCGTTGAGTGAGGTCTCGATTAAAGGAGAAGCATTCAAGGGCCTGTCGATTAGGATTTCGGTTATAGGGACGGTCTCGGCATTCGGATCTTATTCTGTGAAGGGGTCGGGATGACTATCGATGATGGGGGGTTGTTTCGAACCAGAGGCTTCAAGGTCCTTGGGTTTGAGGATTGTTACTGCATGTACCAGAGTATAGTGCATTAGTGAGGGGTCAGTATACAGGTAAAAAAAAAGAAGGGAAAATGTATAAACAAATACTTACACCCGTGATGATAGAGCCAAGTGGGGTCAGATAATGTTTTGATGGGCCATTCGGTCTTCTTCATTTGACTGTAGAAGGCTCGGAAGGCATTGATTTTCTTCTTTGGGAAAGTGGAAACTTTGAGGACGGGGTCATTGGGAAAGGCCCAACTTCATAGGAGTTTCAAGTCGGTTCCTTTGATGAAAATCCATTGTGAATGCCAGTCTTTGTTGCTTGAGGGAGTTTTTATGGGGTGATGGTCCCGGGGTGGAGGCCCAAGTGGCAAAAACTGGATTCCCCACTTTTTGATAAGCTGAATAGAGCAAAGAAGAAATCTAGACCTGGGGGAACTTTCAATTCATGACAAAAGGAAAGGAAAGAGGTTAGATAAATATAGGAAGTTGGCATCAATTGGGCGAATTCGGTGCCTATTAACCCTAGAAAAGAGGAGATGAATTCGGGGAGAGGTAGGCGGATGCCATATTTGAAGGCATAGAGTAGTACGGTGATCCATTCTCCTTGATAGCGCTAGTACATCTTTTTCATTCTAGAGAGGGGCTCAAATGGAATATTTTGGAGGTATTTGGTATTGTTTGCGAATGGAGTCTAGATGATCCTCTTGGACGGTGGATTGGGTGTTTACGTGAGGATAAGCTTTGGAGGATCCATATTCCTTTCGGATATGTGCTTCGGGAGAATCAGGAGGGGCCGTGGTGTCTGGACTAGAAGTTGATGATGATGAAATTTCTTTGAATCTAGGGGTTTCGATACTAGGGGCAATGAGAACTTCAATTGAGAGAAGGTCATCAGTGTTTATAGTTGATTGTGGGGCAGTTGGTATGGAATCGTTAGGAGTAGCCATTTTTGTGGGTATAGGCTTTTGCTGGAGCAGCTTGTTAATAGGGGGAGTTCTTTCGAAGAAGGAGAAAGGGAGGTTGTTCTGGTGGAAAGGTTTGTTTTAAATAATTATCTTTTCAATTCTTCTCGGTTATGAGAATATGGCGCATTTAATGCAGCTGTGGTTATGGGTGTCACGTGGGGACCTATTATGGGAATAGGTGAGGAATGTTGGGCCTTGATTATTATTGTAACTTTAGGCTTTAATTTGAGCATTCTTCAATTAAATGTTCCATTCAACCAAAGACTGAAGGGCAATGTTGGGCAATGCTTAACCGGGTTCGAATGGTGCAATGGGTTGCAGTCTATGTGGGGTTATTTTGACCCATATGGTATTTTAGTTTGGGACTTGGAGTATTTTAAGAATCTAGGATTCCTAATTATGTCTGGTTTCTGAATGTAAGGAGGAGGTGTGGAGATTTGGATCTACTTCCTTATATTTAGGAGATCTTAATTGATTCTGTGTAGGAGTCGAATTTAATGAGGAACTCCAATCCATTACCGGAAAGGATTATGTGAACGTGGTGAGACCATTATAAATACGAGACTTTTACCCTAATTATAAGGTACATACACATTATTACTTTCTAGCACTAGAGCTTTAAGCCTCCATTGTTAACCTTGTCTAGCATGTACTTATTCTCACACTGGAGCTATCCTCTGACGGCAAAGGTCGTCAAGTTCTCGGTGTTTACCCGTTTCTGTGCAGGATTTGACGCACTTTTGCTTATTGAAGCGCATGGAGAGATCTTGGCGTTAACAATTCTATTATTACTTTTTTCTTTATCAAGGCTTGTAATTTTCTTGTATGGTTTTACAGTGTTTAGTAGCCAATTAACATGTGTTTACTTTTTCTTGGGTAGGTATGTGCATGCGCAAGTGTTGAAAACCGGGAATATGAGAATATTTAATTAAGTGATTAATGTGGATGATAGTTGTAATGCTCTTTGATGCACCCATTGCATCAAGCATGTGGTGAACTTTGGTTTACTTGTCCTTTTATTTTATTATCATTATCCTATGTTATTCTTAGAAATTAGAGTAAAGTAGATTTTCATGGTTTGTTATTACTCTTAGACCATGTTTGTTTGCAAGTATTATAATTTTGGGATTATAATCCATGTGATTATATAATCCTAAGACTATTAATCCTAGGATTAAATAGTTCTAGTCACGTGTTTGTTTTTTATAGGATTATTCATGGGATAACTTAACATCATCCCATGTTATGTCAGTTTTTTTCAAAATTAATTAAAGTACTAGATTAAAAAATATCGTTTGGACTATTATACCCTTACCAATAATAACATATTTTAAACTTATTTAAACATCAAAAAAATAATATTTACTAATTATATATACACCCCCACCCACCCACCCCCAACCTACCCCCCACCCACCCACCAAAAATAATATTTACTAATTATGTATACACCCCCACCCCGCTCACCCACACCCCTACCCCCACCAAAAATAATATTTATTAATTATGTATACACTCCCACCCCCCACCCACCACCCACGCACCAACCAAAAATAATATTTACTGATTATGTGTTGACGTCGGGATTTTTATTTACCCCTTTTCTGTTCTTGTCTTTTGGTATTCTCTTGTTAGGTGAGATTTGTTTGAAAAAATAAGTTGTTAAAAGGTCAAGCATGTATATGTTGTGATTGAATTTGTAAGAGTAAATCGGGTTGGTATTTTAAATGGTTGCACCAACTCAACCGAGAAAAGGTTTGCACATTGACCACGTGATGTAACACTGTTTAACTAGTATGTAAAACCGAGATTCGTTAGGGTTCGATAGATTGATTATGCGGAGGGAAGGTGTTAGGCACCCCCCGACATCCGTGTTACCATGGTGACCGCCACTTTTTAATTAAACTGTTATATGAATATGTGTGTGTGGGGGGTCAATGTGCAATTATTTGGAAGTAGTGTTATGCCTCGTTTGCACTTATATACAAAGGGTTTGAATTTGTATAAAAGTTCAGTTTTAACAAGATATAACAATGATATTTTGTAAAAGAGGTTTTTCAAACTCTTATGCTCAATAGTAATTGAGGCCTTTGATACTTTCATTTTATTATATGTTCGGCTTGATTGCTTTTATTTTCGAGATGTGAAACATCTTCGAGAAAATAATGTACAAAACAGTGCTGAATTCCTTGTGGGCATGAGAGCCATCTAAGGAAATTCAAACACCGTGAATAATTTACAAGCTGATTACAGCTGAAAATGTCCATCACGGGAACCAAATCTAGATTCAAGAGACTGAATCTGTGATCATATGATTCCTAGGCTCACATGATGCATGATTTATAGGAAATAGTAAGCAACTATATATATAAAAAAAGTTATATATATATATATATATATATATATATATATATATATATATATATATATATATAGACGATCAACCACCATGAAGTATCTCCATGGGGGATTGGAAATATAAATAAAGCAGTAAAAACGATCAACCGCCATAAAGTAAACTCCAAGCGGGACTAAATGTAAAGAAAGTAGTAAAATGTCACAAAGTAAACTCCAGGGTTGATAGAAATATATATATATATATATATATATATATATATATATAAGAAATAAAAAAGCCATAGCTACTACTGAAAAAGGTAAATAGGCAATACTTAAATTACAATGTTTTATATAAAAATATATATAGTTTTTTTTCACAACGTTTTTTAACAAAACGTTACGGATACATATGAAAAAATGTTATATATTTAAAATGACATTTTTTTAGTTTTAAATAGATAACTTTTTAAAAAAAAAAAACGGTTGTGTAGGTCAAAAACACGGAGGTCAAAAAAAATCTAGCGGCTTAAAATTAAAAACCCTCCCTTCCTGAAGCAACTCTCCCAAATCCCAATCTACAGCCTCCCCCTACTAGAAATCTCATAAGACGAAATCATCTTACCCAACCTCTAAATGGCCAGCAACGATCCAGAGCCAAGATAAGAGGAAGAAACTGATGCCGACAAAGATGAAGATACTGGAGCACAAGTCGCTCCGATCGTAAGGCCAAAAACAGTCGTCGTCACTACCGGTGAAGAAGATGAAGACACAATCCTCGATCTATACTTTCTCTCCATCTATTATTTGTTAATCGATCTGTTAGAAATTTCTTAAACCCTAACCCTCTTATTTACCCCTAAATATTTCTTATTCCATTAACATTTATATACAATTGCACAAAAGAAGCTCAATGAAGAGTAAGCTTTCAGATTTCGTGTTTTTTGCTTCTCAAAATGTTTTGAACAGTTTATACGTGTTTTGTTGATCTTCAATTTCAATTTAATTTGATTTTTACTTTGTGATGTGAAGTTTGGCGAAAGATGATTCAGATTCCAAAGCGATGAAGCGTCCTCCCAGTGCTTTCTTCGTCTTCATGTGAGATCTACTTTTGAATTCTACATATAGCGATTCTTTGTTTTGATCTATAGCAATTCTTTGCAGTAATTTTCGTTTTTTGTTTTTATCTTAATGATTTGACAGGGGGGAGTTTAGGAATTTATTCAAGCAGAATTTTCCTGAAAACAAATCAGTGGCAGCTGTATGTTGTTTTAGGCGTCCTTTCTAAGCATTTTGATACTTTCAATCAAATTTTTTGCAATTTCACTTGCATTCTTTTTGGTTCTATAAATATGAACTCCTCAACTTAACTTCATTTCTATGAGCCTTAGTTTCTACTGTTTCAAAATCCAAAATTAGAGATACATTTTTGACCTTTAGAAGTCAATTTGTGAAATCCTAAAAATTTAATATAAATATGAATTTATTTGATTGTAATACAAATAACTATACTTATTTTAAACCAACTTTTTCCATATATGTTGCTTTCACAACTTAAATGAATTCATATCAATTTCGTATTTTAGGATTCGTAAGTTGTCTTTCAAAAAGTCAACATGTATCTCTAATTTTGGTGTTTTATAGTGATGCTAGTTTTAAACATTAAGAATTAGTAATGTATATTTTCTTAGCAACCGCACTGAACTTAGTGATTATGTATTCTAAACTGTTTTCTGAGATATGCGAGTTTAGGTTGGAAAAGGTGCTGGCGAGGAATGGAGATCAATGTCTGATTCTGTGAGATCCCCTACTTCCTCAATCTTCATGCAATAAAAGTGAAATTATTTTATAATTTTTAATTACACGAGGAAAATCAATTTTTGTTGCAGCTTGCAAAATTGGATCTATATTAGTGGTTTAATGTTTACTAAAATCACATTATCAGAAACACATCAACTGATCCTAATTTGTGTTATGTTTAGGATAAAGCTCCTTACGTGGCTATGGCTGCTAAGAAGAAGGCAGACTATGTGAAAGCTAAGGAAGAATTCAAGAATAAAACTGTAATAACACTCTTTTCATTTGTTTGTATAACACTAGTTGTCACCAGTACAAATTCCTTTCAACTATTTTCTACGTTGGAAACTCGTATACATCAGCGAGATAAATATGGAAACCTTGTACAGGGTTTGTATGCATTCGATGTCGAAGTTATAGAAAAGGGCACAAATTTATCTATGCCTGTAGCAGATCTGCGCTTTGAAGAGGTGGTCCCTGGAATTTAGTTGTGCTCCTTCAGCTTAGTTGAACCAGGGAATTTCATGCTCATGATATCTGATAAGGAACAGAATAACCTCATATCCCGTGTGCCATATGATTTTACTGTTTATATAGGTGGGCCTTTTAGTTTATGCATTTATTGGAACTTCTATATCCTATTATCCTGCCATCATATGCTCTTGATAAAGTTTCGTCATCTCTTTTTGTCAATTTTATGAAAAACGTTGCAGGCTAGTGGTTCATTTCCTCTTCTCATCACCATCTCTGGCTGCTGTAGTTGTGACTTTGGTCAGTTGCAGTGTCAAGGATAACTTTTACATTTTGATAAATCATGTTTTGCTTTCCCCTCTTAGAAGTAAATATTTTGTTTATCAGAGCTTAAATATGATGTATTTTTTGTAAATTTAGTGGTGGCTTGACTGATTTTTATGTGAAGTTAACTATTTGAAAAAGATCCTTAAGATGAAAAGTTTTCTTTGTGTATGAATGTATTTGATGACTGATTAGTGCATGCATATATTATTTAACAATATGAGTTGTGGAGTGGTGAGCATAAATGGGAATGTGGCTTCACTGTTATTCATTAGTAGCTTGGTAGAATCCATGTTAAAATAACATAATTTAGATGAGCAGTAAGGATGGCATATGGAGCCGAAACTGTCACTCTTATATCTATCCTGTATCACAAGAGCAAGGCGGTAGAAGAAGTTAATAAGTGTTGGGTCTACTCTTGCCATTAACCTTGTAAATGTGAAAAATAGTCTGTCCCAACTATGGCATATCTACTTCTTTAGAATAAGAGGGTGGTGTGATGACCTTTGAATAGAATATGTTCTGCAGTAATTTATATATTTTAAATTACTAATTATGTGCTCTGCTTCTGTTTCTGCTTTGTAGCATTGAATGATGCACTGAAGGAAGAAATCCAGCATCTGAAACTACTAACTGGGCGAAACATTGCAAACGGGGGACCTATGATGAATTATCCTCCATCATATGGAACCAATCAGCAATTTTATTCCAACAACCCATCTATGCACACAATGTTAACTGCACAGCAGTTTCAACAGCTCGAAATCCATAATCAGAAGCAACAACATCAATTCCAGCAGCATCAACTGCATCGGTTCCAGAAGCAACCACTTAAGCAGCAGCAGCAGGAACAACATCTATCTCATAGTGGTGTGACTTGAAAATGAAAGGTTCCATGTCATCTTCCAGCAGCAACCACTTTGTAGGTCGTGCCTCCTAGCTTTTAACTTTTTGTGTCTATGATACATGCAGAAGCTATGAGTTATGGTTTGAGAAATGCAGGCAGTACCGGCCCTGGGCTAAAGCCCAAGGTGCCTGGGCTTTAGGCCCACAAATTTTTAGGGCCCCCTTAAATATTCTCTCCTTTCATTACTTAAATAGAATACTTAAATAAAAAGCAAATAATCTGGTGAGTGACCGAGTGGTGCGGTAATTGAGCTTCCTTCTCCAGCGGACACCAACTTCGTCTCCTTCATCAGTGTCCCTGCCATAGTTGAATTACATATAGATATAAATACAGATAGAAAATCAAAAAATTAGAAGGCTCAAGTGTTAAATGCTATTCCAATATTCCTTCTCATAAATTTCAAGCTAATTTCAGGTATTAATTCTATTTTTTAGAGTTTTGAAATTAATTGTTTTGTTTGTGAGATTTAGAAGCATTGTTTAATTTAATTGGGCTTGATGACTGATTGAATAGATTTGTTTATGCTATTATGAATCAAGTGAAAAATTTAATCTCTTTTGAGTTTTTTTAATTACTTGGGAGTAGTATTAGACTCTTAATTAATAATTATAAAGGAGGCCTTGTTTGATAATTAATTTATAGATAATCACGAGATTATGCTTAAATTTTGCAGATTTTTAAATTTTAATTCACCATGGCTCTTAAAAAGTATGTCTGGATTTGAAAAAAGAAAAAGAAAGAAAATATTGAAATAGTTGGTTATTATATTTGGTATTCTTTCGTATTGATGCTCTTTTGTTCAGGAAAAATTCTTAGTTTTTTTACGTCTATCTTAATAGCAATTCGCAAAAGACCTATTTTTTTTGTTGCTTTAGGGCCGGCCCTAAATGCAGGATTTGATGTGAGCAAATATTTGCCATTTGGACCTTTGGAACAGATTATTCCTTACCTTTTAAGAAGAGCCGAAGAGAACAAAGGGGTGTTATCTACTTCAACACTTGACAAACAACTCATGAGGTAATTCACCTACTAGTATAATTATATTGAAGAAAAAAAATTTACTAATAAATATATTCTTTTTTAAAAGTAGATTTATACATTTGGTTATTTATTCTTTTTATGTTTTATTCCATATGGTTCTTCTGCATGGTGCAGGATGGAGCTTAAGAGGAGACTAACAGCTGCAATATCTCAAGGATGATGAAAAGAAAGTAATTGTACATAGAAAAGCTTTTAGTACTTTCTTTGGACTACGAATTTTCAGAGATTCTGTTGAATTGCACGTTCAATAATAACACCAAGAGGAAGCCAACTAAATATACATGACCAAGCTCAATGTAATTGTCAACTAAATCTACCTCCTAGCTTTTAACTTTTTGAAATTTTTCTCTATTTGCTAATGTCTTGTCATACTTTGAAGATAAAGAATGTTTGTTGAAACTGTAGAATTGTGTGGTTGGATTACTTGGAATCTTTGATAAATGATTGAAGTTACAACAATTTTAATCTTTCAGGCTACAATATGCTAATCTTTTAGGCATTAGCATATTGTAGGTGCATTGGTAATTGTAGGTGAATTATAACTTTTTTTTTTCTTTTTTTGTTAATCTACAACAGTTTAAAAACGTTGTGTAAGTATGCATAAACGTTGTCTGATATTAAACTACAATATTTTTATCCAGAAAACGTTGTGGAATCATACATTCTACAACGTTTTTAAGCATCTGTTAATTTATGAAAAAACAAATCTACAACGTTTTTTTTTTCTTAAAAAACGTTGTGTAATGTGCTTAACTACAACGTTTTAAAAACGTTGTGTAAGGGTGTCAAATAGATGACACCCTTAACCACGACGTTTTTTTGACTGAAACCACAACGTTTTTTCTGCGTTGTCTATTTATGTTCGGGCATACACACGCAACACGACTCTCAATGTGAAGAACTGTGTGTGCACAGTAGTGGAGAAAGGCTTTAAAAAGTGTAAGAAGGCTTTGTAATAATCTGATTTTTTTTTATATAAATAAATAAGAAATTTTGCATATAAATTTTATTTATTTATTTTAATTATGAGAATAAGTGTCAAGTAATGTGTATGATAAATGTAAATATATTTATATTACTAAAAATTATAAATAATTTTAGAATTATTAATTATTACAAATTATATTCTTATAGTAATTAATTTTTATGCGAAATGTTTTTTATTAATTATTTTCTATGAAAACATGATTTTATATTATTTAAATAATATATGAAATGATTATTAGAATTATAATAATGAATATTTTATTATATGAATTTGTTCGAGAATATTTAAGTTAATTATTTTAGCTTAATTATTGATGTTGTATATGAAAGATAAACCAGATATGGAATCCAAACCTTAAATTTGGATTTTGATCAAGGAATGAGAATAATAATATAATATTAATTATATTTTAATTTTTCAGTGCTATAAATATGTACTGTATATCTGTAGATTGATAATGGTGGGCCAAATATGGTAAATTATGTCATAACCCTCATATCGTGTTATTAAACCCTAATTGTTAAACTCGGTTATGAGCTCGAGACTGTGTAGTAATTGTGTTATATGAATTTTACAGTGTATTATATAATTTCTATAATTAGGAGAAGCCCTAATTATTATTTGAAAACCCTAATTTGCTAAAATTAGAAACCCTAATTACTGTTTTAATAAATTATAATGATAATTAGAAAACCCTAATTGTTAATTTGGGAACCCTAATTTTTCTATTAAAAACCCTAATTTTAAATTAGTGTGTTTTAATTAAAATCTTATTACACTTTAATCCTAATTTGTCGAACCCTAGAAATTATTTGGGAAATTTTAAGACTTAAAATCTAGTGATTAAACCATAGATTTAAGTACCTTGGACAAAAATACCCTTGAAATTATAAGTGAAATTACTAAAGTATCCTTTTTGTCTCATTTGTGAATTATTGTAAGCAAATCTTACAATATCTTGCAGCCACCCTAGCCTACTTACCTAGGATCTACAACACAGCACATGGTCAGCCATTACAATCATCCCATACATTGCATACATGTTGTACATATAGATTAAGAGTGAGAAAAAGTAACATTCATGCTCATTTGTTCACAATACTCATGCTTGATCCTCTCTCTCTAAAACCTCCGAAATTCCCTTGCTAGATCAGTCAAAAATCAAGCCCAACTAACACCAATATCAGATCAGAAGAACAAAATCAAAATCAAAGCTTATAAAAGGTACAAAAACCCTAATTTAAAAATCATGTGATTTGATGTTAGATGTTATGATTTATTGTTAAAATATGTTATTTGTAGTCCATATAGTTGATCCGGGTTGGTATTTGTTAGATCCATAACATCAAAGTGCTCAAAATTGAGTTTTTGAAAAATCTGGAAAAAGTTGGTTTGTGGTCTGACAACGAATGTCAGTGGCCACAGATCCTTGCTCGATTATGTTTTTAGTTGTTTTGAAGTTGTTATTTGTAGCTTGTAATGTGTTCTTTAATCTACAAAAGGAATTAGGGTCATTTAATATCTATATTGGTAGTTATTCATGGTCAAAACCCGTTGACCGGGCATGACCATGAACTATCTATGTAACCCAGAAAGTGTAAGACCAGCGTCTGACAACTTTTGAACGGTCCTGATCTAACAGGTTTGATGATTGTTTGTTGATGTTTTGGTAACTAAATTGTATCCTGTAATATATACTTTAGATCTATACTTTTATATCTCTTAAACAACAAACGTGTGGGACTAAGTTGCGAATTGTAAGCAGCGCATCAAGCAAGTATCCTACCTTTGCATTTCCTTTATGCAATGGATATGAGTAAGAAAGTTTCAGAATTATATTATTATTATACTAGATTATTAACCCTATTGTGATATATTCTATATCCGATCATTGTTTATCAACATGTTAGTATATGGTAATTGGATATATATTACATTCGTTAATTTCTAAATATGGTTATACAAGTGTCCCCACTTGGATAATCATTGTATCTAATCACATGTATATATATATATATATATATATATATATATATATATATATATATATATATATATACCTCTAAGCTATTTGATTAGCTAGACACAGATTTAGATATATCGTTGAATATGATAAAACCTTTTTGTATCCAATCAAATTGTTTTGGTTCGGATTCCAGACTAAGTATGAACATCCCGAACAAGGGAAAACTTTTATGCACACAAGGTGGACAGAGTGAACGATAATATCGTTCTAGTATGTAGTATTTATCAATACAGGGTACAACGGGCTGATCACCCCCCGTGCCCGTAAGTTATGACGGTTTGCGGATGAAGTTCTGCTAAACCTATTCAAAAATTGAAAATAATGTTCATAGTATGTCACCTTAACCCTATTTATAGTTAATACGTAGTTTCAAAAATTTGATAGAGTGTTGTTATGTTATTATTATCGGTTCAGATTATTTCACAACTAATGACTTGTTGTAGAAGGGTAGTACAAAGAAAACATTTAACCCTTTCAGCTAATATTTATAATTGTTATTACTTGTTGGGCACTCAAATGCTCACTCTTGCTTAAATTAAATATTTTCAGTTAAGTATGATCAACCCGAAGGCTTAGGCAAGAACAAGGGGAAATGAAAGCTGTTCGAATGAGATTTCCAATTTTTTGTGTAATAGTTATAGTTTATTAAGACAATAATACTTATTATCTATGATGTAATGAATGTTTAAAGGTCTCGTATCTGGGAGTAAACTTTGATGCATATATAAATTAAGCTTGAATTTTATATTATTGTTATTAATATTGTGATTAGTATTATTTTGCGCATAGAAATGGTATCGTGAAGCACCGAGTTCGGATTTCAAGTACCCGAATTTGGGGGCATCACAGGTTGGTATCAAAGCTTTAGGGTTAAAAACCTTAGGTGGGGTAGACCTTAGGCTATAACCTTAGAACAGAGAGAAACGTTAACAATACAAATAACTCATTTAGAGTTTAAAAGGAGATGAATTGAATAAATTCATCGTTAAGCAAAATAAAAGATAATTTTTATAAAACTATTGTTTGTTATGTGTATATACTATTTGCTAATCAGGATAATTTATGTGTGTAGATGTCTGGTGGAAAAGGCTTGTTATATGCGTATAGCATGAAGGAGGATCAAATCCATACACCCGAGCTAATATCGAAGCCAATAGCTGAAATAGAGGCTCACAATGAAACCAACTCGTAAGAGTTGGTTATTATAGAAAACGTAGTACCAGATCTGGAGATGTTAGAGCTGACAGATAGTGATTCAGACACTAAAGTTGAAGCTGATCAAGCATCAACGAAGGTGCAGGATCTGAGGAACAAGGTTTCTTCTCTGGAAAAGCTGTGGGAAATAGAAAAGTTGCTAAATAGTCAACTGCGTCAGGCATTAATAGAAACAATGGAAGAAAAAGATAAGATTAAAATCCAAATTGATCAGATGGGAGCCACAAACAACACATCGTGTGCAGCTCCGAGCAAGAAGGGGAAAAGAAAGATAGAAGACCATGACTTAGAAAAAAATTGATAAGAAGAAAGGGAAAAGAATATGTTATCTTTGTGGCTATGAGGGACATACCACTCTATATTGTCCCGACTATAAACCAGGAGCATGTTTTATCCGTGGGATAGAAGATCATCAGGCGAAAGGTTGTCCAAGGAAAAGGTGTAGTAAATAAGTAGTATAGGTTCTGTTGAGTAGGTATGTTTAATGTAATATCTAAGTATGTCTGTTTAATGTAATATTCTCAATTTTTGTGTTGATCAAGGCTGTAAATCGCGACTTTTGTAGTCACAAAGGGAAAGCTGATGTTTAAAGGCGCAGTATGTGTTATGCTATGTAAAATATTCGATGAATGAATATGAATCTAATTTTGAGCAATGAAACAAGTTTAATATATTAAACTTATGCAGTAAGGTTTAGAATGTAATTAATAAAGTATAATTTATGGTTTTACTTAACCAGATAATGGCCAAGACGTCAAACTCGAAACGAAAGGCGGCGTAAGAATCACGACAACAACTGGGGATAATAACAAGACCCAGATGAAAAACTTTTGCAAACATGGTAGCTCAAAGCTATGTCGTGAAGGAATACCTGTACAGGAACCAAATTTAAAAATAAACAGCAAAATTTAAAGACATCAAAGCGGTAGGGACAGTGCAATTGGGATGACGGTGACTTCTATAGAAGCCAAGACATGGGTTAACGAGATAGAAAAGGCGTTCGTAATTGCTAGGGTAGATGAGGGGCAAAAGACCGCTTTTGCCACTTATATGATGAAAGGGGAGGCTAATTTTTTGTGGGAGACAAATCAAACTAGAGCAGGAGAAGGAGTAGTTACTTGGGCTAGGTTTAAAAATTTATTTTTCAAAAACTATCTCTCGCCTAGTCTACGATGCCTAGGATGGAGGTAAAATTTACGGAGTTCAAGCAGGATAACATATTGCATTGCTATGAGTATGCCACAAAGTTTAATGAGTTCGCTAGGTTTGCTCCGCATCAAGTTGATACGGAGGCAAGGAAGGCAAGGAGGTTTGAGCTGGGCTTAAAACCTTGGCTCTACAATAAGGTGGCAGTGTTGCAAATCAATACTTTTGCAGCACTCATGGAGAAGGCTATCATAGCTGAAGAGGGGAGTGAGGTCATGAGCCTCTACAACAAGGAGAATAAGAACAAAGGCAAGGCAAGAGGAGCGATGAAGGTGGAAGGTAATAGTGGAAATAGTGGTGAGAAAAGTAAGTGGAATTTTTCTGGGAATGTTCAGGTGAAACAGGAAGGTGTGAAGAAGCAGGTAGTTCAGTGTAAGAATTGTGGGAAGAATCACTTTGGGGAGTGTCTGAAGGGTAAGTTTGTATGTTACAAGTGTGGGTAGGAGGGTCATATCTCTCCCAACTGCCCCAACCCAAGGATGAACAGTGGGTGTTTTCTATGTGGGTCTATGGAGCATAAGGTGAAGGATTGTCCAAAGAGGAAAATAGAGGTAGGGAGTGTAACCACAAGGAAAGGTAGCGGGACTCTGGCGATCACAGGAATAACCTCAACCAACAACCCAACAAAAGCAACCGCGAGGGTCTTCAACATGACGGTCCAGGATACTGTGGCAGCTGGAAATGGAACTCCAGGTATTATTCGAATAACTTGTATATTTTGATAAATATGATTTTCTTATATATATAGTAAATTACTTTATAAAAAAATTTTGAAGTAGGAATTTGAGTTCTTTTATAAATCAAACTTCTGTTTAAACAGATAGACAAGCTTTATGTTGAATAGGTAAAGATCAGTTCGATCAAATATGATTGAGATCGACTTGCAATGAGTGTGTATGTTATGTACCCCTGAATGTATGAGTTTTAAAATGGTGATTCCGGGAACGGAATCCTTATAAGGGAGGGTGAATGTAATAACCCGATTTTTTTTTATATAAATAAATAAGAAATTTTGCATATAAATTTTTTATTTATTTTAATGATGAGAATAAGTGTGAAGTAATGTGTATGATAAATGCAAATATATTTATTACCTAAAAATTATAAATAATTTTAGAATTATTAATTATTACAAATTATATTCTTATAGTAATTAATTTTTGTAAGCAGAAATATTTTTTATTAATTATTTTCTATGAAAACATGATTTTATATTATTTAAATAATATATGAAATGATTATTAGAATTATAATAATGAATATTTTATTATATGAATTTATTGAGAATATTTAAGTTAATTATTTTAGCTTAATTATTGATGTTGTATATGAAAGATAAACGGATATGGAATCCAAACCCTAAATTTGGATTTTGATCGAGGAATAAGAATAATAATATAATATTACTTATATTTTGATTTTTTAGTGCTATAAATATATACTGTATATCTGTAGATTGATAATGGTGGGCCAAATATGGTAAATTATGTAATAACCCTCATATCGTGTTATTAAACCCTAATTGTTAAACTCGGTTATGAGCTCGAGACTGTGTAGTAATTGTGTTATATGAATTTTACAGTGTATTATATAATTTCTATAATTAGGAGAAACCCTAATTATTATTTGAAAACCCTAATTTGCTAAAATTAGAAACCCTAATTACCATTTTAGAAAATTATAATGATAATTAAGAAACCCTAATTGTTAATTTGGGAATCCTAATTTAAAAACCCTAATTTTAAATTAGTGTGTTTTAATTAAAATCTTATTACACTTTAATCCTAATTTGTTGAACCCTAGAAATTATTTGGGAAATTTTAAGACTTAAAATCTAGTGATTAAACCCTAAATTTAAGTACCTTGGACAAAAATACCCTTGAAATTATAAGTGAAATTACTAAAGTACCCTTTTTGTCTCATTTGTGAATTATTATAAGCAAATCTTGCAGCCACCATAGCCTACTTACCTAGGATCTATAATACAGCACATGTTCAGCCATTACAATCATCCCATACATTGCATACATGTTGTACATATAGATTAAGAGAGAGAAAAAGTAACATTCATGCTCATTTGCTCACAATACTCATGCTTGATCCTCTCTCTCTAAAACCTCCAAAATTCCCTTGCTAGATCAGTCAAAAATCAAGCCCCACTAACACCAATATCAGATCAGAAGAACAGAATCAAAATCAAAGCTTAGAAAAGGTATTAAAACCCTAATTTAAAAATCATGTGATTTGATGTTAGATATTATGATTTATTGTTAAAATATGTTATTTGTAGTCCATATAGTTGATTTGGGTTGGTATTTGTTAGATCCATAACATCAAAGTGCTCAAAATTGAGTTTTTGAAAAATCTGGAAAAAGTTGGTTTTGTGGTCTGACAACGAATGTCAGTGGCCACAGATCCTTGCTCGATTATGTTTTTAGTTGTTTTGAAGTTGTTATTTGTAGCTTGTAATGTGTTTTTTAATCTACAAAAGGAATTAGGGTCATTTGATATCTATATTGGTAGTTATTCATGGTTAAAACCCGTTGACCGAGCATGACCATGAACTTTCTGGGTTACCCAGAAAGTGTAAGACCAGCGTTTGACAACTTTTGAATGGTCCTGATCTGATAGGTTTGTTGATATTTTGGTAACTAAATTGTATCCTGTAATATATACTTTAGATCTATAGTTTTATATCTCTTAAACAACAAACGTGTGGGACATAGTGGACGGTCAAACTGGGCATGTCGAACATGGAAACCATTTCTGGAAAAACCCAGAAATCGGTTGAACCATGATTCTGACAGGGTTTGACCGGGATTAATATAGCAAGTGTGTTGTTCTTTAAATGATCGGTTGACTTCTATGTGTTCCTTGTCATGCCTACTACATGTTTGGACCAAAAATCGAGCCATTTGATAACTAGAACATAGATTAAATCGAGCATCAAAGTTGTCGACGTCGGGATTTTTGAGTGTCCCTTTTCGTTACTTGTTCTTTGGTGTTCTCATGTTAATGTGAGATTTGTTTGAAAAAATAAGTGAAAAAAGTCCGACATGTATAATGTCGACGATTGACTTTAAGAGTCGCCAGTTGGTGTATTTAACTGGTTGCACCAACGCAACTGAAAAGGTTTGCACATTGACCCAGTGTTTTGACACTGCTAAACGGGTCTGTGAAACCGAGATTCATTAAGGGTTCGGGGGCTTGATTATGCGGAGGGAAGGTGTTATGCACCCCCTGACATCCGTGTTACCACGGTGACCGCCACTCTTCAAAGAAATTGTTATATGAATGTGTGTGTGTGTGTGTGGATCAATGTGCAATTATTTGAAAGTAGTGCGAGGCCTCGTTCGCACCTATATACAAGGGTTTGAATTTTATTAGAAAAATATAGTTTTAACCACAATATAGCAATGACGTTTTGGAAAAGAGGTTTTTCAAATCATGTGCTCAATAGGAATTGAGACTTTTCATAATTCCATTTTATTATTAAATATTGAAACTTGTTTGCTTTTATTTTTGAGATCGAAGCATCCTAGAAAAATAATATCACAGCGATCTTAGAACTCCTTATAGGCATGATGACCATCCAAGGAAAATCGAACCTTTGTAAAATAATGTACAAGCCTTACATACCGGAAAATGTCCATCATGGGAACAGAATCTAGATTCGAACCCGAAACTGTGATCACATGATTCCTAGGCTCACATGTAATCTGCAATTTGTATGGAAAGCGATAGCGTTATATATATAAAAGCTATAAATATATATATCTGATGGATCAATCACCATGAAGCAACTCCATGGGGGATCGAAAATGTAAATATATAAAAGGTAAATATATATATATATATATATATATATATATATATATATATATATATATATATATATATATGAACATGATCAACCGCCATACGAAGTAAACTCCAAAGTGACGAAATGTAAATAAAGATGTAAAAGCGATCAACTGGAGCGAAAGTAAACTCGAGGCGGAGATGAGAATGTAAATAAAATTTGTAAAAGGCCACGAAGTAAACTCCAGGACTGACTGAAATGTAAATATATATATATGTACAAATATATATATATATATAAAAGCAGTAAACGCACCAGATATAAAATCCAGGCTCATCAGATATGTCTGACAACAATTATATATATATATATATATATATAAGCAATTAAATGCTCCGGATGTAAAATATGAGGCTCATCGAGTAGTTCACCACATTTTATATATATATATATATATATATATATATATATATATATATATATATACAAAAGCAGATAAACGCTCCAGATCGATGTCTAGGCTCAATTGAGGCATAAATCGATAATGTTAGTCCATATATATGAAATATATACATATATTAGTATATATATATACAGATAGAAATGAAAATCACGGACCGAAGTTCGGGCAAACACACTCATACGACTATCAACGTGTACAACAGTGTGTGATATATGAGAAAGAGGCTTTATAGAATGTAAGAAGGCTTACAGTGGGCTGCCAAATTAGACTTCTTAGACTTTAAATGGATAAACACTCAGCTCCCGCCGGATAAAAAGTAGATATATGTGAGCTAACTTATGTTTAAAGAAGAGGAAACACTCAAAAGATGTGTATGCAGAGTAAAATGGACAGGGCTTCCTCGCCTTTTTCCTTCTCTGTCTTCTTCAAAATGGCTGACCCCAGCCTTGTATATATAGACTGATGGCCGCAGGTACACCTGCGACTGGTCATGGTGGATCCGAACCTTGCGAGTCCCGTCGTCTTCACAAGACGTGCACTCATACCATCGTAATGTCGCTTCGAACTTGCGAACTTCAATCCGAGCATCCAAGCAAGTATATCTCGTACTTCTTCGGATCGCTTGTGTCGAGGAGTTACGTAATGACATGGATTAGAGGTTGTCTGACGAAGTCGGGGAAGAGGGTCTATGCCCATGGTCTTCAAGCTTCAAATTCTATCCAAAGTACTGTCACACGTAATAGTCACTCGGGATTGTCAATCCTCGGCTCTTGTGGGACATTGTTGTATGTATGTATATATGAAGTGTTGAGACGATGTGCCATTTGTCGAAGGAACAAGATGATGTGTGACTCCTTGCTGGGGTTATCGCCGGTTTGAGTTGAAAGTAGACGTTGCTCAGGGTTACAGCTGAGATTGGACCACTTGTTGGTATGCCGCGATATCATCTTGTTGAGACAGTAAGATGATGTGTTGACTCCTCACCGGGGTTATCGTCGGTTTAAGCGGAAAGCAGACGTTGCTCGGGGTTATATCCGAGATTGGATTGCTGCTTGTTCGTATGTATCATTGTCATCTGTGGGTGTTCCTATCTGCCCGTTTGTTAGTCCCGGGACTGAGGTGTGTGTGCCTTGACAGGATGTCTGGTGTTGAGGCTAATTGCATGCGTTTGAAACAAGCATTTCCGGGTTTATCTTAGGAAGCGCAATAGCATCCTCGGGGCTATCACCAAGTATGGGGTTCTTACTCGGTGTTGTCTCTCGGGGATCGGGGCCGAGTGTTCTTGATTGTTATCGCCGAGATAGGACTGTCCTCTCCGGTGTTGTTGTCGATCTTTTGATCTGCATATATTGGGGTTATCTACAAGATTGGAAATGACACTCCCGGTGTGTGTTCCGGGTTAAGATGATGTTCCCGGTTTGTGTTTCGGGTTGGAGCTGAACTTCAGGTAGTATCCGACATGGTTGTAAGTTGTCTTTCAGGGTTATCTCCAAAAGACGAATCTACCCTCCTGCAATGTCAATAATAGGAGTGCAGAAAATTTCGAGTGTCTACAAAAGTGACTGCTTGATCAACCTGGGTTTCTGGAAAACCCAGAACCCACCTGACAGCATCTTTGAAGACCTAGATCTCTTTGTTGTGATTTGTTTTGAGCAAGATGAGGATCGATAACTGTAGTGTTACATGTTAACTACAAGATCAAAATCTAAGTTTACCCAGAACATGAATAGATTGAAAATTACAGGTAGTCAAACGAGTCACCATGAAACTGGTCTGACAGTGTTCTTGAGGCTCAAGAACACCTAAGACAATGGATAAGTGTCGCTATAAGCTTTAGCGACGAATTCTATTTATTTTATTTTTTGATTTTCTGAAAAATGTTTAAAAAAATAAAAATAAATTATAAAAATTATTAAAAATGATTTTAAAAATTATTTTAAATTATGAAAAATAATTTTTGAACAATTGGAGTTTTTTTTCTTTAATATTTATAATTATTTGAATATTAAAGTTATTTATTTTATTTAATTAGTGTATAAAAAATTAGAGAAAATAATTTAATATGATGAAAAATCATTTTAAAATATGAATAATGTATTTGATAATATTTTGAGTTATAAAGTGTAACTTTTAATATTTTTGGAGAATTTTCATTAATAATTTAATATTAATGATATTAGATTTATTTGATTATTAAATTAAATAAATAGGTTAAAAATGATTTTAATGATTTAAAATCATTTTAAATGAGAATAAAGTGTTAGAAAATATTTTAAATTTTAAAATATTATTTTCAATATTTTTGGAAAATTCTCATTAATAAATTAATATTAATGATAATTAAGTTATTTAATAAATGAATTAAATAAGTAGATTAAAAATGATTTTAGTATTTTAAAATCATTTTAAATATTAATAAGGTATTTAAAAATATTTTAAGTTATAAAATATAACTTTCAATATTTAAAGGTAAAATTTCATTAATTAATTATTATTAATGATATTAAAGTTATTTAATAATTATACTAAATAAATTAGTTTAAAATGATTTTAATATTAAAAAAAATCATTTTAAATGAAAATAAAGTGTTTAAAGATATTTTAAGTTATAAAATATAACTTTTAATAATTAAAGGATAATTTCATTAATATTTTAATATTAATGATTTTAAGTTAATATTAATGATATTAAATTTATTTAATAATTATATTAAATAAATAGTTTAAAAATGGTTTTATTAATTTAAAAGTCATTTAAAATTATATAAATGAATAAAAATATTTTAAGTTATAATTAATGACTTTTAATATTTGAATAATAGTACATTAATATTTAAATATAAATGATAATTATTTAAAAATAATTTTAAATGTTTTAAAAAATCATTTAAGGGTAATATTAATACTTTAAAAATATTTTGAGTTATTATAAATACTTTAATATTTTGGCAATGGTTTCATTAATGATTTAATATTAAATTAAATATTAATGATAATAGAATTGTTTAATATTTAAATCATTTAATAATGCTTCTGGTGTTTGAAAATTTATGATAAATTATAATAAGTGTTTAAAAATTATTTCAAGTCATTTAAAAATAATATGACTGATAATTACAGTTATTGAACTAACTGAATAGAGTCTTAAACTCGATGAATACCCGATAAAACTGTCGGTACACCGACGTATTTTAGAAATTAATCTGGACTTAGATATTTTGACTGTATTATTGATTTTTTTGTGATTCAATGAATGTGGGATATGTGTGACAAGATGATTAGGTTATGTGCTGACTGCAATAGGCAGTGTTATGTGTTGTGATATTTTATTCTAATCAGTAAAATGATCTTATTACTGATAGGTGATTACATAAAAGATAAAACTAAGTTCAAATAATTATAAGCGGTAGATCGTGCAAGTATCCTACCTTTGCATTTCCTTTATCTGATGGATATGAGTAAGAAAGTTTTTAATTATATTATTATTATGCTATATTATTAACCCCTCTTGTGATATATTCTATATCTGATCATTGTTTATCAACATGTTCGTATATGGTAATTCAGATATATATCCTGTTCGTTAATTTCTAAACATGGTTATTCAAGTGTCCCCACTTGGATAATCATTATATATAATCACATGTTGATATATATATATATATATATATATATATATATATATATATACCTCTAAGCTATTTGATCAGCTAGACACAGATTTAGATATATCGTTGAATATAATAAAACCTTTTTGTATCCAATCAAATTGTTTTGGTTCGGATTCCAGACTAAGTATGAACATCCCGAACAAGGGAAAACTTTTATGCACCCAAGGTGGACAGAGTGAACGATAATATCATTCTAGTATGTAGTATTGATCAATACAGGGTACAATGGGCTGATCACCCCCCGTGCCCGTAAGTTATGACGGTTTGCAGATGAAGTTCTGCTAAACCTATTCAAAATTAAAAACAATGTTCATAGTATGTCACCTTAACCCTATTTATAGTCAAGACGTAGTTTCAAAAATTTGATAGAGAGTTGTTATGTTATTATTATCGGTTCAGATTACTTCACAACTAATGACTTGTTGTAGAAGGGTAGTACAAAGAAAACATTTATCCCTTTCAGCTAATATTTATAATTGTTATTACTTGCTGGGCACTCAAATGCTCACTCTTGCTTAAATTAAATGTTTTCAGTTAAGTATGATGAACCCGAAGGCTCAGGCAAGAACAAGGGGAAAGGAAAGCTGTTCGAATGAGATTTCTAATTTGTTGTGTAATAGTTATAGTTTATTAAGACAATAATACTTATTATCTATGATGTAATGAATGTTTAAAGGTCTCGTACCTGGGAGTAAACTTTGATGCCTATGTAAGTTATGCTTGAATTTTATATTATTGTTATTAATATTATGATTAGTAATATTCTGCGCATAGAAATGGTATCGTGAAGCACCGAGTTAGGGTTTCAAGTACCCGAATTTGGGTGCGTCACAGGCTTACAGTGGACTTCCAAAGAAGACTTAAATAGCTTTAAAATGGATGAACACTCGGTTCTCACCGGTAAAATATGAAAGAATATAAGCTCACAAGTGTTTAAAATGAGAAAGCACTCAGTTTATAGTGTGTACAGAGCAAATTGGACAGGGCTTCCTTGCCTTTTCTCTCTACCAAATGGCCACCCCAAGCCCCCTATTTATAGAGGGGGAGCAGCAGTGCACTGCAGATGAGCCATGCAGTGCACTGCGATGCTTATGAGTGCACTGCAGATTGCCGGTGGTGCCCCTGAGCTCTGCGGAACCTGTTGTCTCAAAGTACGTGCACGCATACAATGTGATGTCCACTCAAACTTTCAGAACTTCAATCTGGGCATCTGATTGAGGTGTATAAGACCTTTTTCAGAGTGCTGTTGTCGAGAGCTACACAATGACATGGGATTAGAGGTTATACGAAGTTAGGAAGATGGGACCATGCCCTGGGTCTTCAAGTCTTCAAATTTTATCCGATGTGCTGTCCTGTGTAGTAGTCACTCGGGATTAGAGCTATTTGTTCTTGTAGGACATTTTTGTGTGTAATGTATGTTAAACTATTGTTGAGATGGCGCAGATGTAGGATCGAGGTGGCAAAATGATGAATTTGCCCCTCACCGTTGTTATCTCCGATTTGGGCTGATTTTGCAGTCGTTGCTCAGGGTTATCTCTGAGATTGGGCTATTGCAAGTTCTGAATGTCCTCAGGGTTGTCTCTGAGGTGTGCCTGACCTCCCGGGGTTGTCTCCGGGGTTGAGACTGAGTGCCTCGGGATTATCTCTGAGGTTGATGCTGACTACAAAGGTTGAAATGAGCTTTTCCGGGGTTATCTCCGGAACTGCAACTGCACTCCTCGGGATTATCTCCGAGGTTGAGGCTGAAGCTCGTGGTGTTGTTTCCAGAATTGGAACTGATTATCTCGGGGTTGTCTTTGAGATGGACCGCCTTTCTCGGTGTTATTTACGAATCGGGCGCATCCCTGGGGTTATCTCCGAGGTTGAGGTGAAAACTCCGGTGTTGTTTTGGGATTGGGAACCGAGTATCTTGGGTTTATCTCCGAGATGGTAGGCCCGAGTATCCTGGGGTTATCTCTGGATTGAGCTGTCGTCCTCCGTGGTTATCTCTGAAAGACGATTCTGCCCTGCTGCAAATGTTAGTAACAGGAATGTAAAATTTTGAGTGTCTACATATGCCCCTCTTTATCATATTTCATGCAACTTAATGGCATGAATAGTATAAAGAATACTAGACACTTGGAAATCTCAAGATAATTATGATGTAATGTACTGCAGTATGATGCAAATGCACTGATAATTAAAAATGTGATCAACTAGATGCTGGAATTTTTTAACATCCACTGATTTCGGTGAATGGGCTTCTTCCAAAACCTTTAGCAAGACCTTCTTGTGATCTTCGAAAGAGAAAACCAAGTCCAGTATGGAAATTTGTTATGGAGCTTCTCTTAAGCTTAAAACCACCTTGGCTTCATTATGGTCCATAGTACGGAGGAACTCTTCTATCTTCTCTTCGAGAATTTTCCCCTATGATTTGATAGTAGGTTTCATCACCCTTTGGGGAAGATACAGTGGATTCTCTTTCAACACTGCAGCAGTTATGTGAGATATGGATCCTTCTGCCTTTCCATAATTCCGTGGCACTTTTTGTAGGCTGACAACAAGATATTGTGGTCTGTATGGTAAGATGATTAGCTTTGGTGCAGCCACTTTCAAAGGATTATCAACACCCTTGAGTTGAATTGCCTGTATTGTGAGTGGTCTGGTAGCCTCATCAGCCTTAGTGGATATAACTGGTACGACTTCCTTCCATTTTTTAGGAAATGTGTTCCCATTCTCAAGTAATAGAGTGTCATCGTCTGCCATCTGCAGGACACCACTGTCAATTAAGTTCTGAATAAGATGGCAGAGTGCCCAACATTCTTCTGTGTTGTGACCGCGAGAATGGGAGTGATACTGATGTACTCTATTAGAATTGAACCATCTTGAACGGGGATTGATCGGAGGTAATAGAGCTGTGATTCTTCCTTCATTAATCAACATTTGAAATATCTCCTCCATTGGTTGGTCAAGGTATGTAAATTCCCACTTGTTGGCAGAATCCCGACGGGCTTTTGCACTTGCTTTTTTTGCAATCTTATCTTCCAGTGTTTCACTTTCTGGAGACGATGATGGAGTATTCATAACAAAAGGAAGAAGACTAGCATGCTCCTGTTTGACTAATTGGCATATGACTTGGTGCTGATGATTCACAAGTTCTGCCAATTGGTTGATTTGCTTACAAAGAGCTTTCATCTTTCGTTCCATCATAAACTGGAACTGCGAAAAATCCCACTTGTCAGCATTATCCTTGCTGGTTTAGGAGGATTCACCACCATAATTGTAACTTTGTCCACTGCTCCAATTAATCATATTAACCTCTTATTCTTTGTGTTGAGGAAGAGGGTTGCCTTGCACATGAGGTTGGTCGGGTTTAGTCACAATGATCTCACCATTATCAATTAAATCCTGGATCTTATGTTTCGAAGCCCAGTAATCCTAAGTATCATGTCCTGGTGCTCCAGTATGATAAGCACACTTCCGATTAACATTAAAACCCTTCTCATTCGGGCTGGCTGGTGGAAAAAGATGAGTAATTTTCTTCTGAGTTGTTAGAAGATTGAGAATGTTCTCGAGTGAGTCCTCTAAGGGTGTGAACACTCGATTGCGTCAGACTTCTCCACTCTTTGGCAATGGAGAGTTTGAAGACTGTGCTTGAAAGGGGGAGTAATTTCTCCTCTGAATAGGCATGTTATGATTGCCTTTCTGACCTTGTAGTATCAAGGAATCATCCTCAGAGTGGTAAGGTCTTGAATCTTTCCTGACTTCAATCCCATTTCAGCCATTTCTCCGTGTTTGATCATTTCAGAACATGACTTGCCAATGCCAGCTAAAACTCTATCATAGAAAGGAGCTTCTTATATGTCTACGAAGGTTATCACCATCTCAAACTCAGTCATAGAGGGAATAACTTGGGCAGCAAGACACCTCCACCTTTGAGCATATTCTCTGAAAGACTCATTGGCTTGTTTTGTGACCTTGGTAATTTGCTACCGGTCTAGAGCCATCTGAGACTGGAAACTGTATTGACTGAGGAAGGCATGAGCTAGCTCCTCCCAGCTATGAATCTTAGAGTTGTCTAATCTGGTATACCATGACCTGACTTCTCTAGTTAGACTTTTTTAGAACAGCTGCATTCTGAGCTTCTCATCCTCGGCAAAAGATCCGAGTTCTCCAATGAATACGTTCAAATGTGTGTAAGGATCTCCCAACCCATCATATTTTTCAAAGTCAGGAATTTTGAACTTCTCTGGATAATGCACACCAGGGAATATACAAAGGTCAGCATATGAAACACTCCCGTGTGCTCCAATCCCTTTAATAGAACGAATGGTCTCTTCCATTTGAAGAACTTTCTTCCTGATATCATTGATGTCTGGAATTTCTTTGAGATGGGTAATTTCAGGGGTTTTGTTGGTTTTATCCAACTGAATCTCAGGTACTGGAACTGCTTTATCCGGACCTTGGGTTCTTCCCTGTATAGAGGATTCTATATGTATGGGTATTCGTGGACCCTGAGTAGACTAATGTAGTTCTTTAAGCAGAACAGCCAAATCTGTAACTTGTTTTCTTAATCTGTCAAACTCCTCACGAGAGACAGGAGTAGGATTAGATTGGTCAGATGAAGAAATAATTGGTCGTAGGCTCGTTACCTTTTTGGACTTTGAACGGGTAACAGGCCCAATTGTTTCCCTACAAAAACTGATGTAGTTTAGTCTTTAGGGAATGTATAAATGTTTACATGCTATCATGATATGTCCGTTTTAGGAGTATTATCCTGCAAAACGGATGTCAGCTGTTTGTAATACAGGATAGCATGTCAGGATTTAAATATGCATGTACACATATTTCCCATTACATTGAGATTAATATGGAATGAAATTACAAGTAATTGAATTTACAAGTAATTTAAATGGGAAAGTATGAAAAGACTTTCCTCCGCGTTTGGTTTATCAGAGGCTGACCTATCTTAGGTTACTCTCGCGGTTTTTTGGCATGAAGGTTCCCAGATCATCGCAATTTACTTGACGGAAAATTAATCCGGTCTTTCAACTAGAGCGAATCTGGGTGGTGCATTTCCTGAGCCTCGTTGGAATTAGTCTCCCTACGAGTCCAGTAATCAAACACCGACAGGATAGCCTCCTAATGGAGGGACCACACAACATACATTCACATACAACGTGTCTCACCGTATGGAAATGATGACATGTGCAGAACACTTTAAATATCATAAGCATATAGAGTGCGAAACACTAAGTGCAGTAAGTAAATGCATTCGTACACATCCATTCAAATGTAAATACAACATCCACACACAAGCACATAACGGTTTTGAAAAGATTGTAGTAGCGGCTTAAGCTCTCTTACTGGTTGTCCCCAGCAGAGTCGCCACCTTTCGACGTCAGGATTTTTATTTACCCCTTTTCTGTTCTTGTCTTTTGGTGTTCTCATGTTAGGTGAGATTTGTTTGAAAAAACAAGTTGTGAAAAGGTCCGACATGTATATGTCGATGATTGGACTGTAAGAGTTGCCAGTTGGTATTTTTAAAATGTTGCACCAACTCAATCGAGAAAAGTTTTGCACATTGACCACGTGATGTAACACTGTTTAACTGGTCTGTGAAACCGAGATTCGTTAGGGTCCGGGAGCTTGATTATGCGGAGGGAAGGTGTTAGGCACCCCCGACATCCGTGTTACCACGGTGACCGCCACTTTTCAATTAAACTATTATATGAATGTGTGTGTGTGTGTGTGTGTGTGAGGGTCAATGTGCAATTATTTGGAAGTAGTGCTATGCCTCGTTTGCACCTATATACAAAGGGTTTGAATTTGTATAAAAGTTCAGTTTTAACAAGATATAGCAGAGGTGTTTTGTAAAAGAGGTTTTTCAAACCCTTATGCTCAATAATAATTGAGACCTTTGATACTTCCATTTTATTATATGTTCGACTTGATTGCTTTTATTTTCGAGATGCGAAGCATCTTCGAGAAAATAATGTACAAAACAGTGCCAAATTCCTTGTGGGCTTGAGAGCCATCTAAGGAAATTCAAACATCGTGAATAATTTACAAGCTGATTACAGTTGAAAATGTCCATAACAGGAACCAAATCTAGATACAAGAGACTGAATCTGTGATCACATGATTCCTAGGCTCACATGATGATCATGATTTATATGAAAGGCATGGCGAGTTATATATATAAAAGCTGTAAATATATATATACACAAACGATCGACCACCACGAAGTAAACTTCATGGGGGATTAAAAATGTAAATATATAAAAGCAGTAAATATATATATAGAGACGATCAACCACCACGAAGCATCTCCATGAGGGATCGAAAATGTAAATAAAGCAATAAAAATGATCAACTGCCACGAAGTAAACTCCATGCGGGACTAAATGTAAAGAAAGCAGTAAAAGGCCACGAAGTAAACTCAGAACTGTGAAATATATATATATATATATATATATATATATATATTCGACATGATAAACCGAAACTGGATCGATATATATCAAATGCGTTCGCTATATATATATATATATATATATATAAAGAAACGCTGGATATCTAAAGATTAATCCATATATATAAATATGTATATATATATATAAAAGAAATAAAAAGCCTCGGACCGAAGTCTGGGCATACACACGCGACACGACTCTCAACGTTAAGAACTGTGTGTGCACAGTTGTGGAGAAATGCTTTAAAAAGTGTAAGAAAGCTTACAGTGGACTGCCAAAGAAGACTTCAATAGCTTTAAGTCCAAAGAAGACTTCAATAGCTTTAAAATGGATGAACACTCGGTTCTCAAAGGTAAAATATAACAGAATATAAGCTCACAAGTGTTTAAAATGAGAAAGCACTCGGTTTATAGTGTGTACAGAGCAAATTGGGCAGGGTTTCCTCGCTTTTTCTCTCTACTAAATGGACACCCAAGCCCTCTATTTATAGAGGGGGTGCCGCAGGTGCACTTATGGCTACCTGGGGTGCCCCGGGCTCCCCGGGTCCTGCCGTCTCGAAGTACGTGCCGCATACAACTTGATGTCCACCCGAACTTTCAAAACTTCAATCCGAGCATCCGATTGAGGTGTATAAGACCTTTTTTAGAGTGTTGTTGTCGAGAGCTACACAATGACATAGGATTAGAGGTTGTACAAAGTTAGGAAGATGGGACCATGCCCTGGTCTTCATGTCTTCAAATTCTATCTAGTGTGCTGTCATGTGTAGTAGTCACTCGGAATTGGAGCTATTTGTTCGTGTAGGACATTTCTATGTGTAATGAATGTTGAACTGTTGTTAAGATGGCACAGATGTAGGATCGAGGTGGAAAAATAATGATTTTGCCCCTCACCGAGGTTATCTCTGGTTTGGGCTGATTTAGCAGTAGTTGCTCAGGGTTATCTTTGAGATTGGGCTCTGTAAGTCTTTGAATGTCCTCGGGGTTATCTCTGAGGTGTGCCTGACCTCCCGGGGTTGTCTTCGAGGTTGAGACTGAGTGCCTCGAGGTTATCTCCGAGGTTGAAGCTGGCTGCAAAGGTTGAAATGAGCTTTTCCGGGGTTATCTTAGAAAATGCAATTGCACTACTCGGGGTTGTCTCCGAGGTTGAGGCTGAAACTCCTGGTGTTGTTTTCGGAATTGGAACTAAGTATCTCGGGGTTGTCTCCGAGATGGAACTGCCTTCTCCGCTGTTATTTTCGGAACTGGAACTTCATCCCATGGGGGGTTATCTTCGAGGTTGAGGTTGAAACTCCCGGTGTTGTTTTTGGGATTGGAACTGAGTATCTCGGGGTTATCTCCGAGATGGTAAGAATTGAGTATCCCAGGGTTATCTCTGGGATTTAGCTGAGCTGTCCTCCAGGGTTATCTTTGAAAGACGATTCTGCCCTCCTGTAAATGTTAGTAACAGGAATGCAAAATTTCGAGTGTCTACACTATGTATACACTCCCACCCCCACCCCACCCCACCCACCTCCACACCCACTCCCCCCCCAACCCCACTTCCACTCCCCACCCCTACCACCCCCTAAAATGATATTTACTTATTATATATACAACCCCACCCCGCCCACCCCAACTCCCAAAAATAATATTTACTTATTATGTGTACACCCACCCCGTCAGCCTTAGCCCCACCCCCCCAAAAAAAAATAATATTTAATTATTATGTATACACCCCCACTCGCCCAACTCCACCCTTCTCAAAAGAATAATATTCAGTGATTATATATACACCTCACACCCCACCCTGCCCACCCCCAACACCCCTCCCCCCGAAAAAAAATAATAATATTTAGCGTTTGTACTAGTAAGTTTTAAGTTGCTAGTAATAATAACAGAAATTGCATGATATTATGGTCATTTTAGAAAAAAATTGAGGTTAATTTTGTTTAGCAATTTTTAATCCTAAATGGTAGGGATTATAATATCAGGTAAAATATTGTATTAAATAATCCCACATCTTAAGCTATTTTATAATCCCAGGACTAATAGTCCCAAGCTCAAATTGAAAAACAAACAAGACACTTGGGCTATGTTTGTTTGCAAGAATTATACTGAGGATAGGACTATTAATCTCAAGTGTCTTGTTTGTTTTCAAATTTAGACTTAGGACTATTAGTCTAGGGATTATAAAATGACTTAATAGTCTTAAGATTATAATTACAATCTCAGGATTATAATCCTTGGATTAATAGTCTTGGGATTATAATCCTTGTAAACAAACATAACATTGGGCTATGTTTGTTTGCAACGATTACACTTGGGATAGAACTATTAATCCCAAGGCTATGTTTGTTTGTAATGATTATACTTGGGGTAGGACTATTAATCCTCAAATTTCTTGTTTATTTTCAAATTTAGACTTGGGACTATTAGTCTAGGAATTATAAAATGACTGAATAGTCTTTAGATTGTAATTATAATCCCGGGATTATAATCCTAGGATTAATAGTCTTGAAATTATAATCCCATGAATTATAATATCGGGATTATAATTCTTGAAAACAAACATAGCCTTATTGTATATCTTATTATTACATTAATTACTATAATTCTAGGATTAATAAGCTATATTTGTTTGTAAGAATTATAATTTTGGAATTATAATTTATGAGATTATAATCCCAAGACTATTAATCCTAGGATTATAATCCTGGATTTAATTATAATCTCAAGACTATTAAGTCATTTTATAATCCCTAGACTAATAGTTCTAAGTTCAAATTTAAAAATAAACAAGACACTTGGGATTAATAGTCATATTCCAAGTGTAATTCTTGCAAAGAAACATAGCCTAGGAGTATACTCTAATCAAAGAAACCGCGCAAGGCTTTTCCACCTAATATTACTCATTTCGTTCTAAAAAATGATTAAAAATATATAAAAAAATTGTCTATGAAAAGATAAAAGTATATATAATAAAAAATTATTCTATTTCCTCTATTTTTACTTTTTCAATGTATGTTAATTGTACTTTGCTTATCTTTTAGGGGACAGAAGGAGAATACTTTAATGAAAAAAAGAGGTTAAATATAATTTTCTCCATTCTACTTGACCTCGATTTACAAATGCATCATTGAATTGAATTTTTTTACAATCGAGTCAGTGAACTACAAATATTTATCAAATCATTACAAAATCTGTTATATGAGTTGATTTTAAACAGAAACTTGGCATGTGACTTGCACATGTGAGAGAGAAGTTAAATTTTTACACACTTGTCTATATAGTCTGTCAAGGTGAAAAACTTACAATATTTTGATACTAAAATTAACTAAATTTAGATTAAACCAAAATAAAAATTTCAAAGTACAGTACTTAAAAATATAAATTAAATAAATAACTTAAATATGTTAAAATAAATTACTTAAACAAACTTATTTATACAAACGAACAGATTAAACAAATTAACATCATCAAAAATTCTTAATCTCTTATCACTGTACATCATCATCTTCACCATTAGAGATGGTGGATGGGATCATAGATCAATAAGGGGGAGAGAAAATTTTAAGTGAGACCTATTTCCTCTCTCTTTCTTTCTCATCCTCTTCCCTTAAATCATACTTTTCATAGTTGATTGGATATGGCTGATTGGGTATCCTCTCATCCTCTCTCATCCTTTTTCTTTGAATTAATTGGGTATGACTGATGGTTATTGTTGTTGTACTGCCAAATCATCGCTATCGTGCCTGTAAAATCATCAACGTCTTGTTGCCTACAGTCAAATCTGAACTAGATCAGAGCAAATCAGAACAATTTGGTTTCCGTTTTACCCACCACCATTTTTATGTTTGAATTTCAGTTGCAAATTTAGAGCGAAATTTAGAACTTAGTTGCTTTGATTTTTATGAGTTTCAGATTTTTGATTTCGAATTATTTTGGATTTGGATTTGTGGTGAAGAAGATGATGAAATATATTTGGATTTGTTTAATTTATTCAGTTTGTTTAAATTGTTTGATTTGTGTAAATTTTTTTTTTTGGAACAAACTAAAAAATGAAAGATTTTTAAATTATTATTTTTAATATACGTCATCTCTGCTATATATTGTCACGTCAATTATATTGCCACGTATTATGTAATATTATGTCACGTGTTGCCACATCAATTTTTTGTTAAATGTTTAACGGAGACGGACGATTTTATCACTTCGTAAATAACGTATAGTTCAATGAATTGATCGTAAAAAAAATTAGTCCAATAATGTATTTGTAAATCGAGGTCGAGTAGAATAAGAAAAAAATGTATTTAACCCAAAAAAAAGTGTAAGACTTTTTCACTGAATAGTATACTTTTGGAGAGACTCATTCAATAATTCACACTGAATAAACTAATACTCCATGTTTCAAATTATAAAATTGGTATTGACCTTCTAAAATTTAATTCAAACTATGTTTATATTTAAAATTGAAATGATTTATTTAAGTTTTCAAAATAATAAATCTTATAACTAGTAGTATTTTTCAAATAGTTTACTAATTGAATATTTGTTAATTTTAAGTTTTAAAATATTTTAAAATGACTTTTCAAAAGTCAATATTGATTTTATAATTTGGAATGGATAGACTATTAGTTTATTCGGTGTGAATAATTGAATGAGACTCTCCAAAAGTAATACTACAATCCAGTGGAAAAGCTTACGGTAAATTTATAAATATATAAAATATAAGAAAGTAATTACTCTATTCCAAATATAAGAGTTATTTTAATTTTTTCAAGTCAATTTAAAATACAGGTAAATTTATAAATATATAATTTTTTTTAAAAAAATTCATTATACAAAAATCAAATTTAATGGTATCTCGTTACTTCACTTTGTGTGCTATAAAACGTCCACGAAGTCCACAAAGTTTGAATCAAAGACGATATTAGTAGATGGCACTAGTGAAATCTTATTTCAACTAACAAGAATAAAATTGCAATATAGCGAAATCTTATTTCTACTTAGAAAGTATATATATATATATATATATATATATATATATATATATATATACCTTCTGGGGCGGAAGGAGATTAGAAAAGAGAAGAACAGAGTGGTGCATATAAACAAACACAATTTAACTACTAAACATAAATAATTTTATTGATAACTGAAACTATTTACAATACAAAGAAAATAAAATGACTTACAAATTAACTTACATTTGAGAAGAAAAAGAAGGAGGGGTTAAGTAGGGCTAAACAGCGGTAGAAACCAAAGATTCGTCTGAGAAGGAACTCAGAGTCTTTCTAAGTTTCGAAATCTGTTTTGCTAACTGAGTTCGGTTTCCTTTTATAGAATAAGGAAAGGAACTATTACAAAGTTACTATTACAAAAGTGAATTATTACAGACAAGCAACTGTTGATGAACAGTGCTGACTTTTGACTAATTACATATGCTTTCGGCTACTTTAGACAAAGAGGCCGAACACTTTTGACTCAGCAGATGCTTTCGGTGGAAGAGAGAGCATCTTTTGACTTTGAAAGGCTTTGGAGCAAAGCGGCGTGATCGAGCCGCTTTTGGTGGAAAAGAAGATTCTTATTTCAGGCGGGCAAGGCGGCGGGGCGTGTGCGTGATGAGACGTCGAGCAAATGGGTCCTGAGCATCCTGTAGATTGATGGTGCCATATGGATCATATTGGCCATCATCATCTGCAAATTGGCTTACTAAAGCATTCTGAGAAGAGGAAGAAGAATGAGCAGAAGCTTCTTCATGTAACTCATCAATTCTTTTGTTAAGTGCCTGAGCTATTAATTTTAACTCTTTACTGGAACAATTCTTAAAATCAGAAATATCACGAGAACGGGATGAACCAGTAGGACTGACTCTGGACTCTTTTGAATTTTGACTGGAAGGCTCTTTAGTTGTGACTGGAAGAACCTTAAGAGGGACAGTGGGAAACTCTAACTGAACTTGACCGACAATTCTATTAACATCAAATTTATCCCACCATTTGACGAACCATTAACGAGTGACAAGGGGGAATGGATCGGTAGTGGGAGAGGCAAGGTAACTAATTTCATCACTATGATGAAGGGTAACTTTATTTGAAGTTCTAATGTCATACTGCCATTTAAGAATCCAAGGAATCTTATACTTACTTACAAATTGAAGAATGACAAGGACACCGTCATATTTTGGATTATTTTTACTATGGTTACAAAAATGACTGAGTTGAACCTTTAAGAGGTCAGGAAGGAGGTCGTAAGTGGAACCAAACCTTGCCCACTAGTGAGAGAACCAATAAGGAAATAGGCTTTTGAATTTATGATCGAACTAAATAAACCATGAATGACTGTTTGACTCATTTTGATGAAGGAAAACTCTGTACCAAGCTTCCATGTAATCATAATAACAGTAAGAGTTATTTTGATTAGAAAGCTGCAAAAGATCAGAGGGATGTTTTCCCCACTCGGTCATCAGAATAAACTGTATAATATACAATGAATGATAAAGAACTTTGGTTTTATCATTATTAGCATAAATGAGTTTAATAAGGATTGACTCGGTTTCAAGAAGGATGTCCTTATAATACACAAGAGATTTATAAGGAGCAAGGGGCATGAAGTGCCACCCAGAAGGAAAGAATTGGGAGGCCAGTTTGACTAGGTCATCATTAGGTTTCATATGGGGTTCAATATGAAATAGATGATTAGTCCATCTAAGCATGTACTCAGAAGGAGGATGACTGGGGTTTGAAAGGGAGGCCTTAGACCGAAAAGGATCGACCAGAACTGGGTTATTGGCTAAGGCTGAACTTTAGGGTTTGGGCATTGCCCCAAGGACGGTAAATTTGTTAGTGGTTTGATAAACTGGGTTTACTGGATGAGGAACCAAAGTTCTTCTTGGTTGATTACTCGGGCCAGTAGGGTGACTCGGGCCAGGAGAAGATGATGCTCCTCGAACACTCATAATGAATGGATAGTACCTGTATTAATGAATTCCTGAGTGAGAAAATCAGGAATTGAATTGTTACTGCCTTTAATGTACTCAATTTCAAAATCAAAAATACTTAATAGGGCTTGCCATCTAGCAAAGGAATGTTTAGAGGCAATGTTTTCAACATCTTTTTCCAAAACATATTTTGCTGATTTGCAGTCAATGCGAATCAAAAACTTTTGATTTAATAAGTCACTTTGAAATTTGTTAATACATAATACTAAAGAAAGTATTTCTTTTTTAATAGTGCTGTAATTCTACTGTGTACTATTCCATGCACCGAAATGAAAACGAACAATTTGTTCAGGAGAATTGAGAGTAAGTTTTTGCTTGAGAATTCCTCCGAATCCAATATCAGAGGCATCGGTTTCAACAATTTTAAATGCAGAGTCGTTGGAAATACCAAGGCAGGGCAATGCCTTGACATATCTTTTAACTTGTTGGACGACAGAAGTGTGAATGTCAGTCCAAGGTGGGGGATTGTCTTGCAAACGCTGAAAGAGAGGTTTGCAAATCTTCCTGAGGTTTTTATAGAACTTGCCAATATAATTAAGCGAGCCCAAAAACCTCTATAGTTGGGTTTTATTGGTAATCTTATCTGGGAATCTGTCAGCAAATTGAATAGCTCTGTCAATAGGCTGTATGAGTCTGCGATAAATATTTAAACCAAGAAACCAAACTTTAGCTTGAAACAAGCTATATTTGGAAGGTGAAATGACAAGTCCATTATCTTTAACTATTTTGAAGAACGATCTCAAATGTTTAATGTGTTCTTCAATGGATTTAGAGAAAATGAGAATGTCATCGATGTAAACAATGATAAAATGACTAAAAGGGTTTAAAATGTCATTGAGGATATTCTGGAATTCACTAGGTGCATTTTTTAAGCCAAATGCCTGGACATTCCATTCGTAATGACCAAATGGAGTGGTGAATGCGGTTTTGTACCTATCACCGGGATGAATGGCAACTTGCCAGAAACCAGACTTAAGGTCAAACTTACTAAATATGGTGGCATTACTTAACCTATTAATAAGGTCATCTTTATTGGGTAATGGATATCTGATCCACTCAAGGAACTTGTTTAATGGTTTGTAATTGATGACTAAACGAGGAACACCTCTTTCTTTTTCTGCTTCATTGTTAACATAGAAAGCAGGGCAAGATCAAGGGGATTTACTAGGCCTAATTAAACCTTTATTAAGAAGATCACTAATCTCCTTTTTATATAACTCCATTTGTTTGTGATTCATTTGTTTCGGCCTGGCCTTAGTAGGAATTAAGTGTTCTTTGAATTCCTTAACATAAGGAAGCCTTACTACATGCTTCTTCCGATGACAAAAGGCATTAGGAGAATCAGAACAAAGATTGTCCTTTAAATAAGTTCTTAACTCTTCTATTTTTTTCTTGAACTTCTTTATTCTGCAGTTGTTCTTCAATTCTTTTGTACTTAATTTCTTCCTTTAAGAAATTCAAATGGGTGGATTTACAATTTAATCATTTTAATGATTTAGAAATAGATTCTTCTTGAATAAATTTCAAATCTCTCTCTTTAGGTTTAATAAGAAATTTAAATGTTATTCTTTTTCCTAAATGTTAACAACTTAATCTTTCATTACTGGTAGTAAAAGGGTATAATAAATATATAAATGGTAACCCTAAGATGATCTTATCTGTAAGATTGCGGATTAAAACAAACGATGTTCTAAAACACATATTATCTTGACAGATATGAACTTTAAGCAGTTTATATTTTATTTCCATTTGACTACCGTTAGCTGAATTTAATTTTTCGTTAGTTTTCTTATAGTATTTGGTTGGGATTAGACCTTCTTGAATACAATTAAGATCTGCGCCAGTATCCACTAGAGCAAGAAGCTGTATTGAAAAGGTTTTATCAACAACTAAGTTAATGGAGATATACCATTTCTGAATGGTAATATCTTTAATTCTTTTAAGAGAAAGTCCTTGAACAAAAAGATCTGGTTCTTCTTTACTTCCTAATGATTCTGGCTCATCGTGATCTTCATCACTAAAGGAGGAATCATGAACCTGAAAATCAGATTTCTTGTCTTCAATTTCTTTTCTTAGATTAGAAATATCTAACTTTAAATTAGAGACTTCTCTTTTTAATTTATTAACTTCTTGATTTAATTCTGGAAGGGTAACTTCTTTAACTGAAGTTTTAAATCTTTCGAGAGTTTTATTAAGGCTAAATACAGGTTTCTCTTTAGCTTTAATGATTTTATTTTTAACTCCATTATCTTTGGTTAATAAATCTTTTAATTGTTTAGTATATTGAGTTTTTAACTCAGGGTCTGAAATCTTACTAATTAGATCAATTAGTAACAAACTTTCTTCATCATCTTTAGAGATTACATTAACTTTTTTAATGCAACACTTCTCATTGCAATTGTTAGCACAAATAGAAACTTCTTCTTTGTCACTGTCTGTTTCATTGTTACTAGTACTGCTATTAGAGGAATAAGGAATATCAGAACCTTCATCATTACTGACATCGTTCTCTATTCTCATTAATTCTAATAGTTGTTCAGTATCTTCGCTTGAAACATTTAACTGAGACAATTTTTGTTTTATTTTGCACTCATTTTTGCAGTGCCCTTTCTGCCCACATTGTGGCAAACAATTTTACTTTTATCAAATTTCTTTGATTTTTTATTTGTGGGTTTGGTTTTAGTATAATAGTCATCTTGATTTTTATCCTTTTTATGACTACGCTTGTGTTTATGATGCCTGTGACTTCTATGATGATCAATATGTTTATGCAATTGCTTTCTTCTAGAGGGAGCAACTGGTGGTAAACCATATTGTTCACAGAAGGTTCTTAACTCATACTTAGCTTTTTTCTTTTCTTTACTAGCTTGCTTAGCTAATTTAAAATCAATACACATTTTTAATCCAATTTTTTGAATATAACTGATTATGTCACCATAAGTTAGGTTATCATAATCAATATATCGTAGATTTTTACTTAATTCTTCATGAACCTTATGTGCAAATAATGAAGGTAAACCATTCATGAATTTTTCTTTCCAGAACGGTTTATTGCTATCACTACGCATTATAACACGAGAAGTAAACACGTCTTTGTACCATCTAAAATCACTTAGAGTGGGACAAGTGAGGTTACTTAACTGATCATGAATTCTCTCAGTAATATTATTGGGAGTGCAACCAAAATGTTTAATTATGGTAAATATTAAAGTATTAACTCCATCAGGCGGACCAACGCCAACATCTTCATCAAAGATGGGGTTGCCGTCATCATCTAACTGGACATCATGAATTATTGATAATCTAGTATCTTCGGTTAGATGTTTTTCCCACCAAGATCTGAGAATACCAGTGAATCCACTAGCTATTAACTCAACAATATCTGGCTGAGTCAGATTGTTGAATTTAGTTATATAGTTATTTGCTACCATAGACATATGATTTAACTTGTTTAAAATCTCTTGTTCACTGAAACCATCAATGTTCCATTTATAAATTTTATTGGATGAAACAGAGAATTGTTTATCTAGATTTCTCTCTTCGAATTGTAGATCCGGAGGAGTAGGTCTAGAATACCAATTCCTGGTTATACTAGTGTTTTTAACTGTTAATTTATTTAACTGATCATTAAAATCTGGGACTGAAGAAGTATCAGAGTGATCTGACATGCTATTGCTTTCATTGTCGATTTCAACTTGATCAATGATTGCTATAGTGTCACTTGATTCAGGCTCAGTTTTTACTTTTTTAAATAACTTATCAATAGCTCTAGTGAGTTCACCGTCTTTATTAGGTAAACCTAATTTACTTCTATTTTCTGGTAATTTTAATAAAGGTTGTTCTATTTTTGAATCAGGTTTTTTAATACTGGTTTCTTCAAATTTTTCTTCAATTCTATCTAGCTGTCTTCCAACAGTTTCTAGATATTGATTACTAAAATTTAATTGTTCAATAATTTTTTTATCATCTTTATTACCATCCGAAATTTTAAAAGGACTGGAAACAACAGATGTATTTTTAACTGGAAGTAGGACAGTTTCTAGCGGGGGATGACTAGAAGAGACCTTTGATTTATCTTCTTTAATCCATTGAGTTTTAGTTATAACATTACATTTACCTTGATATTGATCACACCAGTCGTAAAAGGTAATGTTTATCTTTTCATTATTAATAAATCGTTTCCATCTATTAATAACTTTATCTCATTCTTTTTCAGACGGGTGATTGGAATGAAATAAATGTCTTTTAGCTTTATTAGATTTGGAATTAAAATCTTTAACAAGATTATCCCAATCTAATATGAACTCTTTTTTAATGACTCTTAATTGATTGTTAATAGGAATTTCGAAATCCGACTGAGTTGGAAGCTCAGAAGGGGTAGGAGAAGAAGAACCTTCTTCTTCTACAGGCTCATTATGAACGTAACAAGGGTGACTAGCTTGAACTTGATTAAGGATGCCTTTTAATTTTATATCTCTAATAGAAGGGTTACTTAGGACTTTAGTATCTCTCCTAGTATGAACAGAAGGTGCCAAAGAACTGGTAAAATCTTCTATAATGACTGGTCTTCTAGTACGTTCAAAACTTATTTTGACCGTTTCATCATAAAATTGTTTAATATTTTCAATATTTAATAGGCTATTAACTATGGGTTGTTGAGGTATTTCACTATGTAAAGTCCATTGACTAGGTAATGTAATATCCTTCCAGAGGATGGTTCTCGGGATCTGAATATTAGCATCGCTAGTTGAACTTTGAATTAATACAGTTTGATCTTTAGGACTTTTATTAAGAGCATGAACGTTTAAGTTCGTTTTCATGGTCTTATAATAAATCCTATAAATCAAAGCTATGGGCTGAGAACCTTCAATCATATGAGTAATTTCTCCAGCAGTTTTAATGTTTAATGTCAAAGCTTTTAATAAATGTTGATCACTTAGGCTTAATGTGAAATCAGGAAAGCAATTGAAATGGATAGGTCCATTGTGCAAACTTGATTCCATAGCACCGATCATACTAGGATAATAATTCAGGAACCTAGCATCTTTGAAGCAGAGGTAGATACTTGAATTAATTCCTTTAATGTTTAATGGCTTAACTGCAACTTGAACAAGACCAATGTGAATAAAATTGTAACCTTTCTTCCTATATTTTTTAATAACATCAGGAGATAAAAGACTACAATTTTCATATTCTTTATTAATTGCATAAACCTTTTCAACAGTTTTAACATTATAATCTGTTTTAAAATTATCTAAAAAAGTTGACTGATAAATTTCTTTAGGGGAAACCCTAAGTATGTTCCAATTTTGCAAAGCTTGACTTATGTTTTCATAACTGTGTGTTTCTTGGTTAACTATGTCATTGACGGGGGGCAAAGTTGACTGGTTACTAGCTGAGGAGTTAGACCTAAACAATCTGCTCATCGTTTACCAATTTCAAAATAAATTTTTATTCATTGTTCTTCCATTCATACCCTCATACCTTAAGCAGACTCATACCTATGTTCTTTAACCCGACACTGCTCACCCAAGAGACTTACAAAGGTTAGACACGAACTAGGTGAACTACAGCAAGTTAGGTGACTTTGGAACAAGAATAAAAGAGAAATTTTGAAAATAGTAAGTAGATGAACAGATTACTGAGATCTTACTGGCAACTAGAACAAAAACAACTTGGCTATATATATATATATATATATATATATATATATATATCAACAAATAATAATAATAATAATAAATAAAAGAATTATAATAATAAATAAAAAAAGAATTAACATTTTGCAATAATTTTTTTAATAATTAAATATTAATTTTATTTTTACTAAAAGCATAATTGAATTTGAAATGTAAGTTACTATTTTTTTATTTCGCTTGAAAAGTTAAATTCTTTTAGTAGATAATTTAATAATTGATTTCATTAAAATTAAAGAGTCCATTAATTAGGGTTTTAGTAACTCCTATATTGTTTCCTATTTATATTTAAATAGTTGAGATGTAACCTTAATCCTATTCTAATTTGGTTAGTTGAATTCCCGACTAGAATACTAAACACACTACAGCCCATTAGAAAAATCATAAGTAATTCATCCGATGTCAGAATTGAGTGAATCCAAAACCTATTTCTTCATTTTTTTCGTCCTCTACAATTTTGAAGAGAAAGAGAAGTTATTTGAAATCATATTCATGCCTTAAATTGCTAAAAACCGCAACCTGTCCTGATTTTCGTCACTATTTTTAGCCCTGATTTTGAAAATTCGAAACTCATACATATTAACTTCAAATCGAGTGTTTCTCGAGCCTATTTCGTGTATCTTTTCGAGAGCTAAAATTTTCGTGAAGATATGAAGAAATTTTAAAGAATCTAAAAGACCCGAAGGTTGAATTTGTTGTTGTTGTGTATTGATGAACGACAAACAAGAAATGTAAATATTATTTTGTATTATAATTTTAAGTTTAGTTATGACAGTTTTTAAATTAGAGATTATTTTTGATCAAAATAGAAACATGAAATTAGAAGTCATGATAATCGGAAAGAGAAGATAAATTTATATTAAGGAATATAATTTGATGGAATGTAAACATTAAAATATGAAAATTAGTTTCTATATTTTTAGGTATATTATGTGGATTATATATCTTAATTCGACCGTTGGATCATTATAATTTTTGGATATATTATACATATATAAGCTGAGAATATCAGTACAAGAAAATGTCCCATCAGCGACCAAATTAATATGTGACCACCGTATTCGGTAGCTAATATAGGTTATAGCGGTGCTAATAATATAATGCCATTATTAATGACCATAAACCCAAACCCTTCATTAGTTTTATTAGCGACCGCCTAACGGTTGCTGATCGGTCGCTAATATATTTTTGCCGCCTTAAATTTGGAGCTGACGTTTGGGTGGGAGAATTTTTGCGGCTGATTCTTAATAGCGACCGTTATCGGTTGCTATAAATTCCATGTCAATTAAAAATAGCGACCGGGGGCAGTCACTGATTCTTTTAAATATCAGAACCAGACAGTCGACCAAGCATCCTAGCATGCAAAAAGAAAAAGAAGAGGGAGAGGGAGACGTGAAGAAGGGGGAGTAGATGGAAGTGAGGAAGTCGTCGCTGTCGCCACTACCGTCGTTGCCGCCGCCGACCAAGCCCAGGCCACCATAATGATGAGGTAATCATATTTTTAGCTTTTTTACTCTACATATGGTGAAATGAAATTAATTTATTTGATATATATATATATATATATATATATATATATTTGAGTATACATAGTTCATACGTGTCTCTCTAGATATGGTGTAATTTGAAGATAATGGTTTGTGATTTTTGTTTGTATTTTGTATATATATTTTTTAATTGTAGTATAGTGAAAAAGATGAAGTATATGTGTATTGATATTGGTTATATAAATAGGGTATGTGAAATTGATATTGTGAATGTATGTGTATTGATATTGGTTATAGAATTTTGTGTTGAAAATGTAGTTGTTCTTTTGTAATTTGATTAAGTAAAATTAGTATTGATATTAGTTATTTAATTATATTATTTTAAATTAAACATAAATTAATTAAAATAATTTAATATCCATTATTCTATAATATTAATAAAATACATAAATTAAATATTAAACTAAATTAAATTAAATATAATAACATATAAATAAAGAAAAGTAAAATAATTAATATAACAAAAAATAATACAAATTAAAGTAAAGAAAATAAAATAAAAAAATTCCTTAGTTTACTTAATTTTCCCTACTAAAATTAACAAACTAGCATTTACTTAGTTTTCACTACTAAATTTATATCAACTAAGTAGTATTTACTTAGTTAATATTACTTAGTTTCCTAATACTAAAATAAAGTATGTACCATTAATTTACTTAGTTTTACACTACTAAATAAAATAATATAATATAATAACATAAATTAAAATTACTTTGTATAATATAAGATAATATAATATAAAATAAAATAATATATAATAACATAACATGACATGACATAACATAAAATGAAATAAATTAATTAACTTAATTACATTTCTTAAATTTATTAATTTAAATAATATAATATCATATAATATAATACAAAATAAACAAAATAATTTTTTTAAAAAATAGAATGACAATGATTTAATTAAAATAAATAAAAGAGAGAATATACTCTATCAATAACTCAACTGCAGCATCCTTAAAATCGATTTTTTTTCTGAATGTTTTGTAACTAAATATCAGCATTTTCTTGGCAAATTATTTCTCTCACAATCTCTATTATGAAAGTATAATATGAATCTACGATCAACCTGCCTCGATCGTCTTGAATTTGACACCATAAAGCAGTATTCCCGAAATATATACAACAAATTGTAGAAAGATGAAAGTGTTCACTTACTGAAAGATGACTTGTCATAATTAGATGAAAACTTCATGTTATAATAAAACAAATACCTTCATCATCGCCCATGAGTAATGACTTTTGGGAGAAGAGTCAAGGATTGCCTTGCTTGCAGAGTTTAATATAGCAGATGCAGCTAATACTCCAACTGGTTCCTCGACAGCAAAAAAAGTATAGGTCATACTTCATGTTTGTGTCTCATACTCGAATTGAATAATTGAATTACTGTAGACATTCCTTACTGTTCCATCATAACATATGACAATATTTTGAAGGAGGGCCATTAAGCTGTTGAACAAAGTTCCAGGTTCAGCAACCATCTAGATGAACGAACGACCACTTCTTTACTAGGAATGAATCATCGCCTAATATGGGTCCAATCCATGAAATAGACAGCTTCTCACAACTCTGAATTCCTCATATGGGTAGTCCTCACAGAAGGGGTACTTTTCCTGAAAAAGAGAAGTGATGTCAACTGCAGAACCCCTTCTAACAAAGTAAAGTATCAAAAAGTGGTTCCCCGTGCATATTGTAACACCTCCTTCCCGAATAGAAAATGGAGGACACACATAAAGCACAGCAAACCTCAAAATTAGTGAACAGAGCACTAATGACTTCAAAATATTAATAATGATATCCATCAATGAAGTACTAAATACAATTCACCAACCAGAGTCGAAATAATCAAAACCAAAAATCGAATCAACGTAGATGGTCAAAGGCAACACTCTCATCACACTAGCCCTGAATCACCCCTACAAACTTGCCGGAAGAAAACACAGCATAAGCTAACTGCCCAGTACGGATATAGATAATACAAAGATGTATAACTGAAATACAAAATCAACTGAAGCAACATACTTAACAAAGCCTAAAGCTTAAATAACGATGAAAATATGATATCCAAAGTCTAAATAGAATATATCCGAATCAACAAATTTAACGAAACAAACAGAAGAGTAAATAATGAACTGAAGTAACTAAATTAATTAAACTGAATAGAAACAAACAAAACTAATACAATGAAATAATAGGCTGAATCAAATGGTTAGGTGTTATTTCATACCGACTGAGCACAGAAATATACATTACCACACAGGCAAGTCAAAATAATGCCACACATGTAAGTTAAAATAATGTCACACAGGCAAATCACACATTGGATTGCGATAGGTGTGTTTGGCACAACATCACCAATTCAGAGAACAGAAAATTGGGGTCAACCCATACGCCTCCCACAATAAAACACCAAATGGCTAACTTCTTTCGGAGCCCAAACGGAGACGCCGTGGACTAATCATACCGCCATGGAAAGTGTCATGTCTCGGTGCCGAGAGGACATGCATGTGGTACCCCCACAGGTGGTTATAGCTCAGGTATACCCTACGGTATATTCTAACAAAAATATCATAACACAACACATGTGATATAATACCAACAAAACGGTTCTTTATGTACATGTTGAACCAAATCAAATTATAATCACAATGCCTCAAAAAGAAGGTAGCAACATGTACCGCTCTACAATTATAAAAAAATAAATACTAAACATAATAACATAATTCAAAGAGTATAAATACGAGTCATATGTATCAACTCCAAAATGAAACTATTATATGAATTTCACAAGAAACAGTTATGTGAAATAATAACAAAATTCGAAACAAGGAACAAAACGAACAAATCAAATTTAACAAGAGTATCGCTGAAAGAGTACAAAATCTGTACCTGAATTAAGCAATGTAATATCCGAAATTATAAAAAGATTATACTAATCTCCTTTAATCCGATCTACTAAAATAAAATAAAATTCTATTACAATTCTAACCATTATTAACAAAATATTATTAAATTTATTATGAAATAAATTTTAAAATTTTATCAACAAAGTTACTTAGTTTAAATTAATATACACAATTTTTATAGTCTTATTTTATGATGATTATATTCATTATACCGCTCTGCAAAATTTTAAAGTTGGAATAGTTTAACAATGTACACTATTGTACATAGTTAAAGTAAATAATTATGTTATATATATATATATATATATATATATAAAGTTATACCAACTCATTTATGTATACTTTCCATGAATCACTTCTCTGTTCTCAACAAATGAATAAAATATATACGAAATTATAATATGCATCAAAGTTGTACACTCACATGATTTCCGATCCTATCATACTCTACAAATGATTTTTATTCTAACACCCCCATTATTAATTAATTAATTTCCATCAAAGGTATAAAACAGATTTAATCTAACTGTCTTTAAAGATTAATAAAATTATGCTTATGTCATCTGCATATTCATTCACCATCCATACACATTTATGGATGCAACCAATCATGAACCTCATGCGTCTATATATGTATACTAAAATAATTTACTAAAATTCAGAATGCACTATCGATCAAAGACCATTTAGAGCAATTTTATTATAAATAGTAAAATTACAATACCTCTTTTTTTTCTTCTTCTATTCTTGTTACCCACGTCGCTGCTCTATCTTCTTTTTTTCTCAATTAGCTTGTATCAGATATATTGTGAAGAAGACTAGGTTTAGTTATTTATTATAAATTAATAGGTATTATTAATTCTCCTAATTATAATAGGATTTAATATTATTCACCAATATAAATTAAAATCAATTAGTTTTAAGACCCAATTTTATCAAATTAATTTACCCATCACTTATTATTATTTATTAGCCCACATAAATTAAATGACTACTTTGACCCAAATAAAAGACAAAGTCAAAACAATATGTTTTAAGAATATAATTTTTTTTTTTCGGGTATTACACATATTGCACTTCCTGTTGAATTCCTGACAAAAGTGGTTCAATGGTGAACCACTTTGTTCAAGAATCCAATAGGAAGTACAGTACAATGAACCTATTATTGGGAATTGTTGAATTTCCTGCAAGTCTCCATTTGTCTCTCATATTTCCTAATAAGTCTGATTTTGCAGGAAATTCAAAAGTTATTTGTTAATTAATTATCTGATCAATGATACCTTGGGTACAAACTCCACTGCACATTTAGTACATGCAGACCTTGAGGCAGATAAAGCTATGAGTAAAAAGTGTCTTTAGTTGGAAACCCTTCACTTTATGACAGTTGATTTTGCAAAAACATGAGTAACATACTAAAAGGGCTAGGGTTTTAAAACCGAGGATGTTTCCCACTTTCATGGAGAGGTGGGCCACAACTAGTTTACACTTCTTAAAAAGTGTTGGGGACAAACTTTATCGACGACGACTGACTATCAAGATTGTAATCTTCTTCTTACACTTGGCGGGCAACACAACAGAAGGTTGATGATGCCGAGGTAATCTTTTCATTGCTTAACTTTATGTTTAGTTTAGCTTTACATTAATTCAATAATACATGTTTAGCTTTCTATTTATGTTTTGCTTTTTGTTATTGTAATACATCAAAAAAAGGTCATATATATTTATTATTTGGACGTTTGTACGTATATGTTACTTAAAGATGACATTTGTATATCTCTTCAATTCATATGGATATTGTGTTGGTTTATGTGTTTGCATATGGATGGATATTGTTTTGGTATATGTATTTATATGGATGCATATTATGTTTATATAGCGGTAATGTTTATATAGCAATAATATTGTGTTGGTTTATGTTTATATAGGGATAATATGGTGTTGATTTATTGTGTTGGTATATATAGCAGTTATATATGTGGAGTGGCGAAGCCAAAAACTTTTGTCAATGAGGTCGAAATTATTACTAAGTTATAAATAATTTGACGGGGGTTCGAGAGCAGCTCCCCCAAGCCAATTTTTTTTAATACTTTATACTTTCGGATATATATATATATACACACACACACACACACATACACACACACACACACACTATATTACAATAAAAATATAATAAGTAATAATATATGGTGTATATACACTATATTGACTCATAATAGACTATTTTAATCACAATTGTTCATGAGTAAGTAATTCATTATTTATTTTTAAAAATAATATAAATTAGATTATTATTTAGTTTAAAATATTATAGAGAGATATACATATATTGAGAGGATATGAGTCATATGTGGTTAAAATTTGATTGACAAAGTTATAAATTTTTCAATTTGACTCCGTATAATAGAAAATTTATAAAATTTTAGTGGGGTCAATTTATATATAATACTTAAAATTTTTAAAATTTACCTTACATTATAAAATAATTTTTTTTTAGTGGGGTCGATTGACCCCACAAAGTTGTATGTGGCTTCTCCACTGTATATGTGTGTTTAATGTTTAAGGTTTATTATTAAGGACAGTGACATGACATTTTATATTTCTCATGCAAATGTTGAAAAATTAGGAGAATTAGATAATAGTATATTAAGTTTATTGCTAAACTGGCAAGCGGTGGTTAATTAGGTAAGATTGGTCTTCGAAAATGGAATATGAATGTTCATATATATAAAGTTGTTGTGATTCTTCTATAAACTTGGCTATTAGTTTTGCTATAAACTAAAGTTCCAATTTCATTTTATGTAGGATTAAATCAATTGTTGAACATTGAATGTTATGATAATGGTTGCATGGTTTATTCATATTGGTTTATTAATGTGTATATAGCCCAAATATTGTGTCGGTTTATGTGTTTGCATATAAATGGATATTTTATTGGTTTATATATATTAGTTGTGCATGTGTTGGGATATAAAGAATGAACTCGATGTTTATATATACTGTTGTGTCCTGGGATATGAAACAGGTACATTTTTTTGGAAAATCCAGAAAACAAGCAAAAAAAAATTTCTTAATTAATAATCAGCGATCGCAAGCGGTCGCTGATGAATATATGCTACCGCGGATGGTGTCAGGGAGTTAGTGACCGTGCCAGTTGCAACTTACAGTCGGTACATCGTGGGCCACACCAATCTTCAAATCTGACCCATGATGACTTAGCTTAGCGACGGAATAAGTTGCTACCTACGATCGCAGAGAATGCGGTCGCTATGAGCAACCCACCGACTAGATTATATGCGACCGCATTCGGTCGCAGATAGCTATCAACGACCTAGTGCTGTCATTGATATGCGGTCGCATGTAAGACTTTTTCTTATAGTGTATGTTCACAAATTTGAAATCGTGAAAGATTAATGTATGATTTGTTATAAATTTTAGTAAGTACTTGGTCTGAGATTTTTGGAGCAGAATTTTCAGCAACAAGTTCTAATATTCAAAAATGTATAACGTAATGATTTTAAATCTAATTTGGATGATTCTTGAGGCTAAATTAGAGTATTTGAAGTCCAGTTTCTGTTTAAATTAATTAATTTGACAAATAAGTTTTTAATTAATGATGATAAGACCAGAATGGTGGACTGACGTCTTAAAAATAATTTATCATATTATGGTTTTAAGATTTGTATTTAATTTTAAGTTTTTGAGCTAATAGTGATCCAAAGCGATAATTAGGAGCACATTGAATGAATTATGAATTATTTTAGAATTATTAGTTTGAATTATATTTAATTCGAGATGAATATGTTTAGGTGGTGAATAACATTTCATATTTGATATCATTGGCATTTGAGGGTAAGATTTGGTGAAGTGTATTATAAGTAGTTTTGAGTATCAGGTACGGATTCTGTACTCCACTCCTTTGATTATTATCATATTCTATATATCTTGTGATATCTCATTACTTGTTACCCTCTTTTATATTTTTATTGACACTCTTAAATAGAACTTTAAACTTTGATACATTGATTTTGTTCTGTAATTTGAACTCTTTTCCTTCTATTATAGCTTGAACATAGTCCATATTTCTTTAGTGATATTATCATTATGTTGATTTGTTTGTGTTAGTAAACTGAAAAAAGATACTATATATATATATATTAACTTATCTCAAACGACAGAATTTAACTTCTCAAGGCTAGTACTTGGTACTATGTCCTTAAGATAATTATGCCCTCCGTATGGTATTCAGAGTTGATAGCACTTATCTCCCAGGATACAATGACACTGTATACTATAGTACCACTCCAAATAGTATACTCAACGAACCAAAATAAAATGCTCAGAATTCTCTCTCAAAAAATGAACTATAAACTGCTAATGAAATGAAGAATAAGAAGACTAGAATGTTTATGCTTTAATGAATTGAATGATCGAAATGGCTACCCCCTCTATCTATTTATAGGAGGGGTTAGTGACTGATCAGAAGGGACATAACCCTTTGAAAAGGTACTATTTAGCCAAAACGACGTAGTTTTATGGCGTAGTAGAATAGTCGCATCCATTCGGACCCATAAAACGACGTAGTTTTAGCCTTAATAGAACTAAACCAATGTAGTTTTATCTTTAGAAGAAAAGCGCGTCCGTAAGGCAAAACAACGTAGTTTTGGGGCGTCCGTTCAGACTGATAGCCTTTTAGCAGATACCGCTTCCCAAAATGACACAGTTTTAATATTAAATAAGATTTCTCAAAATGAAACAGTTTTGATAATAGAACTGATATTTAAATTAAATTTTTAAATAAAAATTTAAATAAATTTTGTCCAAAAAATTATATACAAGGACCTAGAACCACGAACCAGGCCAAGCCGATCGGCGGCGACAGCACGTGCATGTGGGTTCAAACTAAGCCTTAGCTAGGTCTTCTCCCTTCCACAAAAGTGGTGTGCCCCTTGGAGCCCAGACCCAAGAGAAATTTTCTTGTATATAAACACATTAAAATTTTAATTCTTAACCGATGTGGGACTTGACTTTTTGCACATGTATTTATTATCATTTATCATTTTCAAGGATGATCTTTGGGAGTAAATATCTCATTTATTACTCCATGAATTTGAGCTTTCAAATACTTAATTTAATCTACTCATGGAGTAGAACACATTGATATGTGGATTCACTTTAAATAATTATTAAAACCCACTTTAATTTTGGCTCAAATTTTAACAATTTATACTGCTAATCGTTCAGAGTTTGAGTACTCGTTTAATTGTTTCGTTTCTAATCAAATCTTTATTTTGCTTTGCTTTGCTTTGGTCTAGATATTTCAAATTTCATATTTTGTAATCTTTTGAATTTATTCTTAATACATAGAACTTTATTGGTCTTTGTAGAGCAGTACTTGTTGTTACATTACTTTGGAGCATGCACGTTTAGAGCATTCACAATAGTTTTCTTATCTTTATCCCTACTCTGCAGTGTTATCGGGTCATTCTGCAAAATAGGGATTCAATTTTTTCACTATGTACCCAACAGGTTCCTTATATTGATTCCTTAAATAATGAAATTTGAAATTTAAAAGTTTCAACAGTTAAAACATTAAATTAATAACAATCTTATAATTTATAAAAGAGAGTATAATTTATCAATTATATTCCACTGTAAAATAATTTTTATTTTATTTTAAATTTTAAGTAACTTATGGAGTGAGTATTAAATGGATTGTAGTTGTAAATGTACATAAGATCAATATTAACTTTTAAAAGTTAATTTATGATATTTTTAAATTTAAATTTAATATGATTCATTTAAATTTTGAAAATAATAAATTTTATAATTAATAGTAATTTTATAATATATATAATTATATTGACATAAATTTATATCAATTTTAAATTTGAATACGTTTGAAATTAATTTTTTTAAAAGTTAATATTAAGTTTATAATTTGAAAATAAAGTAGTAAAAAAATATCAAGATGTGTATGATTGATGAGTTGTCCACTTAAATGAGGGTATGAAATGTCATTTTGTATATATAGAGAATGGTCTTTTGATTCCGTTACATTGGGAGTAAAATCCTATATAGGGATTAAAATAAAGAGTCAAATAAGGATAAGGAAACTATTGGATAATGATTTGTTGATGTATTCTTCAAAATGAGGGATAGAGAGTTGATTACGGAAACTGTTGTTAATGCTCTAAGAACCCTTTATTGGTATTATGTCGCATGTGTTGTCATATCATATTTTTGTATAATAAGCGATCACTACAAAAAAATGAGGCTTCAGCAACAACCGATTTTTGTTGCTAAAGGTGCCAAATTTCGTTGCTAAAGGTTGGCAACGACTTTACTGTCGTTGCGTCTTTCGTTGCGCAATGAGCGTTGCTAATTGTTCCGCAACGAACGTATTTTTTTCGTTACCAAAAGTAATACATTTTGCAACGAAATTTGGCTTTCGTACAGATACATCGATCCTTTAGCAACAAAATGTATTGTTGCAGAATAATTAAAATTTTGTTGCTAAAAACCCCATTTCGTTGCAAAAGCCTGCTAATTGACAACGAAATGAACTCTTTTTTTTTGCAACGACCATGCATTTTCGTTGTAGTTGACACCATTTTGCAACGACATTTTTCATTGCAGTAAATTATAAAAAATTTTGCCTAAGCTTGCTTTTGTTGCGGAATGTAAACTTTTTAGCAATGATTTTCGTTGCTGATTATATTATTTGGCAACGACATTATCTTTGAATCAAGAACGAAAATGTTTGTTCTTTGGTTATTTTTCAATAGCAACGAAAAGTAAATCGATTAGCAATGACATTATATGTTGTCGTTTCATTATATGTGCAACGAAAGTTGATATGATTTGCAACGATAAAAAATGTTGCCTTTTATGTTAGTATTAGCAACAATATCCTCTCCGTTGTTATTAGGTTAATTTTTCGTTGGCAAATATTATATTTTTAATGCCATTAGCAACGAAAATTTGTTGCTAAATGTATAAAAAATTGTTGCTATATTAAAACTTGTTCAATGCTTTGGTAACGAATTATATTGTTGCCAAATCAAAATTTGACATTCTTTTTGTGTACCTGACTGACTCAATGTCCCCATAGCAAATAATGACAAAAACACAAAAAACTAAAATATTATTAACTTAATAAAATCATCCACTACATAATCATTCATTATCTTTACAATTAACCATATAAAGCTACCACAGTTCTTCAATCAAAGTATATATCTACATATATAGAGAGAGTACACTTCATAATTTTGTCCCTTGTCTTCCGTAAACGTAGCACATAAATTTGATACCCAGTATTGTAAGGCAGGTCGTAGAAGCAATCTTCCTGCACATATTTAAAAATAATAGCAAGTCAAGAAAATGAAGCAAATAGATCACCAGATGCACTTAGTGCCAAAATCAATACACAAAAACAATAGAGTTGCTACGTGGTACTAATGTACACCGTATTGCTCATAAGCAGAAAAGACAAATAGGCAATCACAATATCATTTGCTACAAATCCAAATAGAAAAAGAACCTTCAGTGCGACTATATGATTGCTCTGTTACAAGAAAAAATTGGAATCTTAATCGGCCATTTCATGAACCTTAATCGCTTTCGTGTCTTTGCATGTCACAGTAGCATCGTGGTCAAGCATGTCCAACTTTGGGGCACTTTTTAATAAGCACCATGCAACAATAGCAAAAGAAAATATTTTCAAGCATTCAAAGGAGTCATGAAATGTACAATTTGGCAGGGACTTGTACAATTGATAGCATGTAAAACCCCGAAACCAAATTCCGTCTTAATCTAGGACTTCTCACCTTCAAGATCTTTACTCTTAAACTTAAGCATGGTAATTCCTCCCTCCCTGACTACTGGAGCCTGGCCCCGGCCCTAATGGGATGGATTTGGAAGTAATCTGAAAATTCAATAGGGCTCAGATCAGGTAAGGTATGTTACGTTACTCAAATATTCTATTTAAAAATGATAAAGTTAATTTTCTTAAAACTAGATATATAGCAGTATGACTATATTTCTTAGCCGATTGGACAGAGGGAGTATAATATTAGCCTCACACATACATATTAATCCAACTGTTTGGATACTTCTACGCTAGAATTGAAATGGACAGAGGTGATTTTGACAAGTACCATAAATTAGACTGTGTTCATGTCAAAGAAAAATGATGTATTACAAATCTTATATTTGACACTGAAGTTTTCACTTCTAATTGAATACTTATTAATTCATGAAAGTTTGCATCCATGATGCTTGCAAAATTTAAGACTATCAAGCAGAAACAAGAAAAGCATACCACGTGGTATCATCAGGCCCGTTGGCACATCAATAGAGATGTGAAGGTATTTATCACCATACTTAGTTATATACATGAGTCATCGATTTGGTTCTCACCAGACTAGCACTCATTTTTTTTTTTTTTTTTCATGAAAAAGATAGCCACCCCGCATATATTACATCCTTACTATGACTCTTTAAAGTAAATCTCATGTGCTGAAAGATTGTTCATTTATATCTTTCCTTGTGCCTAAAAGATTAAGTGATTCAAGACCAATTACTTAAGAAATTACAGCTTCATAAGTGATTCAAAAAGTATAAGAATAGTGTAATCTCCCTCTTACACAAACAAATACACACATACATACATGTGTAGTATAAATAAATTATTTCAGCTAGTAATGGAATACATACGGAGGAACAAAGTTGTTGGAATATATAACCATACACATTTTGCCAAGAGTCAAGAAAAACAAATACACACATACATACATGTGACGTTGCATCTTACTCTTCTTTTTTATAAATTCGTTTTTTTTTTAAAAATAAATAAAATAGGGATAAAATTGATATAACTAACTTATTAGGAACGAGTTATAAGTCATTTTAAATAACTTTATTCTGTTTTAGTTCATAAAACATAATAAATTTTTCTTCATCTTTTATGTTTTCTCTTAGAACTCATAGTATTAAAATTTAATTTTTTAATATATTTAGAAAAAAGGTAAAAGGAGAACTAGGAATAGCTAGGGTATACCATTACTATCTAGAAATAGAAAACATTGGAAAACATAGATATAATAATCGGGTTTGATGTCATATAAATATTTATAAACAAATATTCATATAAATTTATCTTTAAATTTTATAAATTTATAAATTTATAAATTTATAAATATTTCATCTAAAATTTATAAAATTTAGATATGAATATTTTTTATAAATATTTATATGAATATTTAGAGATAAATTTATAAATATTTATATGAATATTTGTTTACATATATATATATATATTTATATATATAAAAATATTCCTAGTTACTTTATATATATTTACTTATATATATATATATAAATATATATATATATATGTATATATATATATATATATATTCCTACTTTACTTTAAAAATATTCCTAGTTACGTTATATATATATATATATATATATATATATATATACATATTCTTTTCAAAATTTCTTATCAAACTAAATAAAATACTAAACAAATCTCAACACTAAAGTAAATATATAAAGTAACTAGGAATATTTTTATATAAATATATGTATATATATATATATATATACACACACACACACACATACATACATATCATATGTGGACGGGCTGACATGGCGAATATTGAATTTTATCTCAAAAAATATGTTGATGCACAGATTCGAACCCAAAACCTCCAATTTGGAATATTACTCCAATGACCACCCAAGCACATGGGCCTAATTGCTATTATCCTGCAAGGATTATTATTTATAACTAACTGAACAAATCATTTCCCCCAAATTAAAACAGATCCTTTTTCCTTAAATTTGTTACGTACATACATAAATGTACATAACTAATTGCGTGATAATAATAATAATAATAATAATAATAATAATAATAATAATAATAATAATAATAATAATAATAATAATAATAATAATAATAATAATAATATGGTCATAATAATAATAGTGCTAATAATAATTATAATTATAATTATAGTAGTATTATAATTATTTGGAATTTTAATTGTGTTTAACTTAATAACAGTTTATCCAAAGCGTATGTTATTATTATTATTATTATTATTATTATTATTATTATTATTATTATTATTATTATTATTATTATTATTATTATTAATGTTATTGTTATTATTAGTATTATTAGTACTATTATTCTTATTATTATAATTATTATTATTATTATTAGTACTACTATTATTATTACTATTATTATTAATATTATTATTATTATTATTAGTAGTACTATTATTATTATTATTATTATTATTATTACTGTTATTGTTATTATTAGTATTAATACTATTATTGTGACGCCCCTAAAATAGGTATACATCACCCATCTTGAGTTGCCAAATACATGGTACATAAATCAAATACAACTTAATTATACAACTGTCGTGTACAATACGACAAAACATAAACTGAGAGTTTGATCAAGAATATTGCCTTCTAGACAATATCCTCTCTCAATGGAGTCCTCATAAACAGTATACAAACTCAAATTCAGTCCTCATTACATTTATTGTCACACTATTTAACAGAATAGTGAGGACTACTAATGCTATCATCGGACCGTCACTCAGGTTCCCAGACTCTCGTCAAACTATATTCTCATTTTCAAGAGAATAGTGAAAGAAAGGGTGAGCTCAACTAGCCCAAGAAGAAATATTATGACTAAGATAATGAGAATAAATTATCATTAGTCTTCAACAATGTTAAAGCGATAAAATACAATAGACATCAAGTTTAAGCTGCGGTAATTTGTGACGCCCCCAAAATTAGGTATACGTCACCCATCTTGGGTCGCCACTTACATGGTACATAAATTCAAATACAACTTACTAATATAAGCGTTAGGTACAATACAACATAAACTATGAGTTTGAATACAAATATTGTCTACTAGATATTATACAAACTCAAAAGGAGTCCTCATTACAACTATTATCACACTATTTCACGGAATAGTGAGGACTACTAATGCTATTCTACGGACCATTACTCCGTTCCCTCGACTCGTCCCAAACTATGTTCTCATTTCACGAAGAGAACGGTGAAAGAAAAGGTGAGCTCAACTAGCCCGAGAAGAAATATTATGACTAAGATAATGCGAGAATAATTTATCATGAGCCTTCAACGGTGTTAAAACCGATAAAATACAATAGACAACAAGTTTAAGCTGCAGCGGAATAAGCAATCCATTAAAAAAAGAGTCAAGTAGAGAATAAAGTCTACTATCTTTTAGGTTTTAAAGGTTTTTTCATCCTTTGTTATAATTGAGACTCGACTTTAATAAATAATCCACATCATCGAATCACCCCGCACTTTCTACCGAGGATATTCATCAAATTATCAATGGTCATGACTATACCGAATCACCTCGGTCATAATCATACCAAAACTATCCATCACTTTGCATTAGAAGCCACCGAGGACTTTTATCATATCATTTATAACAAGCCGTGATTATACTTAGAATGATCCTTATCATAATCATACTAAGTTCATCTATACACGTAAGTAGAAGATAACATAATATAACATGAGGATGATGACAATGACATAATAATTCAATAAAACAAGTTCAAGAATTATTTTATCCGAGAATTATTAACGCCCAAATTGTCAAAATGATCTTTGCTTTTGTAGAGTAAAATTCAAGAATGATGGGAAGAATATTTCCATGAAAAGATACTAGATGAAACGCAAATATCAAGGATATTCTACTAATTTCATGGAGTATAGAAGTCAAAGTTTTAACTTATTTGGGTATAATAAAGAATGGAATATCAAAAGAAATCACCGTGCATGCGGTACTTTCGACAGATAAAGTTATTCAATGAGAATGATAATAACGGAAACTCGTCGGTGAAATTCACACCAACGAGGATGTTCCAACAGAATAATAAAGATGGAACCCGATCCGGTGTAAACACACGAGATAGGATATTCAATGGAATGATAAAAAGGCGGAACCGAGTCCAGGTGTAAAACACATGCATGCAGGATGTTCAACATAATAATAAAGAGCGGAACCGGTCATTTGTCAAAAACACATGCATGAGGATGTTCCAACAGAATAATAGAAGAATGTCACCAAGTATAGGGTAAACCACGTATACAGGTTATTCCAACAGAATAATAAGCAATGGAATAACAAAATGGATTTCACCAAGTATAGGGTATGCCGCGTATACAGGTCATGTATAGGGTATGCCACTTTTACAGGTTATTCCAACAGAATAATATAGAATGGAATAACAGAAGTTCTCTTCAAGAAGAAAGAATAACACCCATTACGGGTACAACAAATAATATCCCTTACCTTAGAAGAACTGAATATTGGCAAGGTGAAGTAGCAGAATACTTTTCTTCCTTCTCTCTATAGTTTCTCTCTCTAGAGTTTCAGTGAATTCGTGAAAAATAATGAAGCACAAGGCCTCTATTTATAGAAGATTTCTAGCTTAGCACCTGCCATGTGAAAAGGCAAGTGGCTTAACGACTGGTGATGTGAAAAGAAAAGTGGTTTGACGCCTGTAATGTGAAATGACAAGTGGTTCGACGCCTGTAATGTGAAACGACAAGTGGTTCGACGCCTGGTAAAGGTAATTACTATTGACGAAGGTAATTACTATTCACAAGGGTAATTACTATTGACGAAGGTAATTACTATTGATGAAGGTAAATACTATTCGACGAAGGTAATTACTATTCACAAAGGTAATTACTATTGTGAAGGTAATTATTATTCACAAAGGTAATTACTATTATTGAAGAGACTCTTAGATAATGACATATGCCCCCCCATAAAATAATCAAACTTACCACAAACGTCTCATAATGGACTCTTTATATACATTAAGGATTGAATAAATATTACCACAAATCATTTTATTTTTAATCAACACATTTTTTAATCTTTCAACAATTATTAATCATTTATAACTTGTCGTCTCAATTAATAATATAACATATTATATGATGATCATTGTGACAATAATTGAATCAATAATATAAGAGATATGATGCAACAATTATTTGTAGTAATAATTGAGCATATTTGAGTGACTTCTCACGTAAGCATCAATAATCAATACCTGTGACTATCAACCACGCGTATTATTCTTTTACTTTTACCACGGGTAGTTCAACGGTTTTAACGTTAACACCTCCGTCATTATTTTTATAAAATATTTTTGTCGTTTTCTCAATCAAACAATAATTACATTGTGGGGTCCACCAATGATTGAGCCGTTGTACGAATATTCCCTAACAAAAAGAATATTCCCCGACCAAACGAATATTTTATAACAACTTGCATACTTTGCAAAATTTATAAATACTACCCACAACTATCATATTATCTCAAATTCACACCATAATATTAAAAATTATTTCGACAAAATTTAAATCTTTATTGATAAAATATGGGGTCTCACAGCAGCTGAGACTATCTTCTATGAATTAAAAAGTTTTTCATCAACTTAATCGCTGAGACTAAGCTTAATAAATAATCCATATCATCAAATCATCCCTGCACTACAGGCCAAGGATATTATTTAGTATCACGACCATGAATTATCCATGCACTACGGGCCAAAGATAATCGTGTTTTCATAAACGGTCCGATCATGCCATAAAATAATTCATCTTTTCTCCTCGTAGAAGAGAATCCATAGCCATAATCATACCAAAAAGCGTCCATCAATGCACTACGTACAATGAGGACTTTTTCCACATCATTTGTAACATTACGATTATGATTATATCATAGAATAATCCTCAGTTATAATCATACCAAGTCCATCTATGCAATACAGCCACATATGACTTTCAACATAATATAAGCATGAGGATGATGACAATGACATAATAATTCAATAAAACAAGTTCAAGAATTAATTTATCCAGAAATTAATAACGTCCAAATTGTCAACATCATACTTCTTTGTAGAGTAAAATTCAAGAATGCTCAGAAGAATATTTTCATGAAAAGATACTGTTTGAAGCGCAAATATCAAGGATATTCCACTAATTTCATGGAGTATAGAAATCAAAACTTTAACCAACTGAGTATAATAAAGAATGGAATAACAAAAGAAATCACCAAGCATGTGATAGATCAGGCCTTGCAGTATAAAAGTTATTCCAACAGAATAATAGATAATGGAACCAGGTCATGCGTAACGCACAGACATGATATTCCAACAGAATAATAAATAATGGAACCAGGTCATGCGTAAAGCACAGACAGGATGTTCCAATAGAATGATATATAATGGAACCAGGTCATGCGTAAAGCACAGACACGTTGTTCCAACAGAATGATAAAGAATGGAATAATAGAAGAATTTCACCATGTATGCAATACTTCGCATAGATAGGTTATTCCAACATAATAATAAAGAATGGAATAACAGAAGAATTTCTCCAAGTATAGGGAAGTCCGCGTATACAGGTTATTCCAACAGAATAATAAAGAACGGAATAATAGAAGTTCTCTTCATGAATACAAAAGAAATAATACCCCTTACAGGTACAACAAATAATATCCCTTACCTTAGTAGGAGTTTGAATACTGCAGTAGTGTAGTAACAGAATACTCTTCTTCTTTCTCTCTTATTCTCTCTATACTTTCTCTTTCTATAGCTTGAATGAATTTCATGAAAAATAATGAAGAACTAGGCCTCTATTTATAGAAGATTTCTAGTTTAGCTCTTGCAATGTGAAAAGGCAAGTGGCTTGGCGACTGGTGATGTGAAAAGAAAAGTGGTTTGACGCCTGTAATGTGAAACAACAAGTGGTTCGACGCCTATAATGTGAAACGACAATTGGTTCGACGCCTATAATATGAAATGGCAAGTGGTTTGACGTCTGGTAAAGGTAATTACTATTTGCGAAAGAGACTCTTAGATGATGACATATGGGCCCCCATAGAATAACCAAACTTACCACAAACGTCTCATAATAGACTTCTTATTTACATCAAGGATGGAATAAATATTACCACAAATTATTTTATTTTTAATCAACACATATTTAATCTTTCAACAATTATTAATATTATAACTTATCGTCTCAGTTATTGATTTAATAATATAACATATTATACAGATGATACTGTGACAATAATTGAATCAATAACATGAGAGATATGATGCAACAATTATTGTAGCAATAATTGAGTATAACTGAGTGAATTCTCACGTAAACATCAATAACCAATACCGTGTACTACTATGCAACAACGCGTATTACTGTACTTTTACTACCGAGTAGTTCAACAGTTTTAACGGTAAAACTTCCGCCGTTACTTTTTATAAAAAGATAATTTGTTATTTTCTCAATCCGACAATAATTCTGTTTTGGGGTCCACCAATAATTGTGTCGTCGTACGAATATTCCCCGACAAAAAGAATATTCTCCAACCGAATGAATATTATATAACAACTTGCATACTTTGCAAAATTTATAAATACTACCCACAACTATAACATTATCTCAAATCCACACCATAATTTTGAAAAAATATTTCAAGAAAATTAAATATTTATTCATAAAATTTGGGCATAAAATCGTTATTATTATTATTATTATTATTATTATTATTATTACTACTACTACTACTATTATTGTTATTATTATTATTAGTAGTAGTAGTATTATTATTATTATTATTACTACTACTGTTATTGATATTATTATTATTATTATTATTATTATTATTAATATTATTATTATTATTATTATTATTATTATTATTATCTTTATTTAAGGCAACATTTTAATAGTCGTTGCAAAAAGTTGTAAAAAATATGCAACGAAAATAAAAATTGTTGCCAATGAATGTGGTCCATATTAGTTAACGAAAAATAGCAACAAAAAAACTTTCGTTGCCCACGATGACGGAAACCAAGTAGCCGAAAATTTTGCAACGAATTTCTAACGAATTTTGTTTCCAAATTTTGCAACTACTTATGAATTTTGTTGCAAAAAGCGAAAGCCTGACACAATCTGCAACGAAGGACAAGTTTCATTGCTAAACATACACTTTTAGTAACGACTTTATAAAGTCTTTGCCCGAAAAATCGTTGCTAAAGGCCCATTTTTAGCAACAAAAAAACTTTCGTTGCCCACGATGACGGAAACCAAGTAGCCGAAAATTTTGCAACGAATTTCTAATGAAATTTTTTCCCGCCAATGAATTAGCAACGAAATTTTGCAACAACTTATGAATTTTGTTGCAAAAAGTGAAAGACTGACACAATCTGCAACGAAGGACAAATTTTGTTGCTAAACATATATTTTTAGCAACGACTTATAAAGTCGTTGCCCGAAAAATAGTTGCTAAAGGCCCATTTTTTTTTGTAGTGGATAGAGTATACTTGAGTTAAAACCATCCATGGGTTTACCACAAGTATGTTCTCTTAGCATCGAGACATTACACTTTTTATGACGGTGTGAACTGTTCATAGTGTATCCTTTTTGTTTTGTTTTGCTCTGGGTGTGAGGTTTGACCATTTGATATGTTTGTTCAAGATTCGTATGGGTCGACCCTAGTTTCTGTTCTATTTTACGAATTGATGATGTTACTTTTGTGCGAGACAAACTTTTTTGATTTGCATGCATTTGGATTTTCGGTCCAATGCGTGATTTGCCCATGTGACATTATTTTGACTCGTCTGTATGACAAGATTCTGTTTTGTTTTGAGCTCGGTATGAAATAACTACTTAGCCACTTTCATTCAACCTTTTATCTGTTCCATTAATTCCGTTGATTCAGATATATTCTATTCAGACTTTGGAGATTATATTATCGTTGGTATTTATTTTTGAGGTTTTGTTTAATATTTTATCAGTTGATTCTATATTTCGGTTGTGCTTCTTTTGTATAACTTTATAGGTACTGGGCATTTAGCTTATGCTGTGTTTTTTTCTCCGACAAGTTTGTAGTGGTGATTCAGAGTTGTGTGAAGAGAGAGTTTGCCTTTGACCATCTAAGTTGATTTGGATTTTAAGTATTGATTAATTGTGATTATTTTTTAGATCTTTGGAGAATTATATTTAATACGACATTAATGAATTATCAACTATTAAGTATTTTGAAATTATTAGTGTTTTTGTTAATTTATTTTAAAGTTTGTTATTGTTTGCACGTGATCTCTCATTTCTATTCGAGAAGGGGATGTTACACATTTACTCTTTAATAAATTAAAATTCCTTCAAACTTGACTTGAGAATTGGTTTTGGCCAAGTTTGTGTTATTGTGTTACTTGAATTTTGCTTGTTTCAAATATTCAGTTGCGACAAAGAATCATATATGCATATAAATATCTATCTACACTTTGATACACACAGAGAAAAAGAAATCATCATTGTTCCTATTGCTAAAGCCATAATTTATATTGTTAACCAATTTCTTCAACTACTTTTATAATCGATTAATAACTTTATAAACATTTATTAAGTGCTTATTATAATATTTATACTCTTTTCCATTCCAAATTATATAATTAATATTAATTTTTTAAAAGTCAATTTAAGACACATTTAAATTTAAAATTGACATAATTCCTTTAAATTTGAAAAATAATAAATCTTATACTAGTAATATTTTTAAGTTAGTTTCGATATTTATTATTAAATTAACTTAAACTAAATAAACTATTTGATATATATATATATATATATATATATATATATATGTGTGTGTGTGTGTGTGTGTGTGTGTGTGTGTGTGTGCCCAAGTGCAAATTAGGATTCACATGACCTAATTGAATTAAATGAATAATTAGGGTTCTATGACCTCAATAAATGCACAAATTAGGATTCGCATGTCCTAATTGAATGAAGACGAAAAAGGCAAAAATAAATATACTAGACCCGAGAGAAGGCTCATGAAGGTGACTCGTTTTGGGAATTGATTGAGGGATTGGATTGGATTGGTGGCTAGAAGGACAGGACGATATGAGCATTATTTTAATGACTTAAGGGTATTTCTGGAATTTCCTTTAAGACATGTGCCTGACATGTGACTACTTAAAGTTCCAGGAAACTCTATAAGTACCCCTTCCATTCTATGAAGGGGGGAGGGGACTCTTTTTGGACTCTAGACTTTGGAGCTGAGACCACTTTTGGAGACTTGAGACTTGGACATTCTCTCAACTCGAAGCACTCAAGAAGGCTCTTGGAATCCCTGCTACCCTAACACGGTTTCTAGATTCTGAGAGTTCTGCCACGTGTCATTGGAGTAATTGGTCACCTGTTCTTCTCCCCTCTTCAATCAATCAATTAATTTCGTGCTCTTTGTGGATTTCTCTTCTCCTCATGAAACACGAAACCCTAACTAGCAAGGCACGATTTCCTTACCCACATTTCTTTAGCGAATCTGCTGGGGAGGTGTATAATTCATGAAGGGTATGCCCACAACTCGAAGTGGGAGAACTACCAGAAGAGTTTCACTAACAACGAGCATTACTTCACTGGATCCAGTTTCAAGGCAAGTAAATCAAGCTTTCACAGGCGTGAATCTAGATCTCGATCAACCCATATTGGAAGACTCCTCAAAAGGAAGTTTAACATCACCATACATGGCTTATCAACAACCAACGACTGTCAGGTAGACAGGCGTGGGAAGGCAAGGCGAGGAAGAAAGTAGAGAACAAGCAAATGATGTGCAACTGGATATGCTTAAGACATTAAAGGAAGCACGAGAAGGAAAAGGGATGATGATGGCCATGATACTGGAGATGCAGAGGAAGCAAGCGAAAATGGGGAATTTCCACTAGCAGTTGATGCAAATACCCACTTTCAAGGCTATGTTCCCAGAAAATTGGCAGGGAGAACAAGCAGGAGTGGAGGACAACAACAACGATAGCAACAATAAGGAGAATCAGATTGCACCTCCATTAACGGAGAATCAGTCCATTCCAATCATCCCCTCGGAACCTCAGAACAGTGGTGATGTGCCACGACCAAGACTAGAAGCCAGTCAACCTTAGACAAACATCATTCTGACCACTATCCCCGCATTTTCACAAGTGCATATACCAACCATCCCAAATCTCGTCTAAAGAACCAGCCCACAAGCACAACCGATACAGAATTTACATGATGCCAGTATACATTATCCAATTTCTATACCATACACACGACCAATGTAGCAATACATCACAACACCACACAGCGTCCATATCATGAGCCAATATGTGATAAAAGATGATATGATCGATGTGATCAATCAACTTCATAGGAAAACATCCCGACCTTCAAAGTTACACTTTACTCTACCTTAACCGTCACATATTCAGAGACAACCTTACCCGACAAGGTATATCGAGCATCCCTCGCAATTTTCAAAATACAATGGGGAGAAAGGAAATGCTAGGGAACACATTGCCAGGTTCGTGGAGTTGATGTCCCCATGGTTAGGATATGATGAAATGAACAATCATAATTTGTTAATGAGGGAATTCAATAAGACTTTGATGGATAGTGCCTTTAGTTGGTACTACAACTTGGAGAAGGGATCAGTCCATGACTGGGATGATCTAATATTATAATTTTTTAAGAAATTTTTCTATATGCAGAAACAGGTAACCATTATAGAGCTCATGTGATTTAAGCAGAAGCCAAACGAGGAGCTATCAGATTACGTGGACAGGTTCAAGGCCCAAGCACAGAAGTGTGCAGAGGCAATTGAAGAAAGAACTTGGTCAGCATATGCAATAATGGTGCTTTAGACGCCTTCAAGCCCCACCTCATTACCAAGGCTTGTGATTCATTTGCGACTCTCTCATCTTTTGCACAAGACTTGGGAGGAATCATGGCATTGCCCACCAACCATGCGATGGTTACATGGAAGGGCAAGAGGACAACAACTGTAGCTTTCACGAATTTTCAGTCAAAACCACAATGGGGCAAGAGGGAGAAGAATTAGAAATTTGAGCGAAGCAGAGGAAAACATGGGGACAAGTATACCAAAATGCCAGTTTTGGAGGCTATCACATGCAGCTAGAAGGCATTCAGGGGCCTGTACAGATAATGGGTCGAGCACGGAGTGGTGAAGCCTCCAAGGTCCCAGTTGGTTATAACGGAAGAAATGAAAAGAAGGTCGGACTTCTGTGTATACAACCAATATGCAGGACACTCCACTATGGACTGTTACAGTCTGCGGAGGATATACCATGAGAAGTTGGTTGCCGAAGAGATTGAACTAGGAAAAGAAACATACAACACTATCACCCATGGTGCAGTCTCGGAAATCAAGATGATGGAAAACCCAAATATTGGCTCTACCATCGAAAGAACTCTGAATTATGGATACAAGAATTGACGAATTAAAAATCCACCCAAAATGGTGGTTTCAGTCCTTACAAGTATCCCTTGCCAAATAATTGGATGACCAAGGGAGGAGGCACAAGAATTGACGAATTAAAAAAATCCACCTAAGATGGTGGTCCACTCTAAATGGTGGTTAAGTCCTCGTAAAATACACTTGCTAAGAAATTGGATGACGTAAGTGACGAGGCACCTGATTTTAAGTCCTCGTAGACTGCACTTGCCAAGAAATTGGATGACCCAAGTAACGAAGCACCCGATTTCAAGTCCTCGTAGACTACACTTGCCAAGAAATTGGACAACCCAAGTGATGAGGCACCTGATTTCAAGTCCTCGTAGACCGCACTTGCCAAGAAATTGGAAGACCGAAGTGATGAGGCACTCGAGTGTAACACTTTATGTTAGTTCCCGGAGGCACGGTGGATATCTAGAAGGGGGGGGGGGTGGGTTGAATAGATAATTAAAAACTTTTCTTTTAAACTAGTTAGTACGATTGGTAATCAATGCACAACGAAATGAGTATTTGATAAACCTTCTGTTAGATATCTTGAGTTAATGAGAGTGAGGCAGTTATAATGAACACATCAGTTTTAAGTGGTTCAGAGCTCTTAAAGCTCCTAATTCACTCTTCTACTCCTTGAGTAGAAAATTCACTAAGGATGTCTGTCACACTTCTTGAATCTCACAGATTCCTTCTAGACTGGTGAGCTTCAGCACTTCTTAGTTCACTCTTGAACTCTTCAAGTCCAGCCGACTTGGTTCCTAACAGTTCACTTAGAACTCTTCAAGTCCTTCAGATCTGGAACTCTTACTTCAGTTGACTGAATGTTGTTTAGATTGTGATTGATGCTACTCAGTTGCTATTAAGCACTTTGTTCGAAAAAACTGAGTAGCTGAGCAAACTTTTTTTTTTCTCAGATCGTAGAGTTGAGCGTTGAGTGTTCTTGTACGTTTTTGTTCAATGCTTGTATATCTCCCATCTGTCTCTGATCTGTATATATGTGATCTCTTTAAATCTATCCGTTGAAGTCATCCGATGAGCCATTAAATGCGTTTGACATTTCTGAGCTTTGATGGAGACTTTTCTGCACATCTTCTGAATTGCACTCTGGCCCACTGACACAACAGACTGCTTTCTCACCTAACACCTCAAAAGGTGTTTTCCTCTGCCCAATGGTCCTTTTCTTAGCTTCTTGAATACGTCTCTTCTGATCAATACTAAGGATATCTTTTGTACCGTTGGGACTGGTGAGAGCTTCAACGTTCAAAACCCATTCCATATTTGTTTGTAATTTTATCTTCAAACAAAAGATAGGGCTTGATGTTTTTGACACAAGGCAGATGACACTCTACTATCCATATCGTAGTGTCTTGTCATATTTATGCTTGTTCTTAAGAGATCACTACGATTTCTCACAAGGATTTGCACACTACGATCTTTTATCTCAACGATCATCACTTGCTCGTCTTGCGGACTCAACGTTTCCGAGAGCACACTAAGATCTCTGAGCAAACATCTGGACCACTCTACAATTTCCAGAGAGCCCCTTTAAGGAAGATACACTACGATCATCTCAGCACTACGATCCTGCCTTAGCTTCTGCATTCTGTTGATCAGCCGGATAGACTACGATTCTCTTCAAGGCCTATCTATTTCTTTCTCGCCATAGATCAACCTAACATATTTGATCTCTTTATCTATACAAGTGAACATTAAAGGCTAAGATCAACCTAACAATTTTGATCTATCACTAAGTCCTTGTACATATATTCCTTGAAGGACTTTACACATAATCATGAGCATTTTCATTAAACATCAAATCACAATATGCATTCTTCCAACACTTTATCATCAAAAGTGATTGAGGCACCTTAGTATAAGCCATTAACCCCGAAAAAAAGTTACACTTTATCTCTAAAAGTGGCCAACGTTATGCTTTCTTCGACAAAAGAAAGAAAGTTACACTTTATCTCTAAAAGTAGCGACCATTATACTTTTTTCGACAAAAGCAAGATTTATTATTTGAAACGTTATACTTTTCGTTAAAAGCAATCTGATTATCAATGAATTGACAAATTTTCACTTATACTTGAATGTTTTCCTGATTTCTTTAAAAAAAAGTATACATTCAAGTGTTGGTTTGTGAAAAATATATATACATGTTTTTGACAAAATTCATGTTTACATGTTTATAATACCTATTGTTGTCTTGGAGTATTAATTTGAATAACTTGAGATTCAATGATAAATATTGAGTTTTAAGGAATCATTCAAATTAAAGGTAATCAATAAGGTTAAAAAAACTACATTTTGATAAATGAAATATATGTAAATGAATTTTCTAATACAGGAAATGAAAAAAACTACAAAAGTTCAGGATCTAAAGGCCATGACATGTCGAATAACTAAAGCCTCCAAGTCAACAATGGCGGTACCCCGAGCCTTCGTATTTGAGGCTATCAGTCCTTCAAGGTCTTGGGCAGCTGACTCAATTTCCCAAAAGCCTTGTCTTCAATTTATCCATGGCATCTTGAAACTCCTAAAGCTCTACATAAAGTAAGTCATTCTCATGATGACGTGAAGTGACTTCCAAACAAAGTGCAATAACATGATGATTAGAAATAAAGAGATCCAACCTAACACGGAGGGGAGACATGTTAAGGCCCACAAAGGAGAAGTCATCAACCTAACAACTAAAATTATCTAAGTCCTCCGTTCGCAATGCATAGAAAGAAAGACTGTACATTTTGAGAATAAAGCTTGCGAGTCCATCTAGAAAGAACGTCTAGAGGAGGGCCTTGTAGATATGTATACGATCAAGTATCTATGGGAACCAAGATAGGAGACGTCCAAGATTCACCTTAAAAGAAGAAGAATGAAAAAATGAAGGAAGAGGCCAAAGTCTCCTAGGGTTAGGCCCCTAAGGAGGCTCTCTCTTCTTACCTTTGACTCTCCTAACTCGTTGATCAAGTTCCTAGAATGAAGCTGCCTAGGGTTCGGCCCCTAGAGTTCGGCCACCTAGGGGAAAGATCTTCTTCGTCTTTTATTCACCCTGATTTAAAGCACGCTCGCTTGATGCCTTCTTGATAACTCCTTGATTTTGAAGAAGAGAGAAATTCCAAGAAAGAGTAATATTTGGAAGGATTAAATAGAAGGTTTTTCATGATGTCCAAGAAGAGTTAGGAGATGCCACGATAGATGAAAGGTTATTCAACCCACCCAAAGTGCTATCCACAATACCCTCCCAAGCAATCACCAACTTGGCGGAATCCTCTTTGGGAGGATGAACATCAACAATAGTCTCAGAAGGATTCTGCCTCAAAGAAGCAGGAGTCTCATCGGCACCCTCAAAACTGTATAAGGAGAAGTTATAAAAAAGAGTGAAGAGAGCGCGACACCACCCACAACAGGTCATCCGAGCTTACATAAGACAAAAAATCCTTAGCATCAAGACTGACACAATCATCATGAAGTGAAGAAGACTCGATACAAATAGTGATATATATGCCGAGGAATCTCACAAGTAATGGAAGCCGCTGCTGCTACCCCATTTGTGGTAATCACAAAGAGCCCAATGGGAACATCATCATCCTCTTCATCAGCATTTGTTTTCTCGATGACTTCTTGATTCTAAAGAAAAGAGAAATTTCAAGATAGGGTAAGAAGGATTAGATCAAAGAGTTTCCAAGATATCCAGGAGAGATCCTCTAGGCTTTCCCTCCTAGGGTTTGCTCCCATAAAGGTTCCCTCTCGTAGGACTTTCATTTTCGAGGCTTGCAAAACATCAAGCTCCGTGAAGTGTAGACTTCAACACTTAAATATTTTGTGTGATCGTCTCACCAAAGGCGTGACTCAGGTGTAGGGGAAAATGCTTACTAGTAGATGACATAGATATCCTCCAGAATAGAGGTACATTCCCCCCAAGTAGTGATGAATGTGCATGAAGAGGAGCACCATGGTCTTGTTAGATACGAGTGTCCCTGCATAGCTGGATGCAACGAAGAATGTCAGCCTTTTCTTTAGTATATTCCCAAGTATCTCGTCGATTCAATGTTGCCATTCTCGAAGGTGGCTAGATGAATCAGATAAGAAGTGAGGGGGACTAAAAGGGTACTCTTGTTTCTCTATGCATAGACGGGGAATACGATCGGAATGGGAAAGTCATCCCAACCTCCACAAGCCGTTGCATGTAGAAACAAGCATTCCTTCTCTAGAGGAGGAAAAGTTGTACGGTCATAAGTCTGGACTTTCTCCCAAAAGGCATCGGATGGACCAAAGAGGGGAGGCCTTCCCCAATCACTAAGGAACGGTGTAAGACCCCGAATTTTATGAAATGAAAGTATTCAATTTTCTTATAATTATTATTCTATTTAGTAAATGGTTAAATTGATAAAAGATTAAAGTAACGGTTATATGTGAAAATTTTACAAAGTAAACAAGTTGTCATAAAATATTTGTTATGTCGGGGAATATTCTTTTTATCAGGGAATATCTGTACGACGACATAATCACTGGTGGACCCCACAACGGAATGACTGTCTAATATAGAAAGCAACAGAGATAACCTTTTTATAAAAATAATAGAAAAACTTTTATCGTTAAACTATTGAAATATCCAGTGATAAAAGTACAGTAATACGCGTTGTTGTATAGTAGCACACGGTATTGCATAGTATCTGTGATTATTGATGCTTATGTAAGAAGCCACTCAATTTTATTTAATAATTACCACATTTGTTGCTGCATAGTATATCATATTATTGATTCAATTATTGTTATAGTATCATGTGCACAATATTTTATATTATTAAATCAATAATTGAGATAACACAATTATTCATATTATTATTTGCATTATTGACAATGTCTAAAAATTTTTGTCGAGGAAAGGGGTTAGGTTATTTAATTACATGCCAATAAGGAGAAATCCTTATCGGAGAGCCCCCTCTTTCCTGGGAATGATCTGGTTGTCAATATTATGAGTTATAATTTTAATGCTGAATAATTGTTAACAGATTAAAAATGTGTTTATTGAAGATAAGTGATTTGTGGTAAATATTTATTCAATTTTTGGATATAAATAGAGGGGTTTGTCATGAAGCGTTTATTGTAAGTTTGACTTATTATTCTATGGGAAGATATACTTATTTTTCAGACAGTCGATTGTGGTTTTAATATTATTCTAGACCGTTGGTTGTGGTTTTAACAGTAAATCAATATGGATCGTCGATCGTGATTTTAATAGTAAATCAATCTGACTATCGGTGGTGGTTTTAATAGTAAATTAATCTGGACCGTCGATTGTGGTTTTAATATTAAATTAATATGGACCGTCCATTTTAATAGTAAATTAATCTGGATTGTCCATGAATCAGTTACTATTTAGTCCATTCTGCTATAAATAGAAGCTTATTTCTTCTTTCATTATCACCAATTCACTAAGACTCACAAGAGAAAATATAGAGAGAAAGAAGAAGAGTATTCTACTACTTCACTATTGCAGTATCTAATTTTCTACTAAGGTAAGGGGTATTATTTATTTCGTATTGTAAGGGATGTTATTTTTCGTATTGTAAGGGGTATTATTTCTTTCGTATTACAAGGGATGTTATTTTTTGTATTGTAAGGGGTATTATTTCTTTCGTATTGTAAGGGATATTTTTTTTGTATTCATTCTTTATTAATCTGCGGGAGTAACCTGTCTACGCGAATTACCACATGTATGGTGAATAACCCTTCGTAATCATTCTTTATTTGTGGAAAAGATCTGTCTACGCGGATTACCGCATGACAGGTAAAAATCCATTTACAGGTTCGTATATTATTTCTTTTCATATTCTTAAATCGATCTAAACTTACTATGGTAAGTATTACTTCTATAATCCCTGAAATTAGTAGAATATCCTTGAGTTTTGCGCATCATCTAGTATCGTTTCATTTTAATATTAGTTTGAACTTTCTTATTAAATTTTAATATTTTCATTCAGGTTACTATTCACTCGGGATACTTTGCACGACGGGGTACTATTCATTTGGTACTATTCATTCGGGTAATATTAATCACTGTAGGTACTATTTATTTTGGTTACTTTGCATAATGGGGTACTATTCATTTGGGTACTATTCACTGGGGTACTATTTATTCGGGGTACTTTGCATGACGGGGTACTATTCATTTGGGTACTATTCACTGGAGTTACTATTTATTCGGGGTACTTTGCATGACGGGGTACTATTTATTTGGTACTATTCACGGGGTACTATTCACGACAAAATTAGTTCTTTTTTGACCAAATTATCTTTGATATATAAATCTTATTCTTAAATTTGAATCCACGTTTTGATCATCATGTTGACCATTTGGACATTCTTGAACTCTGGATAAATTGAATCATAAATCTCTAATATTTATCCTTGATCTCACTTGATTGATTCTTTATATCATTGTCATCATTCTCATGCTTATGTTGTTGTAAAGTTATCTTTGGCCCGTAGTGCATAGATGGACTGTTAATGGGCATGATTATGACCAAGAATTTTGTATTGGTATAATCATAACCTGAAATGTTACAGACAAATGATGTGGTAAAAGTCCTCTTTGGCCCGTAGTGCATAGATGGACAGTTGTTTGGCATGATCATGACCACTGGTGATACAAACGAATATCTTTGGCCCGTAGTGCATGGATAATTTGTTGGTGATACATACGAATATCCTTGGCTTGTAGTGCATGGATAATTCATTGATGTGAAATGTTTATTGATTGGTATTCTAGGGATAAAATATTGACGATGGATATTTAAATCATAGAAGATTGTAGACATCATTATCTACTTGATTCTTCTAATGGATTGTTGTTTCCGCTGTAGTTGTTGATGAAAAAATTGTTGTCTATCGTATTCTATCAGGTTTCTCCCTGTTGAGGACTAAGAATAATTTGTTCTACATTATCTTAGTCATAATATTCTTTACTGGGCTAGTTGAGCTCAACTAGCCTAGTAAGAAGTATTATGACTAAGATAATGCAAAATAAATTATCGTTAGCCTTCAACAGTGTTAAACTGATAAAATATAACAAACATCAAGTTTAAGCTGCAGCAAATGAACAAGCAATCCATTAAAAGAAGTCAACTAGAGAATAAAATCTACTATCTTTTATGATTTAAAAGGTTTTTCATCACTTTTATTCTTTGGGACTCGATTTTAATAAATAATCCACATCATCCCCAAGACTACTGACCAAGGATATTCATTAGTATCACAACCACAAATTATCCATGCACTACGAGCCAAGGATATTCGTGTATTCATCAATGGTCATGATCATGCCAACAACTGTCCATCAATGCACTACGAGCCAATGAGGACTTTTACCACATCATTTACAACATTACGGTCATGATTATACCGAATAATCCCTGGTCATAATCATACCAAGTCCATCTATGCACTACAGGCCACAGATGACTTTCAACATAATATAAACATGAGGATGATGACAATGATATAAGAATTCAATAAAACAAGTTCAAGAATTAATTTATTCAGGAACTAATAACGTCCAAATTGTCAACATGATACTTCTTTGTAGATTAAAATTCAAGAATGCTTAGAAGAATATTTCCATGAAAAGATACTGGATGAAGCGCAAATATGAAGGATATTCCACTAATTTCATGGAGTATAGAAGTCAAAACTTTAACCAACTAAGTATAATCAAGAATGGAATAACAAAAGAAATTACCATGTATGCGGTACTTCGCATAGACAGGTTATTCCAACAGAATGATAAATAACGGAACCAGGTCAGGCAAAATTCGCACCGACAGGATGTTCCAACAGAATAATAAAGAATGGAATAACAACAGAAATCACCATGCATGCGGTACTTTGCATAGACAGGTTATTCCAACAGAATACTAAATAGCGGAACCCAGTCGAGCAAAATTTTTGTACCAGAAGCGAATGTGGTTCCAATAGAATAATAAAGACGGAACCAGTGCGGTCATGTGAAACACATGCATATGATATTCCAATGTAATAATAAAGGCGGAACCGGTCCCACAGTAAAACGCAGCGTAAACGAGGATATTCCAACAAAATAATAAAGAATGGAATAACAAAAGTTCTCTTCATGAATACAAAAGAAATAATACCCTTCATAGTAAAAAAAAGAGTATTAAATTTGGTAGAGGCGAGGATATTCTTGAAGAAAACTTCAGACTACGCTCTCAAAGCTTCGTGAAAAAACTCTAAAGAAATACGCTCAAGATTATAGAAGAGAATTCTACGAAGTTTACGGTGTGATTTCAATTCTAACTAAACATCCTATTTATAGGAAAATAAAAAGGATACTATGCAATAAAATATTCTAATAATATAAAAACTTTTAAATAAAATATGATATATATTATTTATATATATAACACATGCCAATTTCGATCATTCACAGGATGAATCCGTGATTAATTCTTCTTCCCACCACTTATTATATATATATATATATATATATATATATATATATATATATATATATATATATATATATATATATATATAAACGTAAACCCGTGATACCCCCTCTCCTCCAAAAACTGTGAATCAGGATATATATATATATATATATATATATATATATATATATACTAAATAACTTCCTACCGGTTATTTTGAAAAATGGGTAAATGGGGGTTCATATAATACGCAAAATTTATAACAAATACTTTATAAAAATCACCTCAATATTTTTAACAATATTTATCATCATTATTATAATTCAAAATATTAATCGACCAGGTCGTTCCCAGGAAAGAGGGGGCTTTCCAATAAGGATTTCTCCTATTAGGCGCACAATTAGGTGACCAAACCTCTCCTCGATGAACTTCAGACATCGTTAATATTGCAAATAATAATATTAATAACTTTGTTATCTCAATTATTGATTTAATAATATATAAAATATCGACAATAATTGAATCAAATAACGTGAGATACTATGCAACAATTCATTGTAGCAATAATTGAACAAAAGCGAGTGACTTCTCACGTAAGCATCAATAATCAATACAGGTGTGCTACTATGCAAACACATATTCATTGTACTTTTTAACAGGGTGTTTCAACAATTAACGGTAAGACTTCCGCCGTTATTTTCATAAAAAGATATTTTTATCGTTTTCTCAATCCGACAATAATTCTGTTGTGGGGTCCACCAATGATTGTGCCGTCGTACGAATATTCCCTGTTAAAACGAATATTCCCCGACCAATCGAATATTATATAATAACTTGCGTACTTGCAAAATTTATAAATATTACCCACAACTATAACATTATATCAAACTCATTCCATATTATTCAAAAATGATATTTATAGAAAAATCATCTTTATTCATAAAAGCCGGGGTCTTACAATAGAGTTGGAATCTGAGAATACAAATGTCAAATATCACCTGAAAGAAGAAACAACTAAACGAGTGAGAATGGAGGATGCATGGGTAAAAGCTGCACGACGCATTTATATTGTAGGAAGAGACGTCTGATCCAAGAAGGCTAAAATAGATGATATGTATTTCTCTTTTTGGACAGCAATTGGGAGAACTCAACATCGAGTTTTGAATTACCCTGTACAGAGCGGTCAACCCCAATTTGATATGGATTGAAGATTAATGATTTAGATCATGGATCAAGAGTACAACGAAGCGGTTGAGGGTGGAATGTGTCCTATAGTGAAGTTAAGTCCAGCGGTAATGATGACACCAAAGGTTGTTCCAGACAAGTCAAAGTCGGTGGTTTAAGGGAGAGCGTTTGTCGTGACTTCCCAAAAATCTTGGAACCCAAACGAAGTTATTACGGGTAAGCTAATCATAAACTCTTGTGAAGTCTATACCTTATTAGATACTGGTTCTACCCATTCTTTTATTTCACCTGCTTGTTCTCAAACGTTTAAACTTGACTCCGGAGAAATTAGACTTTGACTTATCGATTGAAACTCCATTGGGAGAAACCTTCGTTACATCCACTATTTATAAATCTTGTTTGATTCAAATCGGTACCCTCACATTATCTGTTGATCTCATCTCTCTGAAAATACTTGCATTTGATGTGATTTTAGGGATTGATTGATTAACTACTCATCATACTAAAATTGATTATTTTCATAAGGTCGTTAGTTTTCATATTCCTAACCAACCTGTTATGTAAATTCAAGCAACCAAACCAATAAAGTCAATCACTGTCATATCAAGCCATAAAGCCATTCATTTATTGAAAAACGGATGTCAAGCTTTCTTATCCCATGTCACGGATTTAAACAAAAATATGTCAGATTTGAATGATATTTCTATTGCTAATAAATTTCTTGACGTATTCCCCGAAGAACTTCCTGGCCTACCCCTAGAGCGTGAAATCTAATTTTGTATTGACCTTAAACCCGATACAAAACCCATTTCCAAAACCTCATATCGAATGACTCCTATTGAAATTCAGGAGTTAAAAACCCAACTACAGGGGTTGGTACCCGAGCCTCTATCTAGTGACTTCCTTTGTGTAATGCACCGAAACCAGACTCTCCATAGGGGACGTCATATTTGTGCGGTGGTAAACTGATAGGTGTCATTGTGAGGTGCTATCCAAGGTTGGGATATGAGTCACAATTGAGAGCAACCTAAGGCAATAATTGAAATACATAGCTTTCTAGGCTTAGCTGGTTATTATCAAAGATTCGTGGAAGGATTTTCTCGAATCACCACTCTATTAACTCAGCTGACTCAAAAATATACAAAATTCGGATGGAGCAAGGAATGAGAGAAAAGCTTCCTAGAACTCAAGAGGAAACCCATTTCAGCACTTGTTCTGACAATACTATCCTAAAAAAATGAACGTAGTAGCTGGCGCTGTAAGACCCCGAATTTTATGAAATAAAAGTATTCAATTTTTCTTATAATTACTATTCAGTAAATGGTTAAATTGATAAAAAGTAAAGTTAAGGGTAATATATGATTTTTTTTTCAAAATAAGCAAGTGGCTATAAAATACATATTGTTGTCGAGGAATATTCGTTTGGTCGTGGAATATTCTTCTTTGTCGGAGAATATTAAATGCGACAATGCTTGACCATTTATGGGCCCCATATGTAAGAATAAGCATACGCATGAAGAAAACGACAAGTTTGAGTTTTTATAAATAACGGCATAGTTTTTACCATTAACACTGTTGGAATACCTGGTGGTTAAAATACAGTAATACACATTATTGCACAGTAGCACACGGTATTACACAGTATTTTTTGGATAATTGATTCTTACGTAAGAAGGCACTAATCAATAATTGTTACAGTAATTACTATTCAATACTTTATTTTATTGATTCAATAATTGCTGCGTTAATATTTTATATTATTGTTATTTCAATAATTGTCACGGCACAATATTTCCCATTATCGGATCAATAATTCATATTATTTGGATAATATTATTAGATAGCATTATTGGCAATGTCTAGAAAGTTCTGTCAAGGAGAGGTTTGGTCACCTAATTGTGCACCAGTAAAGAGAAATCCTTATCGGAAAGCCCCCTCTTTTCTGGGAACGACCTGGTTGTCATAATTGTGATTCTGTAATATTATTTGTGAATAATTAATTATTGATTTATATGATAAGAAAATATATATTTTTATATGGATATAAATGAAGGAATTAGTGCTGAGGTGTTTTATTAGTATTTTATCGAAATGAAGAACGAAATTTGGAAATTTTTAGAAAATTAGTTTATTACTTGATTTTGTAAAATCTATAACTCTTTGTGTATAATGAGTTAGGAGATGAGCCATATATCAAAAGAAAGCACTGATAGTAAGCTAACCATAGAAATTGGAATCACCTAAAAATTCATTGTGGATTTTTCGTGTTGACTGTTTGAATGAAACTAGTCTGAAGGACTCATAATCCGAAAAATCAGTGTTCTTGAGATATATTTTTTAATCCGACAGTTGGATCGTTGTGATTTTTGGATATTTTATACATATATAAGTTGAGTATATGTCCACAAATTTTGAACCGTTAAAAATTAACGTATGATTTGTTATGAATTTTAAGAGGCGACTGATTTAGAAATTGTTGAAGTTTCTGAATTTATAAATAATTTTGGAAATTTCTAGAATTGGTGGGCCCCACCTTTGGTTGGTGAAAAAATATGCTAAAATTTATTTCAAAAGTGGTGGGTGAGAATAGTAGCAGGTAAAGCCATCAGGTAGCAGGTCAAGTCTGCTTTGGTGTTCTAGCATTTTCCTATAAATAGGGTGCTGAGTTAGAATTGAAAATCACACCAGAAACATAAGCTTTCTCTCTCTATATTATCGAGTGTATTTTTGTGAGTATTTAGATACTTCGAGAGTTTCTAATCAGTGCAAGTTTCCTTCAGCGTTATATAAGATATTCCAGTCAGAAGTACTACTCTTTTGAGGTAAAGGATTGTAAGAGTTATTATGTTTTTCAGTTTCGTAATTTTTCCGACCCTCAAAAAATTTGGAAAAAATTGAAATGATAATTTGATGAGTTTTCTAGATTGTGTCAAAAAATGGCAATTTTTGGATGTATAGATTAGGAGTTATGAATTTTATGGGAAAAACTATTTTAAATGTAAACCCTTATAACTCCTTGTGGTTAACTCCAAAATTGGTGAAATTTTTATTGGGAGTACATGTATATAACAGAAGTATACTCTGTAAATTTTGGAATTTTTGGATAAAAGTACAGTTTATGATAAATGTCTAAATATTCGGTAGTTTTAGCCATATGAAAAATAGTAAATGAATTTTAAAAATTCCAAGAAAAATATATGTTCAATATGGGACTATATTTTGCTAAATCCCAGAAAAGAAAATTTTCTGGAACTGATTTGGTATTTTTCATGAAAATAGACTAGTTATGAATAAATGAATTAAATATGTTATGTGAAGTAAGAAAATTGGAAAATAGGATTTTATGGCTTGAGAATCCTATATAAGGTATATGCAGATTTTTGATGAGGGTTTTGGTTATTGGTGATGAAATCTTATGAGTCTGGCATTTTAGGATGATTAAATGCATTAATAAGTAAACTGTAAATAAATAAAATAAATTATTTATAAGTTTAAGAAATGATTAAAATATTGTTGTAATATTAATAATATTAGATTATGAGATTATTAAGTGATTTATAACATTTGGATTAAGGTGTTATAAATATTGATATGGATTTTATTGTGAAACTTTATCTTTTCGTGTCGGGTTTACTATTCACGTATACGGCACTATTCATGTATACAACAGTGTTCATGTATATGGCACTATTTACGTATATGACATTATTTACGTATACGATACTATGTACGAATACGGAGTACTATTCACGAGTTACTATTCACGGGGTACTATTCACGACAAAATTGGTTTCTTTTTCTGACCAAATTATCGTTGATTTATGAATCTTACTCTTGAAATTAAATGCAGTTGTTGATCATATTGATTTTATTATCATATATAACATTTTTATAATCCTAGTGAAGAAAATTTCTCTTTGACTTAAGTGTAAAGATGGGTAGATTATTGGTATAATCGTGACTATGGGTTTTCTTTAACCAGTAGTGCAAAGTTGAATTGTTGACTGGTATGATCATGACCATTGAATTTACAATTGAATATCTTTAGCTTAAATGCAAAGGTGAATTGATCAACATGGTTATAATTATGGTTTATATAAATTCTGAAATGATTATATATTTCTTTGAGATATTAATATCTTTGGCTTGTAGTGCAAAGATGAATTATTGATGAATATCTTTGGCCCGTAGTGCAAAGATGACCTGTTGTTGAATATCTTTGGCCCATAGTGCAAAGATGACCAGTTGTTGAATATCTTTGGCATGTAGTGCAAAGATGAACTGTTGATAAATATCGTTGGCCCGTAGTGCAAAGATGAATTTATTAGTATGATTATGAACATGAACTGTGATTTGGTATAACCATGATCTTTGATGTTTCAGGTAAATACAGGTGATGAAAATTATCTTCGTACTGGATGAGAAGAGGAATTCAGAACCACAATTATGGATATGAGTTATTCACATGATTGTGGACAAGAACTGTTGATTAATGTTATAGGAATAAAACATTGTTGGTGGACTTTTAACATGGAGAAGATAATAGACTTTATGGTCTATTTAACTCTTCTAATGGATTGCTCGTTCCGCTACAACTATGGCTGAAAAGTTTTATCATCTACCATATGTTCTAAATCTCTGATTTATTACTGATGAAGGCTATTGATAATTTAATTATCTTTAGTCATAATATTCTTTACTGGGCTAGTTGTGCTCACCCTTTTGTTTCACAATTCCTTTCAGTTAAAAAGAGTGTAGCTGGATCGAGCGGGGGTAACAAGGGAATAGAACGGTGGTTTATAGCTATTGTGGTTCTCCCTAAATAGTATGAAAATAATTTTATTAAGAATTTGAGATAAGTGTGTCGTATTTTATACGTCACTTAACCGTTGATTTTGGTGAACCGAATAGGGTGAGGTGAACCCAACTTTGGAAGGGTGTTTTGCCACTATCATACAAGATGTCTAATAACCTACGACTTCGTGTTATCATAAGACAGGATTGTGCACCTCCACTTGCCGATTATATTTACGAGCACTACCTATATAATCTTGGAGTTTGGTTGAAATATAATTTTCAATTGGAGATAGTGGAGATAGTTATATGTTAAGAGAAGACTCACCATTGGAAAGAACATGATAGTAATCTTCTCGTTTTTCTTTGGGGTCTATTGGGTCAACCAAGGATAATTCTGTGGATATATGATATGTAAGACCCCAAGTTATTATAAATAAAATTGAATTTTCTCTATTCATTATTCTAAATTAATAAGGTGTTAATTTGATATAATGTTTTGGTTATGGGTGAAATGTGAAAATTTCATAAAATAAGCAAGTGGTTATAAAATATTCATTGTTGTCATGGAATATTCGTTTGGTCGTGGAATATTCTTTTTGTCGGAAATATCAAATGCGATTATGCCTTGATCATTTGTGGGCCCCATAATGTAGAATAAGCATCGGATGAAGAAAATGACAAAGTGAGTTTTTAAATAAATAACAGGCGTAATTATGGCAATTAACTGCTTGTTGGAATACCGGTTGGTTTAAAATCTGATGTCTGCGTGGTTGCACAGTATTGTTGAATTATTGATTCGTACGTAAGAAGGCACTACTCAATAATGGTTACAATAGTTACTGTTCAATATTTTATTTTATTGATTCAATAATTGCTGCGTTGATATCTTATATTATTGTTGTTTTAATAATTGTCACTGCACAGTATTTTCCATTATCAGATCAATAATTCATATTATTTGAATAATATTATTAGATAGCATTATTGGCAATGTCTAGAAAGTTCTGTCGAGGAGAGGTTTGGTCACTTAATTGCGCGCTAGTAAGGAGAAATCTTTATTGGAAAGCCTCCTCTTTCCTAGGAACTGCCTGGTTGTCATAATTGTGATTCTGTAATATTATTTGTGAATAATTAATTATTAATTTATATGATAAAGAAATATTTATTTGATGTGGATATAAATGATGGATTTATTTATGTGGTTATAAATGAAGGAATTAATGTTGAGGTGTTTTATCAGTATTTTGTCGGAGTGGAAGTATTAAAAATCACCCGTTTGTGGATTTCAGATATTTTCTGTTTAGAATTTGGAAAAACTCAATGCTACAAAGTTGTAGAGAATTCGATTTCATGCGAAATGGACATAAAATTCGTATTTTTCTGATAAACGGGCTATTTTCTATGAATTATTGAAGTTTCGGAAAATAAAATAATTTTTATTAAAATAGGCGGGCCCCACTAGTGTGCTGAATTGGTTTTTCAATTGTGGAGGCTGGTCTAGGATGGCTGCAGGCATAAAAGAAAGAAAATGAAATAATATTAATTTATTATTTAGTCTCCTATGGCGTTCTAGCATTTTCCCATAAATAGGCGCTTATGTTAGAATTGAAAATCACACCAAAAACAAGTTTTCTTTCTCTCTAGATTATCGAGCGTATTTTTGTGAGTATTTTGATACTTTGAGAGTTGCTGTTCGGTACAAGTTTCCTTCAACTTTCTATCCGATATTCCAATCAGAAGTACCGTTATTTTGAGGTAAGGGATGTTATTTTCTTCTTAAATGATATTATATTCTTCAATATCATTATGTCGAAATATTGGTGAACTTTTTAATCAAATTTGGAACTTTTTGTGTCGGGGTTACTATTCACGTATACGGCACTATTCACAAATACGACACTATTCACCGAAAAATGAAATTTTCTTCTTTTTGTCCAAGATGTCTATTATGGTTACTATCTTTCATTGTATCCATGTTTTGATCTTTATTTTTGAATTCTGCTTCAAAATTGGTTATTATGGAGTATTATTGATCTTAGATAAAACTGTAATACGAATCCCTAATATTTGTCCTTCTGCCTCACTGGATTCGTTTTCTTTAAAATATTTTTCATCATCCTCAGTCCTAAATGATGATATTACTGAATATCTTTGGCCTGTAGTGCAAAGATGAATGATTAAACTGAATGAATATCTTTGGCTTGTAGTGCAAAGATGAATATTTGATTAAAGATGTATATTGATTGTTGTTACATGGATAAAATATTGATGATGGACTTTTAAATCTTAGAATATAGTAGAACTCATTCTCTACTTGACTCTTCTAATGGATTGTTGTTTTCGCTGCAGTTGTTGATCTAAAACTTGTTGTCTATTATAATTTATCAGATTTTTCCCTGTTGAGGACTAATGATAATTTGTTGTATATTATCTTTGTCATAATATTCTTTATTGGGCTAGTGGAGCTCACCCTTTTTCTTTTTGTTCCATTTTTCTTCTCAGGAGGTTAGAACATAGGAGGATCGAGTCGGGGTATGGAGTGATGGTTCTAGAAAGATGTTTTAGCAGTCCTCACTATTTCTGTAAAATACTGTATGAATAATTGTAATGAGGACTTATTTAGGTGTGGATATTGTCTAGAAGACAATATTTGTATTTAAACTCACAGTATGTGTTGTTGTATTTTGCACGATAATTGTATTATTAAAGTTGTAGTTTGCTTTCTGTACCATGTATTTAGCGACTTAGAATGAGTGTTGTATACCTAATTTGGGGGCGTCACAGTTGGTATCAAAGCTTAGAGATATGGTCTCTGGCGGAGATCGGGGAATAGAACTAGGAGGGGAGAGATGAGTAAATCTTTCGCTAGTGTGTCCTATCTAAGCTTAATTGTTGGTTGGTCATAATATATGGATATTATATGATATGTTAATTTGTTTAATTAACCCTTGTTTTATGGCAGTATTTAAGAATGGCTGCTGAGAACGTTAACAATGGAGTGTATGAGACTGTGGAACAACCTTTAGTCACTAACCAGGAGAACGTGCAATAGGAAGATAATATTCTTCCTGTAAACAACGCTACAGAGCTAACGATGAACGATGGGATGGTTAGAAACTTTTTGCAGTTCATGCAAAATCAGACGAGGGAGACTCGTGTACAAAATACCGGTGGAAATGATTGCAACGCGCGGTCTGTTACAGCCAAGCAGTTCAAGGAGTTGGACCACCAGATTTCTGGGGAAAGCCCGATTCGATTACGGCGGAAACGTGGGTCAAGCAAATTACCATGATATTCGATGTCTTGGGATGCACGGAGGAACAGAAGGTTCCATTCGCCACCTTTATGTTAAGTGGAGAGGCAAATTACTGGTGGAAATCCGTGAAGCGTACACAGCCAGCCGCACTCAACATGTCTTGGGAAAGATTTCAGAAACTGTTCAATGACAAGTACTTTCCTGAAAGTATTCATCATATGAAAGAGGTAGAGTTTATTAGACTGGAATAGAACAACATGACGGTGTCTCAGTACGAGGCGAAGTTCGTGGAGTTATCAGGTTTGCACCTCATTTGGTAGAGAATGGGAGCGTATGACGCGGATGTTTCGAGAGGTCTAAAACTCGAGATTCATCAATACCTTATCTCTCATAAATTTTCTACGTATTCAGGATGTTGTCAATAGGGCTCAATTATTAGAGCGAGATAATGAGTATACTCAACCGAGGGACCACAACCCGTGGTCATACCGGGTGTGATGAGTCATCGAGGCGATGATAACCAATGAGGAGGAAAAATACGGACAAAGGCGATAACCACTCGGGTGGTAATCGTGGCCATGATAATAGGACAAGTGAGTCAAGTGGAAATTTCAAAAAGAGGAGATTCAACAATGGACGGAAGACATCAAGACCAAAGACCAAAGACCAACAACAAATTCTAGGAGGAGACCGCCGCGGTTAGATGTTACAAATGCGGGAAAAAGGGACATATCAGCCCAAACTGTCCACAACAATCCAAGGTATGTTACAACTATGGAAAGGAAGGTCACATAGCTCGGGATTGTTCTATAGCAAAACCAAGTTCAGCGGGGATGGTGACTCTAAGGGCTGTCCCGGATAAGTCGTAATCAACGGTTCCTGGAAGTGCGTTTGTCGTGACTAGCCAAAATGTGAGGAACCCGGACGAGGTGATCATGGGTAAGCTAATCTTGAACTCTTGCGAAGTTTATACCTTACTAGATACCGGTTCTACCCATTCTTTTATCTCTCCTGCTTGTGCTCAACGTTTAAACTTGACTCCGGAGAAATTGGACTTTGATTTATGTGTTGAAACTCCATTGGGTGAAACCTTCGTTACATCTACAGTTTATAAATATTGCTTAATCCAAGTTGGCACAATCACATTACCTGTTGATCTTATCTCTTTAAAGATACTTGCTTTTGATGTGATTTTAGGAATTGATTGGTTAACCACTCATCATGCCAAAATTGATTGATTTCGTAAGGTTATTAGTTTTCATATTCCTAACCAACCTGTCATACGAATTCAAACAACTAAACCACTAAAATCAGTCACTGTCATATCAAGCCACAAAGCTATTCGTTTATTAAAAAATGGATGCCAAGCTTTCTTAGCCCATGTTATGGATTTGAACAGAGACAAGTCAGATTTGGATAATATTTCTATTGTTAAAGAATTTCCTGATGTATTTCCTGAAGAACTTCCCGGTCTTCCCCCAGAACGTGATGTTGAATTCTTTATTGACCTTAAACCGGGTACTAAACCCATTTCTAAAACCCCATATTGAATGGCTCCTATTGAACTTCAGGAGTTAAATGTACCACTACAAGAATTGTTAGACATCGATTTTATTCGTCCTAGTACATCTCCTTGGGGTGCTCATGTTATATTCGTAAAGAAGAAAGATGGGAGTATGCGACTTTGTATTGACTACCGAGAATTAAACCATGTCTCCATCAAGAATAGGTATCCGCTACCTCGTATTGATGACCTGTTTGACCAGTTGCAAGGAGAACAGTTCTTTTCAAAGATCGATCTTTGTTCTAGATATCATCAGCTGAAGATTAAAACTGAGGATATTCCAAAGACTACCTTCAGAACTCGGTATGGGCATTATGAATTCTTAGTCATGTCTTTTGGATTGACTAATGCTCCTGCTGCTTTCATGGATATGATGAACCGAGTATTCAAGGAATATTTGGATCAGTTCGTTGTTGTTTTTATTGATGACATCCTCATCTATTCCAAAAGCCGTAAAGATCATGAGCACCATTTGAAGCTGATACTTGAAAGGCTTCATGAAAATAAGCTTTATGCCAAGCTGAAGAAATGCGAGTTCTGGCTTGAGGAAGTAGCATTCTTTGGGCACGTGGTGTCAAAACATGGAGTATCTGTTGACCCAACGAAGATTGAAGCAATACAAAGTTGGGAGCAACCGAAGTCGGTGACCAAAGTGCGTAGCTTTCTGGGCTTAGCTGGTTATTATCGGAGATTCGTGGAAGGATTTTCTCGAATCTCTACTCCGTTAACTCAGCTGACTCGAAAAGATACAAAATTTGTATGGAGCGAAGAATGCGAGAAGAGTTTCCAAGAGCTCAAGAGGAGACTCATTTCGGCACTTGTTCTGGCAATACCATCTGGTTCGGATGGATTTGTTATCTACAGCGATGCTTCAGGCAAAGGGTTAGGATGTGTTCTCATGCAATATGGGAAAGTCATAGCCTATGCCTCACGACAACTCAAAGAATATGAGAGGAATTATCCTACTCATGATTTGGAGTTGGCAGCAGTCGTTTTTGCGTTGAAAATTTGGAGACACTACTTGTATGGGGAAAAAGTGGAGATCTATACGGATCATAAAAGCCTCAAATATTTATTCACCCAAAAAGAACTCAACATGCGGCAACGATGTTGGCTTGAGCTATTGAAAGATTACGATCACACTATTCAATATCATCTTGGAAAATCAAACGTAGTAGCTAATGCATTGAATAGAAGATCATATGCAAGTACGAGTGCGATATTGTCAACACAAAGGCCCATTTTGTATGACTTTCAAAGGATGGAGGTAGAATTAAAGACTCCAGGGACCCACGTGATGATGGCGAATATACGAGTAGAACCGACTTTAATCAATAAAGTTAAAGCTGCTCAAGCTACGAACCTGGTGAAAGTAATATGCACACAAGCCAATCATGTTTGATGATAAAGCATATACTTTGTAACAATCTTATTCATTTATTAATAAAAAGTATTAATTTATTAAAGGCTTTTAATTATCTACATGATGCTGTTTTATAATATGTGATAAACCCATAGTTTTAAGCAATAATGATGATGATCATTCTAATGAGATCTAAATTCTTAGAAAGCTTAAAACTAAAATAGTTCCCAATCATTGGATTACTAAATTGGGGATTAGTGAATCCGGATAGATTGGTACATACGTTGCTTGCTCATTGGATGAGGATGATTGATCTCATGATCATTTGTGTGGAGATACTAAAGCAAGTATGTAGGTGCTTATTAGAGAATAAGTTCACTGAACGTGGCTCGCTAAGGAATACCTAATGGAGTTTTATTTTGCTCGTCAATAGAATTCTGTAGTGATAGTAGTACAAGTAATCCTTAGACTTGAGATCATCATAGTATCTTATGTATGATGAGTTATACTTTGACTTATTCCTTAAGACCCTTAGGGTATATCAAAGGGTATGCTTGGGTATAATAAGTTATACATGGAGATAATGTATGATCGATAAAGAATCTACCACTTCTAATAAAAAAGAAGAGAAATGTCCTATGTGATTCGATAAATGACAACCCAAAGTAGTCCTTGGCGAGGAAGAATGAAATTAGAAAGGAGTTTCTAATTTGCATTATTTGGAGTTATGCATTTAAGGATCGAAATACATATAATTAAATAAAATAAGACTTGACAAGTAATTCCATGTCTTATATTTAATTGGGACATTGTATGGTGGAAGGATTGAATTGTACGGTAACTATTTACTCAAAGGTTCTTTAATGATTAATGTTGAAATCTATATTATCCGGAAAGTCGTTGATCGCTGGGAGGCTTATCCCTATTGTAGAATAAATATTATTTATTTAAATAAATTAATTGTTTAATTTATTTATTTAAATAAGATTAGAATTGTTCTAATTGATTTATTCACAATGGATTTAATATGGAGAACCTAAAGGGTCACACCATAAAAGGAAGAATAATTATTTAAGAAGTTAATGGCATAATCGTAATAATATATTAAGTATTTTAATTTAATCTATGGTGATAGAATAAATTAAATAGCTTAATATTTATTATTTAATATTTTAGAAATATTAAATATAAATTAATAAGAGAGTCTTATTAATATTATTACAATTATTATTATTTTAATTTCTAAAAGAGTTTAGGAATTAATTTAATATAAGTACTCTCATTTATTCCTAATTGGATTAGGAAGGAAAATTAGTTAAAGGAGTTTAATTAATTATCCCTAATAAGATTAGGGAGCTTAATTAATTAAAAGAATTTAATTAATTAAATAAAACCCAATTCCTTAATTGTTAAGGTGGGTTGCCCACATCTATTAATAAGAGGAGTCTTATTATGGGTGAAGGGGGTTGTTTGTGACGCCCCCAAAATAGGTCCATTCCATCCAACCCATTCTGAGTCGCCAAATACATGGTACAGAAACAACTACAACTTTATTATTACAACAGTAAAACTGTGAGTTTGAATACAAATATTATCTTCTAGACAATATCTATACTCAAATAAATCCTCATCACATTTATTGATACATTAAAAAATGGTGAGGACTACTAAACAATCCTTTCTAAAACCTTCATTCCATACCCCGACTCGTACTCGCTATATTCTCGCCTCCTGAGAAAAATGGAACAAAAAGGAAAAGGGTGAGCTCAACTAGCCCAGTAAAGAATGTTATGACTAAGATAATATAGAACAAATTATCGTTAGTCTTCAACAGGGAAAAATCTGATAGAATACAATAGACAACAAGTTTCGGATCAATATTTAGCAATGAAATAATAATTCATGTAAGAGTTACGTAGAGAATGAAATCTACTATAATCTATGAATTTAATCCATCATCAATATTTTATCCCCGTAACATCAATCAATATTCATCTCAAATCAAATATTCATCTTTGCACTATGTGCCAAAGATATTCATCGATCCATCATGTTCATCTCAACACTGTTCATCTTTGCACTAAAGGCCAAAGATATTCATCGATCATCATGTTCATTTAAACACTGCTCATCTTTGCACTAAAGGCCAAAGATATTCATCGATCGGTCATGTTCATTTAAATACTGTTCATCTTTGCACTACTGTGCCAAAGATATTCATCAATCGGTCATGTTCATTTAAACACCTGTTCATCTTTGCACTACAGGCCAAAGATATTCTTCAGAAATCATTAATCTTTGCACTACAGGCCAAAGATATTCAATAATATCATCATTTAAGACTGAGGATGATGAAAAATATTTTTAAAGAAACGAATCCAGTGAAACAAAATGACAAGGATTAAGGATTCGTACTTGGTTTTATCCACGTCCAAAAATACCTCAAAAATAATCATAGTTGTGTAAAATTCAAGAATGATCAAAACATGGATACAATCAAAGCTAGTATCCGATTAGATATTTTAGATTTAAAAGAAAATTTTTTATTTTTCGGTGAATAGTCTTCTTGTATTCGTGAATAGTGTCAGATATCGTGAATAAAGGTCAGATACGTGAATAGTAACTCCGACACCAAAAGATAGAAATTCCACAAAAACATCTTCACGCTTCATGAATAGTACTCGTGAATAGTAACTCGTGAATAGTAACTCATGAATAGTAACTCGTGAATAGTAACTCATGAATAGTAACTCGACATGAAAAGTTCCAATTGATAAAAAGTTTCAACCAATATTTCAAAGATAATGATATTGAAGAAATAATATCATCCGAGAAGAAAATAACATCCCTTACCTCGAAAGATAGTACTTTAGTTGAAACACCTGATATAGTCTTTCAAGGGAACTTGCACCGCCTAACAATACTCAAAGTATACTCAAAATACTCACAAAATACACTCGATAATATAGAGAGAAAGAGAGAAAACTTGTTTTCGGTGTGATTTTCAATTCTAACTTAGCCCTCATTTATAGGAAAATGTTAGCAGCAAAGCAGACTTAACACTGCAACCCGATGGCTTTTTACCGCTACTATTCCCACCCACCACATTTGAAATAAAATTCAGCACATTTCTTCACCAACCACAAGTGGGGCCCACTCAATTCTTGAATTTTCCACCAAAATCAATTATAAACCTAATTTCCGAATCACCACCTCTTAAAATTCATAACAAATCATTCGTTCATTTTAACGGTTCAAAATTTGTGGACATATACTCAACTTATGTATGTATAACATATCCAAAAATTACAACGATCCAACGGTCGGATTAAAAATTATAACTCACACAATATATCGTAAAAATATCGATTTGATTTTTAATACCTCCATTCCGACAAAATTACCGATAAAACACCTCAACATTAAATCATTCAATTATAACCACATAAAACAAATAAATCCATCATTTATAAATATTTTCTTATCATATAAATCAATAATTAATTATTCACAAATAATATTACGTAATCACAATTATGACAACCAAAGCCGCTCCTCAGAAAGAGGGGCTTTCCGATAAGGATTTCTCCATCTTGGCAAGCAATTAGGTGACCAAACCTCTCCTCGATGTAACTTTCTAGACATTGCCAATAATGCTATCTAATAATATTATTTAAATAATATGAATTATTGATCCGATAATGGAGATAATGTGCAAGTGACAATTATTGAACAACAATAATATAAAATATCAACGCAACAATTATTGAATCAATAAAATAAAATATTGAACAAGAATTCATCGTGAAAATTATTGAGTAAGTGCCTTCACGTAAGGATCAATAATTCAACAATATTGTGCAATACCGGTGTATCTTTTGTGCAACCACGCCAGATTCAATGTATTTTAACCACCGGGTATTCCAATGATCCTTAATTCAGTAATAACTACGCCGTTATTTTTAACCAACTTATATTTGTCGTTTTCTTCATCCAATCGCTCGTTATGGGGCCCCATACGGTCGCTACTGCCGCATTTAATATTCCCCGACAAAGACGAATATTCCACGACCAAACGAATATTCCCGACAACAACGAATATTATAACCACAACAATGAATATTTTATAACCCCTAACTATCCACATTAATCAAATCAACCCTTACTATTTCAAAATAATAAATAGAGAAAATTAAATTTCATTAATAATAATTTGGGGTCTTAAAACCTCCCCTCCTTATGAAATTTCGTCCTCGAAATTGACGTACGTACCTAGTGTTTCGAAAAGATGAGGATACCTCGCTTTCATTTCCGTTTCCAATTCCCAGGTCATTTCCTCTATAGCATGATTCCTCCACAAAACTTTAACTTGTGGTATGACCTTTGCGCGTAGGACATGCTCCTTCCTATCCAAAATCTTAACAGGTACCTCCTCATACGTTAAGTCTTCGGCTATCTCATCCGGTTCTAACTCAATGACGTAGTTCGGGTCGTCCACATATTTACGTAACATCGATACGTGAAAAACGCGTTATGAACACGCGTCATACTTGGCAGTAAAACGAGTCTATAGGCCACGGTTCCTATTCGATCGAGAATTTCAATTTGGATTAATAAATCGAAGGTTTGAGCTTTCCTCACCTCACCGATTCTCGCTTTTGAAATAACAACTTCTTGCACCTCCTTCTTCAAATTCATCACTCCGATTGTGTAGCTTGAGCGACTTTAACTTTATCGATTAAAGTCGATTATACTCAGATATCATCACGTACATCAGTATATCATCACGTGGGTACCTAGAGTTTTCATCTCCATCTCTATTATTATTATTTATACGAAATGAGTCTTTGACAATATCGTACTCAGACTTGTATACGATCTTCTACTCAACACGTCGCCTACCACGTTCGCTTTTCCAAGATGGCATGGTCGTAACATGTCTTTGAAATGAGTCTCCTCTTGAGTTCTTCAAGCTCTTACCACATTCCTTGCTCCATTCAATTTTGTATCTCTACAAGTCAGCTATGTTAATGGAATAGCGATTCGAGAATATCCTTCAACGAATCTCCGATAATAACCAACTAAGCCTAAAAAGCTACGTATTTCGATTACCGACTTAGGTTGTTCTCAATCGTGACTCATATCCCAACCTTGGATAGCACGTTACAATGACACCTATCGCTTTACTATCGCATCTAATATGGTGTCCCTTACGAGATCATCTTGGTGCATTCCACAAAGGAAGTCACCAGATAAAGGCTCAGGTACCAAATTCTATAGTTGAATTTTTAACTCCTGAAGTTCAATAGGAGCCATTCGATATGAGATTTTTGGAATGAGTTTTGTACCGGGTTCAAAGTCGATACAAAATTTAATATCAGGCTTTGGAAGTAAGCCAAGAAATTCTTCAGAAAATACATCAGGAAAAATCAATAACAACAGGAATATTATTCAAATCTGACGTGTCTTTATTCAAATCCATAACATGGACTAAGAAAACTTGACATCCGTAATAAACGAATGACTTCATGGCTTGATATGAAAATGTTTAACTACAATGGTTTGATTGCTTGAATTCGAATAACAGGTTGCTTAAGAATATGAAAACTAACAACCTTACGAAAGTAATCAATTTCGGCATGATGAGTAGTTAACCTTAAAATCACATCAAAAGCAAATATCTCTATAGAAATAAGGTTAACAGGTAATGTGATAGTGCCAACTTGAATCAAGCAAGATTTCTAAACAACGGATGTAATGAAAGTTTCTCCTAACGGAGTCTCCATAAATAGGTCAAAGTCTAATTTCTCCGTAGTCAAGTTCAAACGTTGAGCGCAAGCAAAGAGAGATAAAAGAATGGGTAGAACCCCAGATCTAGTAAGGTATAAACTTCGCAAGAATTTATAATTAACTAACCCGTGCTAACTTCGCTCGGGTTCCTCGATTTTGACCGGCCACGACAAACGCCTTCCGTGAATCGTTGACTTTGACTTTTCTTGGACATCCTTTTGAGTCACCATTCCCATTGGACTGGTTTCGATATCGCATAATCTCGAAGCGATATGTCCTTTCTTTCCACAATTATAGCATACCTTAAACTGTTAGGCGCGTTTGACCGATATGTCCCTCTTCCCGTGATTTATAACATATGACCGGTGGTCGTTTTCCTCCCTTAGAACTAGTTGCTACTGGCGCTGACGTCTTCACATGGTCGTTGTTGAATCTCCTCTTTTTAAAATCTCCTCCCGACTCGCTTCTTCTATTTTCATGGCCATGATTACCACCAGAGTGGTTACCGCTTTGTCCGTATTCTTCTTTTCTCCATTGGTTATCGTTATTCGATGATCGCTATCTTGAGATGATCCTCGGTTATGGTCCCTCGGTTGAACGTACTTCGTTATCTCGCTTCTAACAACCGAGCCCTCGCTGACAACATCCGAATAGAGAGAAAATTTATGAGAAATGAGATATCGACGTATGCCGGTTTCAAACCTCTCGAAACATCCGCACACGTTCCTCATTCTCCACCAAATGAGGTGCAAACTGGATAACTCCGCGAACTTCGCCTCATCTTTGGGATACCGCCATGTTATTCTCGCTCAGCCTAATAAACTCCACTTCCTTCATATGATTTAATACTTTCGTGGAAGTACTTGTCATTAAATAGTTTCAAACGTCTCCCAAGACACATGCCGAAAAGCGGTGGATGGGTACGCTTCACGAGACTCCCACCAAGTAGTCCGCTTCGCCACGGAACATAAAGGTGGCAAATGGAACCTTCATTTCTCCGTGCATCCCAAGACATCGAATATCTTGGTAATTTGCTTGACCCATGTTTCCGCCATGATCGGATCTCGCTTTCCCTGCATTCGGTGGTCCCAACTCTTTGAATCGCTGGGTCTTGGTTGTGACCACCCATGAATTACTATCATTTCCTCCTCAGTATTTTGAACACGAGTCTCTCTCGTCTCGATTTTGCATGAACTGCAAAAACTTCTAAACATCCCCTCGCTCATCATCGCTTTCAATGGTGTTGTTCACGGGAGGAACATTGCCACTGTTGCACGTTCTCCTCATTGGTGAGTACAGCATCTCCACGGCCTCATTTACTCCATTGTTAATATTCTCAACGACATTTCTCAACATCATGCCATAAAATAAGGGTTAATTAAGGAAATCAATATATCACATAATATCCCTATATACTTGACTAACTAACAAATAAGCTTAGGTAGGACACACTAGCTAAGGATTTACTCTGCCTCCCTCCTAGTTCTATTCCCGATCTCCGCCAGAGATTATATCCTAAGCTCGATATTAACCGTGACGCCCCCAAAATAGGTCTATTCCATCCAACCCATTCTCGAAGTCGCCAAATATATGGTATGTAAACAACTACAACTTTATTATTACAACAAGAAAGCGTGAGTTTGAATACAAATATTATCTTCTAGACAATATCTATACTCAAATAAATCCTCATCACATTTATTGATACATTAAAAAATGGTGAGGACTACTAAACAATCCTTTCTAAAACCTTCATTCCATACCCCGACTAAGTACTCGCTATATTCTCGCCTCCCCGAGAAAAATGGAACAAAAAGGAAAAGGGTGAGCTCAACTAGCCCAAAGAAGAATGTTATGACTAAGATAATATAGAGCAAATTATCGTTAGTCTTCAACAGGAAAAATCGATAGAATACAATAGACAACAAGTTTCGGATCAATATTCAATGGAAATAATAATTCATGTAAGAGTTACGTAAAGAATGAAATCTACTATAATCTATGAATTTAACAAGTCCATCATCAATATTTTATCCCGTAACATCAATCAATATTCATCTCAAATCAAATATTCATCTTTGCACTACTGTGCCAAAGATATTCATCGATCGGCCATGTTCATCTCAACACTGCTCATCTTTGCACTAAAGGCCAAAGATATTCATCGATCGGTCATGTTCATTTAAACACTGCTCATCTTTGCACTAAAGGCCAAAGATATTCATCATCGATCATGTTCATTTAAACACTGCTCATCTTTGCACTACAAAGCAAAGATATTCTTCAGAAATCATTCATCTTTGCACTCTGTGCCAAAGATATTCAATAATATCATCATTTAAGACCGAGGATGATGAAAAATATTTTTAAAGAAACGAATCCAAAGGAAACAAAATGACAAGGATTAAGGATTCGTACTTGGTTTTATCCACGTCAAAAATACCTCAAAAATAATCATAGTGGTGTAAAATTCAAGAATGATCAAAACATGGATACAATCAAAGCTAGTATCCAGATTAGATATTTTAGACTTAAAAGAAAAATTTTCATTTTTCTATTGAATAGTCTCAGTATTCGTGAATAGTGTCGATACGTGAATAAAGGCCGTATACGTGAATAGTAACTCGACACCAAAAGATAGAAATTCCACAAAAAACATCTTCACGCTTCATGAATAGTACTCGTGAATAAGACTCGTGAATAGTAACTCATGAATAGTAACTCGTGAATAGTAACTCATGAATAGTAACTCCGACATGAAAAAGTTCCAAATTTGATAAAAAGTTCCAACTAATATTTCAAAGATAATGATATTGAAGAAATAATATCATCGAGAAGAAAATAACATCCCTTACCTCGAAAGACAAGATTTTTAGTTGAAACACAGGATATAAGGTCAAGGAACTTGCAACCGCCTAACAATACTCAAAGTATACTCAAAATACTCACAAAATACACTCGATAATATAGAGAGAGAAAGAGAGAAAACTTGTTTCGTGTGATTTTCAATTCTAACTTAGCCCTCTATTTATAGGAAAATGTTAAGACTTCTGAAGCAAACTTTTAACTCGCAACCTGATGGCTTTTACCGCTACTATTCCCACCCACCACATTTGAAATAAAATTCAGCACATTTCTTCACCAACCACAAGTGGGGCCCATTCAATTCTAGAATTTTCCACCAAAATCAATTATAAACCTAATTTCCGAATCAGCCACCTCTTAAAATTTATAACAAATCATTCGTTCATTTTTTAACGGTTCAAAATTTGTGGACATATACTCAATTTATGTATGTATAACATATCCAAAAATTACAACGATCCAACGGTCGGATTAAAAATTATAACTCACACAATATATCGTAAAAATACTGATTTGATTTTTAATACCTCCATTCCGACAAAATTACTGATAAAACACCTCAACATTAAATCATTCAATTATAACCACATAAAACAAATAAATTCATCATTTATAAATATTTTCTTATCATATAAATCAATAATTAATTATTCACAAATAATATTACGTAATCACAATTATGACTACCGTGCCGCTCCTCAGAAAGAGGGGCTTTCCGATAAGGATTTCTCCTTCTTGGCGCCGCAATTAGGTGACCAAACCTCTCCTCGATGTAACTTTCTAGACATTTCCAATAATGCTATCTAATAATATTATTTAAATAATATGAATTATTGATCCGATAATGGAGATAATGTGCAAGTGACAATTATTGAACAACAATAATATAAAATATCAACGCAAAGAATTATTGAATCAATAAAATAAAATATTGAACAAGAATTCATCTGTGGAAAATTATTGAGTAGTGCCTTCTTACGTAAGGATCAATAATTCAACAATACTGCGGCAATACCGTAGTGCTACTTCGTGCAACCACGCCAGACATCGTATTTTAACCACAAGGTATTCCAACAATACCTTAATTCAGAATAACTACGCCGTTATTTTTAACCAACTTATATTTGTCGCTTTCTTCATCCAATCGCTTTTCAGTTATGGGCCCACACATGGTCGCTACGGCGTCGCATTTAATATTCCCGACAAAGATTTAATATTCCACGACCAAACGAATATTCCCCGACAACAATGAATATTTTATAACCATTTGCTTATTTTGAAATATTTGCGTATTTAACCCCTAACTATCCACATTAATCAAATCAACCCTTACTATTTCAAAATAATAAATAGAGAAAATTAAATTTCATTAATAATAAGTTGGGGTCTTACATTGTTGACTTTTACAACATACGACATAATTCCAATTTGTTGGAGAGTACGTTCTTTTCTATAGAGATAGGAAAAACTAGGGTTTGAGCCAATACCCCTTCTTCTTGAATTTTCTTCTTCCTTGGTGGATCACCTCTAGAGGCCAACCATTTGGGTGGCTAACGTTGATCAATGGAAGGAACCAAACCCGGTGGATTCAAGATTGAACGCGAAAAGATTTGGAGGTGAACTTGTACCTGAGGAAGCTCGATCTTCAAGGGATGATTTATTCTTTATCTTTTCGTTTAATTAATAATTGTGCATAAAGGGTGATCCGGGTATATGGTTTGTAATTTTTTTTAAACTCTGATTTTACACGCTTCCGCACTTAATTTTGCAATTTTGATTGCGTTATGAATATTACAAACCTAACAGTGGCATCAGAGCCAAACCTTTATGCGAATTATTAATTGTTTTAATTTGATATGTATATTGATATGTATTTAGAATAATTTAATTGGGCATAATTTTGTTGTATAAATTTTTTTTTAAAAAAATAAATAAATAAATAAAATAAAAATAATAATAAAATAAAAATTCATCCTGCGTCACCCACGTTTTACGTGGATTACCCACGGGTGCAATTTTTATTTTTCAATCACGGTGGTATTTTATTATTATTATTTTTTTTTTAGGGTCACGTGAGACAAAATTACATGTCTTATATTACTGAATCTAAAAAAAAAAAAAAAAAAACTGGCCCAGCAAAAAGGGTACCACGTGGTTCAAGAATATAGTATTCAAAAATTTGGGTTCAAAAAATATTTTGGGCTAGTCAAGATTATATATATATATTATATAAAATTTATATATATATATATATATATATATATTATATATAATATATATATATATATATATATTACAGTATTAATATATATATATATATATACATATATTTATTATTTTATAATTAAAATAAAATGTTTATTTTAATTTTAAAATAAAAGTTTATTTTAATATTAAAATAAAAGGTTTATTTTAATTTTAAAATTAAAATTTCATGCTAACTAATTAGAGTTGGAATTGGATTCCATAATAACTAATTGGAGTTGAAATTGGATTTTATTTTTCCTAAAATAAAGGAGTTTATTTGTGAATAGGAAGTAAATCCATCTTTCCTTAAATAAAGGAGTTTGTTTAGATATGAAATAAAATTTCATATTATTCAAAATAAAAGAGTTTATTTGTGAATAGGAAAGAGAATCCTAATTTCCTTAAATAAAAGAGTTTATTTAAATATGGAATAAGATTTCATATTATTCAAAATAAAGGAGTTTATTTGTGAATAGGAAAAAGAATATATTCGTGTTTCCTTTTAATATTTTTTTTTTATTACATGGAATTGGATTCCATAATTAATTAAAATAAAGGAGTTTATTTTGATTAAAATTTTGATTAAAATAAAATAGTTTATTTTATTCAAAATTAGATAAATTAAAATAAAATAGTTTTATTTTGATTTAAATTTGGATTAAAATAAAGGAGTTTATTTTGATTCAAAATTAGATTTTATATTAACTAAATTTGCCCATTAAATGATATCAATATATATATTAAATGTTTATTATTCATAAGATGAATGTTATTTATTGATGCATATGGTGATATGTATGATAATAAATGGGATTGATTATGGACTATTGACCAATGTGATTGGATTTTATTTTAGTTGGATGCATTAATGTATGGGTTTTATTAAATGGGGTCTGCATACCTCGTCTTCTCTAATTTTTCTTAATGTAAATTCTATCTCTCTCCTATGTACTTCCCCTTGACTGCTGATCAAGGTTTCTATTTATTTTAAAATAGTTATGTAATAGGAATTTTAGAATTATTTTGAAGAATTGGAGATCAAGGGGCAAGGAGCGCTTGAAGACCCATTTGTAATGGAGCCCGGGTTTAAATGTAATAGTTATATTTAAATATTATTTTTTGCACCCCTAGGGTTTGACCTTTTGGTTCACTTGGTGGCTCTAGTGAACCAAACTAGAATAAAAGTCCATAATCAATCCGGGTAGAATATAGTATTCTATATGTGCATGCTTATACTATATATATTATATATTATGCAAACATGCTTCACATGTTAATTAATGACGCGTATTTTATATATATATGTGCATACGCTAAACAAGATGAGACAAATTAATAACAAACCCCTCAATTTTTATATTAAGTCCTAAGCGTTCAAAGATATTTGGAATATCGAACGTCGCCTTCTAGCATGATAAAATTAATAGAGTATTAAATATTTAATATGAGTTTGTTGTGTCACCACAAGGCAAGTATTAAGTATTTAAGATGTTAATTTATCACATTTGATGCTTATAAAGAAAATTGAACAATATTGTTTTGTTGTGTCACCACAAGGATGATATTTTTCTTTTTGAATATATGGAGTGCTAGGTGGGACTTAACTTGGATAATTTTGATTCTGGATGTGCCACCACTTGATCAAAATAATCTAAGAGGCAAAAAGAAAAGGAGTTGCATAGTTGATGTAATTGACAAAAGTTGTCTACCTATTTATTTATATATAGTTTGTTGTGTCACCACAAGGCTATATACATTTGAAATGGGATCCTTATTCTCACTAGCGAGATCTTTAATTAGATTTTGCCGAACTATATATATTGAGGGTAATATAGTTTGAAGAAAATAGTGGGAGATACCAATTTAAAACAAGACCTAATTTATTTTGGTAATTAATAAAAGAATGTATGTTAAAATGTTGTTAATTACAAATTCATTTACTGAGAATTTTACAATGTCTAAAATTAATATCATTGCGAAGCATATTAGATGCTAAATTAACGGGCATCAATTAAAGCGGATTGGTTAAGGAATTTGAGAATAGTTCTCATATTTGAAAAGCTATCTTATGTCCATAATACGCCTATCCTCGCAATGGTTGCGCACAATGCCTCCGAGGAAGAGATTGCTATTTTTAGAAAGTGGCAAGATGATGCATGCAGATTGGCTCAATGCATCATGCTCGCATCCATGAGTAATGAGCTTCAACACGGCGATGAAACTATGGATGCTCCTACTATATTCCGCACATCAAGTAGTTGATGGTAAAGAAAGTAAAGGACCGATAGATATCGAGATATCTAAGGAGCTCTTCCGATCTAGAATGGCCAATGGCACTATAGTATGCATAAAAAGTTCTTAACATAATCAATTTGGTTGATCAATTAGACAATTGGTTTTTTGTCATGGATGGAGAGTTGAGCCAAGATTTGATCTTGCACTCACTCCCAGGACTCCTTTCACAATTGTTGTGAATTTTTCATATGAACAAGCTAGATATCAGTCTCGCTGATTTGCTTAACATGTTGAAAATGTTGAGAGTGACTTTCCAACCAAGATAAACAAAGTCTTACTAGTAGGGGCCAAAGGATCTTTTGAAAAGAAGAACGATTCAAAGAAGGTATACAGAAAGGCGTAAACAAGGGATAATAAGAGCAAAACTGATACGGATAGCAAAGGAGTTTGCTTCCACTACAATAAGTCAGGACACTGGAAAAGAAACTGCGAGAAACATCTTGCAGAGGCTAACCAAAGAAGCTTAGTGAAGTTTTTGCCATAATACGCTTTTTTTGTTCATGATTGAAATAAATTTTCTTTAAGTCAAGGTTCTACTTGGGTATTGGATACCGACTTTGGTTATCATAAATATAGATTTATGAAGGGACCAAGCAGAAGTAGAAAGTTAAACAAGATAAGTAATCCTATGTGTGGGAAATGAAGCAAAGGTTGCTGCATTAGCCATAGAAACTTATAGTTTAGCAATCCCTACGGGCAAATCTATTAAGTCAATAAGTTGTTATTGTATTCCGAAGACTTGTTAGAAACATTATTTCTATTTTATTGTTGGACAATGAAATCTTTGGTATTATATTTAAGAACAATTGTTGTTCTATTTATAATAATAATAATGTTTTGTATAGAACTGAAATATTACTTAATGAATTTTGTATACTTGATTTACGTGAAAAATATATTTTGCAAATTGAACAAACTAGTATAAGAAAATGAGATGATCATTCAAAGAGTTGAATGTGTGTTTTTCGAAATACAAGTATGAATTATTTAAAAGGTTCAAAGAATTGAAGTGAAATAAATTGATAAAGTATTAGAATTCTTTGATCGGATCAAGGAATAAATACTTGTGCAATAAGTTTCTAGATCATCTCAAATGGTTTTCTCATAATGGACACATCCCGACACATAATAATTGATTGATGTATCCGAATGAAAAATCGTACCTTGTTGGACATGAATGCGGTCCATAATTATTTTACCGACATTCCAAAGTATCCTTCAGGATCATGTCCTAGAAATGGTGAATATCTACGAAAAAGGTAACCTCAAAATCCATTACCCCAAGACTCCATAAAAGTTATGGACGGGGAGGATTCCTAATCTTAAGTATGTTAAGATAAGGGTTGTCCAACTTATGTGAAAAAGTTTCAAAGGATAAGCTTTGGGACAAGATTTGACATGTACTGATTTGTGGGACATCCTAAAAAGTAAGTTTAGGGTATATGTTCTATAATTCTACTTAGCAAAAGGTGTTTGTTACGAAACATGCTGCCTTCTAAGATAAAGGTGTTTATCATTAAAAGGGGCTAGTGGGAGAATAATAGATCTTGAAGAGTTTAAGAACCACAAAACACTATAAGTCAAATAAGAGGAACCTGTAGATAGACCTGTCGTACCACAACCGAATCGTAAATCTGGAATAGTACCGAAGATACCTAGGAGGTATGGATTCATCATAGATGATGATGATAAGGTACACATCATAGAAGATGATGATCCAGTTACATACGATGAGGTAAGTGTTGTAGACACTCAGAGAAATGGATTAAAGCAAGTTCTCAAATATGGAACATTCGTTTTGATGAGGCAATCAAAAGAGTTTGATTTTATCAAAAATAAGAATGAACCTAGTGTGTACAAAAGGGTCAGTGGGAGCATCGTGACATTTCTAGTACTATATGTTGATATACTATGGATAAGGAATGACATACTAATGCTACAATCAGTAATGATAAAGTTGTCTAAACATTCCTCCATGAATGGTTTGGGAAGAGTATCTTAATTGGGGATAAAATCTATATAGATAGATACAAGAGGATGCTCGACTTAACCCAAGGAACGTATATTCATTTGATGCTAAAGTCGTTTAGCATGGCAAACTCTAAGAGATGTCTCATGTAGATGAGCTATGGAGTGTATCTCTCTTAATAGTCCCCACAGACTCCTGAAAAGAGAGGTCGCATGAGTGACAATCATGTATGCAATGAAATGTACGAGACCTGATGTTGATCAGTCATATTATGGAGAAGTTCACTATGAGTCAGTGAAAAACATCTTAAAGTGCTTAACCGGCACTAAGGATGTGATCATAAACATGGTGGGTCTAAATTAAAACTAGAGGGCTTAACAGACTCAAGTTTTTTAGACAGACCAAGACGACAGAAAAATCCACTTTAAGGTAAAGGGTTACCTTGAGCGATTGGTGCAATGAATTGGAAAGGTTCCAAACAAAGAAAGAGTTCTTTGGTTTAGTGATAAAGACAAAGTATATAGCTATAAATGAAGTCGCAAGTTGATTGTTTGGATTAAAAGTTCATTACTGTAACTAGGAATAGTTCCTAAGTCTCATCTTGGATCTAAACATGTGTTGTGGCACTTTCATTTGATTATTAGAATCATTGAAAGATGGGAAATCACTATAGAGATGGTGGACTCTCATGAACAACATTACATATCCATTAACTAAAGCTTATCCAACAGCAGGATAATCGTCACTTAGAGAAGAAGAGTATAAGATACAATGGCGATTGGCTTTAGTGCAAGTGGGAGATTGAAAGTAATATGCACACAAGCCAATCATGTTTGATGATAAAGCATATACTTTGTAACAATCTTATTCATTTATTAATAAAAAGTATTAATTTATTAAAGGCTTTTAATTATCTACATGATACTGTTTTATAATATGTGATAAACCCATAGTTTTAAGCAATGCTTTTAGAATAATGATGATGATCATTCTAATGAGATCTAAATTCTTAGAAAGCTTAAAACTAAAATAGTTCCCAATCATTGGATTACTAAATTGGGGATTAGTGAATCCGGATAGATTGGTACATACGTTGCTTGCTCATTGGATGAGGATGATTGATCTCATGATCATTTGTGTGGAGACACTAAAGCAAGTATGTAGGTGCTTATTAGAGAATAAGTTCACTGAACGTGGCTCGCTAAGGAATACCTAATGGAGTTTTATTTGCCTGTCAATAGGAATTCCTATAGTGATAGTAGTAAAAGTAATCCTTGGACTTGAGATCATCATAGTATCTTATGTATGATGAGTTATACTTTGACTTATTCCTTAAGACCCTTAGGGTATATCAAAGGGTATGCTTGGGTATAATAAGTTATACATGGAGATAATGTATGATCAATAAAGAATCTACCACTTCTAATAAAAGAAGAGAAATGTCCTATGTGATTCGATAAATGACAACCCAAGAGTCCTTGGGTTAAGGCGAATGAAATTAGAAAGGAGTTTCTAATTTGCATTATTTGGAGTTGTGCATTTAAGGATCGAAATACATATAATTAAATAAAATAAGACTTGACAATAATTCCACGTCTTATATTTAATTGGGACATTGTATGGTGGAAGGATTGAATTTATGCAGTAACTATTTACTCAAAGGTTCTTTAATGATTAATGTTGAAATCTATATTATCCGGAAAGTCGTTGATCGCATTAGGGAGGCTTATCCCTATTGTAGAATAAATATTATTTATTTAAATAAATTAATTGTTTAATTTATTTATTTAAATAAGATTAGAATTGTTCTAATTGATTTATTCACAACCGATTTAATATGGAGAACCTAAAGGGTCACACCATAAAAGGAAGAATAATTATTTAAGAAGTTAATGGCATAATCGTAATAATATGTTAAGTATATTTAATTTAATCTATGGTGATAGAATAAATTAAATAGCTTAATATTTATTATTTAATATTTTAGAAATATTAAATATAAATTAATAAGAGGAGTCTTATTAATATTATTACAATTATTATTATTTTAATTTCTAAAAGAGTTTAGGAATTAATTTAATATAAGTACTCTCATTTATTCCTAATTGGATTAGGAAGGAAAATTAGTTAAAGGAGTTTAATTAATTATCCCTAATAAGATTAGGGAGCTTAATTAATTAAAAGAATTTAATTAATTAAATAAAACCCAATTCCTTAATTGTTAAGGTGGGTTGCCCACATCTATTAATAAGAGGAGTCTTATTATGGGTGAGGGGGGTTGTTGACTTTTACAACATACTACATAATTCCAATTTGTTGGAGAGTACGTTCTTTTCTATAGAGATAGGAAAAACTAGGGTTTGAGCCAATACCCCTTCTTCTTGAATTTTCTTCTTCCTTGGTGGATCACCTCTAGAGGCCAAACATTTGGGTGGCTAACGTTGATCAAAGGAAGGAACCAAACCTGGTGGATTCAAGATTGAACGCGAAAGGATTTGGAGGTGAACTTGTACCTGAGGAAGCTCGATCTTCAAGGGTATGATTTATTCTTTATCTTTTCGTTTAATTAATAATTGTGCATAAAGGGTGATCCGGGTATATGGTTTGTAATTTTTTTTTAAACTCTGATTTTACACGCTTCCGCACTTAATTTTGCAATTTTGATTACGTTATGAATATTACAAACCTAACACCTGGGACTGATGTGTATGAAGAAGAAAGTGCAAGAAGGTGCTATTCCAGAAGCAAGAATCAATGAAGAAGGAATATTCGAGTCAACTCTAGACTTTGCGTTCCTAAAGATTATGACTTGAAGCATAAAATCATGATAGAGGCCCACAACACCCCGTTTGCAATCCATCCTGGGAGTACCAAAATGTATCACGATCTTCGACATATATTTTGGTGGAACAATATGAAGAGAGAGATCGTAAAGTCTATCTCGAGGTGTTTAACCTGTCAACGTGTAAAAGGCGGAGCATCAAGTGCCAAAGGGTCCATTGCAACCACTTGAGATTCCGAAATGGATGTGGGAACACATTACCATGGATTTCATTCATGTGTCTTCCCAAAGTTTCTCAAGGCTTAGATGCGATTTGAGTTATTGTTGATAGATTAACCAAGTCTCATTTCATTTCTTGCCGATACGTGAGACTTATTCCTTGAACGCGTCTTGCTTCGTATGTATGCGTGAATGAGATTGTGAGATTGCATGGCATGCCGGTATCCATAGTTTTGGATCGTGACCCAAGATTCACTTCAAGATTTTGGGTTAGCTTGCGAGAAAGCTATGGGCACGATTACTGATTGGGATTTAACATATCATCCTCAAACGGACGAACAATCAGAGAGGACTATTCAAAACCTTGAAGATCTATTAAGACTCTGTGTTTTAGATTTCAAAGGAAGTTGGGATAAGTACTTGCCACTGGTGGAATTCTCCTACAACAATAGTTATCAAGCAAGTATAGGCATGGCTCCATTCGAGGCGTTGTATGGACGAAAGTGTCGTTCTCCAGTATGCTGGGATGAGGTGGGAGAAGCAACGTTGTTGGGACCAGAATTAGTACGCATGACTACAGGAAAGATGCAAATGATTCGACAACGTATTCAAACCTCACAAAATCGACAAAAGAGTTATGTTGATCTTCATCGAAAGTACGTGGAATTTAATATTGGGGATCATGTATTGTTACGTGTTGCTCCATGGAAGGGAGTTATAAGATTTGGGAAGAGAGGAAAGCTCAATCCACAATTTGTTGGTACATTTGAGATTCTTGACCGAATAGGAAATGTGGCCTATAGACTCGCATTAGCTCCAAGCATGTCTCCTGTTCATAATATTTTTCATATATCTATGCTTCGTAAATATGTGAAAGACCCAAACCACATTATTGCGTTAAAACCAGACGAGATAGCAGAAGATTTAACGTACGAGGAGGTACCTGTTAAGATCTTGGATAGGAAAGAGCATGTTCTACGTACCAAGGTTATACCACAAGTTAAGGTTTTGTGGAGGAACCATGCTATTGAAGAAACGACATGGGAGTTGGAATCGAAAATAAAAGCGAGGTACCCTCACCTGTTCGAAACACCAGGTACGTACGTCAATTTCGAGGACGAAATTTTATAAGGAGGGGAGGTTGTAAGACTCCAACTTATTATAAATAAAATTAAATTTTCTCTATTCATTATTCTAAATTAATAAGGTGTTAATTTGATATAATGTTTTGGTTATGGGTGAAATGTGAAAATTTTATAAAATAAGCAAGTGGTTATAAAATATTCATTGTTGTCGGGGAATATTCATTTGGTCATGGATTATTCTTTTTGTCGGGAATATCCGTACGACGGCGCAGTCATTTGTGGGCCCCATAACGGAATAACTGTTGGATGAAGAAAATGACAAAGCTGAGTTTTATAAATAACGGCGTAATTGTTACCGTTAACATTGTTGGAATACCCGGTGGTTAAAATACAACGAATCTGGCGTGGTTGCACAAAGATTGTTGAATTAATGATTAAATACGTAAGAAAGGCACTACTCAATAATGGTTACTGATGAATTCTTTATTCAATATTTTATTTTATTGATTCAATAATTGTTGCGTTGATATCTTATATTATTGTTATTTCAATAATTATCACTGCACAGTATTTTCCATTATCAGATCAATAATTCATATTATTTGAATAATATTATTAGATAGCATTATTGGCAATGTCTTGAAAGTTTTGTCAAGGAGAGGTTTGTCACCTCACCTAATTGCGGCATGATGAAGGAGAAATCCTTATTGGAAAGCCCCTCTTTCCAGGAGCGCACTGGTTGTCATAATTGTGATTCTATAATATTATTTCTGAATAATTAATTATTGATTTATATGATAAGGAAATATTTATTTGATGTGGATATAAATGATGGATTTATTTATGTGGTTATAAATGAAGGAATTAATGTTGAGGTGTTTTATCAGTATTTTATCGGAGTGGAAGTATTAAAAATCATCCGTTTGTGGATTTCAGATATTTTCTGTTTGGAATTTGGAAAAATTGAAAGCTACGAAGTTGTAGAGAATTCGATTTCATGCAAAATGGACATAAAATTCATATTTTTCTGATAAACGGGTTATTTTCTATGAATTATTGAAGTTTCAAAAAATAAAATAATTTTTATTAAAATAGGTGGGCCTCATTAGTGTCCTTTGTTGAATACATGTGCTGAATTGGGTTTTCAATTGTGGAGGATGGTCTAGGTTGGCTGCAGGCATAAAAGAAAGAAAATAAAATAATATTAATTTATTATTTAGTCTCCTATGGCGTTTTAGCATTTTCTTATAAATAGGCGCTTAGGTTAGAATTAAAAATCACTCCAAAAACAAGTTTTCTTTCTCTCTAGATTATCGAGCGTATTTTTGTGAGTATTTTGATACTTTGAGAGTTGTTGTTCGGTACAAGTTTCCTTCGACTTTCTATCCGATATTCCGATCAGAAGTACCGTTATTTTGAGGTAAGTGATGTTATTTTCTTCTTAAATGATATTATTTTCTTCAATATCATTATGCCGAAATATTGGTGAACTTTTTAATCAAATTTGAAACTTTTTGTGTCGGGGTTACTATTCACGTATACGGCACTATTCACGTATACAACACTATTCACAAATACGGCACTATTCACAAAAAATAAAATTTTCTTCTTTTTGTCCAAGATGTCTATTATATTTACTATCTTTGATTATATCCCTGTTTTGATCTTTATTTTTGAATTCTGCTTCAAAATTGGTTATTATGGAGTATTATTGATCTTGGATAAAACTGTAATATGAATCCCTAATATTTGTCCTTCTATGTCACTGGATTCATTTTCTTTAAAATATTTTTCATCATCCTCAGTCCTAAATAATGATATTACTGAATATCTTTGGCTTGTAGTGCAAAGATGAATGATTAAACTGATTAATAGCTTTGGCCCGTAGTGCAAAGATGAATATTTGATTAAAGATGTATATTGCTTGTTGTTATAGGGATAAAATATTGATGATGGACTTTTAAATCTTAGAATATAGTAGAACTCATTCTCTACTTGACTCTTCTAATGGATTGATGTTTCCGCTACAGTTGTTGATTTAAAACTTGTTGTCTATTATATTTTATCAGATTTTTCCCTGTTGAGGACTAATGATAATTTGTTGTATATTATCTTAGTCATAATATTCTTTACTACTGGGCTAGTTGAGCTCACCCTTTTCCTTTTTGTTCCATTTTTCTTCTCAGGAGGTGAGAACATAGCAGGATTGAGTTAGGGTATGGAGTGATGGTTCTAGAAAGATGTTTTTGCATTCCTCACTATTTCTATAAAATAGTGTATGAATAATTTTAATGAGGACTTATTTGGGTGTAGATATTGTCTAGAAGAAAATATTTGTATTTAAACTCATAGTATGTGTTGTCGTAGTAATTTGCACGACAATTGTATTATTAAAGTTGTAGTTTGCTTTACATGCCATCATGTATTTGGCGATTCAAAATGGGTGTTGTATACCTATTTTGGGGGCTTCACATGATATCTATCATAACCTAGACGCATGGCCTCCCATGTACGAAGGTTTCCTTGAGCACTTCCCAAAGATTTTAATTTCTAAAATAGTTATTGACTGTACCTTTATGTAAGGTATCACTGTGAGGTGTTGTCCACGGTTGGGACATGAGTCACAGTTGGTATATATTTGTATCAAAACTCACAGCATATGTGTTGTTGTATTTTGCATGACAACTGTAGTAATAAAGTTGTAGTTGTTTTCTATACCATGTATTTGGCGACTCAGAATAGGTTGGATAGATTGGACCTATTTTGGGGGCGTCACATTTGGTATCAAAGCTTAGGGATATGATCTCTGGCGGAGATTCGGGATTAGAACTAGGAAGGGAGAGACAAGTGATATCCTTCGTTAGTGTGTGTCCTGCCTAAGCTGAATTTACTTACTTAAGTTGACAAATTATGATATGTCAATTAACCTTTATTTTGAAGCTGTATTCTAGAATGATATCTGAAATACAGGAGATGAGCAATGGAGAAATCAGGAGGACAGGGAAGATGGAATCTAAAATGAAAGCAAGGTATTCTCAACTCTTTGAAATACCAGGTACGTAAATATCGGGGACGAAATTTTATAAGGAGGGGAGATTGTAAGACCTCGAATTTTATGAAATAAAGTATTCAATTTTTATTATAATTACTATTCAGTAAATGGTTAAATTGATAAAAAGTAAAGTTAAGGGTGATATATGAATCTTTTTTCAAAATAAGCAAGTGGCTATAAAATACTTATTGTTGTCGGGGAATATTCGTTTGGTCTTGGAATATTTTTCTGTCGGAGAATATTCGTACGACAGCGCAACCATTTATGGGTCCCATAACAGAATAACTGTCGGATAAAGAAAACGACAAGTTTGAGTTTTTATAAATAATGGCGTAGTTGTTAACGTTAACATTGTTGAAATACTTGGTGGTTAAAATACAGTAATACACATTATTGCACAATAGCACACGGTATTACACAGTATTTTTTGGATAATTGATTCTTACGTAAGAAGGCACTACTCAATAATTGTTACAGTAATTACTATTCAATACTTTGTTTTATTGATTCAATAATTGCTGCGTTGATATTTTATATTATTGTTGTTTCAATAATTGTCACGGCACTGTATTTCCCATTATCGGATCAATAATTCATATTATTTGGATAATATTATTAGATAGCATTATTCGCAATGTCTAGAAAGTTCTGTGAAGGAGAGGTTTGGTCACCTAATTGCGCGCCAGTAAAGAGAAATCCTTATCGGAAAGCCCCCTCTTTCCTGGGAACGACCTGGTTGTCATAATTGTGATTCTGTAATATTATTTGTGAATAATTAATTATTGATTTATATTATAAGGACATATATATTTTTATATGGATATAAATGAAGAAATTAATGCTGAGGTGTTTTATTAGTATTTTATCGAAATGAAGAACAAATTTTAGAAATTTTCAGAAAATTAGTTTATTACTTGATTTTGTAAAATCTATAACTCTTTGTGTATAATGAGTTAGGAGATGAACCATATATCAAAAGAAAGCCCTGGTAGTAAGCTAATTTAACCATAGAAATTGGAATCACCCAAAAATTCATTGTAGATTTTTCGTGGTATTTGTTTGAATGAAACTAGTCCAGAAGGACTCATAATCCAAAAATCGGTGTTCTTGAGATATATTTTTTAATCCGACCGTTGGATCGTTGTGATTTTTAGATATGTTATATATATATAAGTTGTGTATATGTCCAAAAATTTTGAATCGTTAAAAATTAACGTATGATTTGTTATGAATTTTAAGAGGTGGTGATTCGAAATTGTTGAAGTTTACGAATTATATAAAAATTTGGAAATTTCTAGAATTGGTGGGCCCCACCTTTGGTTGGTAAAAAATGTGCTGAAATTTATTTTAAAAGTGATGGGTGGGAATAGTAGCGAGGTAAAGCCATTAGGTAGTAGTCAAGTCTGCTTTTGGCGTTCTAGCATTTTTTCTATAAATAGGGTCTTTGAGTTAGAATTGAAAATCACACGAAACATAAGCTTTCTCTCTCTATATTATCGAGTATTTTTGTGAGTATTTAGATACTTTGAGAGTTTCTAATCAGTGCAAGTTTCCTTCAGCGTTATATCCGATATTCCAGTTAGAAGTGCTGCTCTTTTGAGGTAAGGGATTGTAAGGGTTATTATGTTTTTCAGTTTCGTAATTTTTTTGACCCTTAAAAATTCTGGAAAAATTTGAAAGAATAATTTGATGTGTTTTCTAGATTGTGTCCAAAAATGGCGATTTTTGGATGTATAGATTAGGAGTTATGAATTTTATGGGAAATGATTATTTTAAAAGTAAACCCTTATAACTCCTTGTGGTTAACTCCAAATTTGGTAAAATTTTTATTGAGAGTACATGTATATAACAGAAGTATACTCTGTAAATTTCAAAATTTTTGGACAAAAGTACAGTTTATGATAAATGTCTAAATATTCAGCAGTTTTGGCCATATGAAAAATAGTAAATGAATTTTAAAAATTCCGAGAAAAATATATGTTCAATATGGGACTATATTCAGCTAAATCCCAAAAAAGAAAATTTTCTAGGACTGATTTGGTATTTTTCATGAAAATAGACTAGTTATGAATAAATTAATTAAATATGTTATGTGAAGTAAGAAAATTGGAAAATAGGATTTTATGGCTTGAGAATCTTATATAAGGTATATGCAGATTTCTGATGAGGGTTTTGGTTATTGGTGATGAAATCTTATGAGTTTGGCATTTTAGGATGATTAAATTCATTAATTAGTAAAGTCTAAACAATTAAAATAAATTGTTTATAAGTTTAAGAAATGATTAAAATATTGTTGTAATATTAATAATATTAGATTATGAGATTATTAAGTGATTTATAATATTTGGGTTAAGGTGTTATAAATATTGATATGGATTTTATTACAAAACTTTATCTTTTCGTGTCGGGGTTACTATTCATGTATACGACACTATTCACGTATACGACAGTATTCATGTATATGGCACTATTTACGTATATGACATTATTTACGTATACGATACTATATATGAATACGGAGTACTATTCACGATTTACTATTCACGAGTTACTATTCATGAGGTACTATTCACGAGTTACTATTCACGGGTCTTATTCACAACAAAATTGGTTTCTTTTTCGACCAAATTATCGTTGATTTATGAATCTTACTCTTGAAATTAAATGGGTTGTTGATCATATTATTTTTTTATTATCATATATAACATTTTTATAATCACGGTGAAGAAAATTTCTCTTTGACTTAAGTGTAAAGATGGGTACATTATTGGTATGGATTTGTGTGACTGGGTTCTCTTTGGCGATGGTGCAAAGTTGAATTGTTGACTAGTATGATCATGACCATTGAATTTACAATTGAATATCTTTAGCTTAAATGCAAAGGTGAATTGATCAACATGGTTATAATTATGATTTATATAAATTCTGAAATGATTATATATTTCTTTGAGATATTAATATCTTTGGCTTGTAGTGTAAAGATGAATTATTGATGAATATCTTTGGGTCGTAGTGCAAAGATGACCTGTTGTTGAATATCTTTGGCCCGTAGTGCAAAGATGACCAGTTGTTGAATATCTTTGGCCTGTAGTGCAAAGATGAACTGTTGATGAATATATTTGGCCCGTAGTGCAAAGATGAAATTATTAGTATGATTATGAACAGGAACTATGATTTTGTATAACCATGATCTTTGATGTTTCAGGTAAAGACAGGTGATGAAAATTATCTTCGTTCTAGATGAGAAGAGGAATTTAGAACCACAATTATGGTTATGAGTTATTCACATGATTGTGGACCGGAACTGTTGATTAATGTTACAGGAATAAAATATTATTGGTAGACTTTTAACATGGAGAAGATAATAGACTTTATGGTCTATTTGATTCTTCTAATGGATTGCTCGTTCCGCTGCAACTATGGTTGAAAAGTTTTATCATCTACCATATGTTCTAAATCTCTGATTTATTAATGATGAAGGCTATTGATAATTTAATTATCTTTAGTTATAATATTCTTTACTGGGCTAGTTGTGCTCACCCTTTTGTTTCACAATTCCTTTCAGGTAATAAGAGTGTGACAAGTCGAGCGGGGGTAACAAGGGAATAGAACGGTGGTCTATAGCTATTGAGGTTCTCCCTAAATAGTATGAAAATAATTTTATTAAGAATTTGAGATAAGTGTGTCATATTTTATACTTCACTTAACCGTTGATTTTGGTGAACCGAATAGGGTTAGGTGAACCCAACTTTGGAAGGGTGTTTTGCCACTATCATACAAGATGTCTAATGACCTACGACTTCGTGTTATCATAAGACAAGGTTATGCACATCTACTCACCGATTATATTTATGAGCACTACCTATATAATCTTGGAGTTTAGTTGAAATATAATTTTCAATTGCAGACAGTGGAGATAGTTATATGTCAAGAGAAGCCTCACCATTGGAAAGAATATGATAGTAATCTTCTCGTTTTTCTTTGGGGTCTATTGGGTCAACCAAGGATAATTCTGTGGACATATGATATCTATCATAATCTAGACGTATGGCCTCCCATGTACGAAGGTTTCCTTGAGCACTTCCCAAAGATTTTAATTTTTAAAATAGTTATTGACTGTACCTTCATGTAAGGTATCACTGTGAGGTGTTGTCCACGGTTGGGACATGAGTCACAGTTGGTATATATTTGTATCAAAACTCACAGCATATGTATTTTTGTATTTTGCATGACAATTGTAGTAATAAAGTTGTAGTTATTTTATGTACCATGTATTTGGCGACTCAGAATAGGTTGGATAGATTGGACCTATTTTGGGGGTGTCACAGACGCATTGAGTAGAAGATCATATGCGGGTACGAGTGAGATATTTTTAAACACCAAGACCCATTTCGTATGACTTACAAATGATGGAGATAGAGTTAAAGACTCTAGGAACCTACGTGATGATGTCAAATATACGAGTAGAACCAAATTTAATTGATAAAGTTAAAGCTACTCAAGCTACAGACCCAGAGCTGATGCGTATGAAGAAGAAAGTATAAGAAGGTGCTATTCTAGAAGCAAGAATCGACGAATAGAGGAAATCTCAACCCTCAATTTATTGTTCTATTTGAAATCCTCGATCGAGTAAGAACTGTGAACTATAGACTCGCTTTACCGCCAAGTATGTCTCTTGTTCATAACGTTTTTCACATATCTATGTTATGTAAATATGTGGAAGACCTGAACAACATTAATGAATTAGAACCAGACGAGATAGCAGAAAATTTAACGTATGAAGAGGTACCTATTAAAATCTTGGATAAGAAGGAACATATTCTACGCTCAAAGGTTATACATCAAGTCAAAGTTTTATGGAGAGACCATGATATTAAAGAAATGACCTAGGAGTTAAAATCTAAAATGAAAACAAGGTATCCTCACCTCTTCGACATACCAGGTACGTAAATTTCGGGGATGAAATTTCATAAGGAGGGGAGATTGTAAGACCCTGAATTTTATGAAATGAAAGTATTTAATTTTCTTATAATTATTATTCTATTTAGTAAATGGTTAAATTGATAAAAGATTAAAGTTAAGGGTGATATGTGAAAATTTTACAAAGTAAGCAAGTTGTCATAAAATATTCGTTGTGTCGGGAAATATTTTTTTTGTCAGGAAATATTCGTACGAAGACACAATCATTGGTGGACCCCATAACGAAATGACTGTCACATATAAAAAGCGACATAAATAACCTTTTTATAAAAATAACAGCAAAACTTTTACCATTAAACTGTTAAAATATCCAGTGATAAAAGTATAGTAATACACATTGTTGAACAATAGCACACGGTATTGCACAGTATCTCTGATTATTGATGATTACGTAAGAAGTCACTCAATTTTATTTAATAATTACCACAGTTGCTATTGCATAGTATCTCATATTATTGATTCAATTATTTTCACAATATCAACTGCACAATACTTTATATTATTAAATCAATAATTGAGACAACACAATTATTCATATTATTATTTGCATTATTGACAATGTCTAGAAAGTTTTGTCGAGGAAAGGGGTTAGGTTATTTAATTGTGCTCCAACAAGGAGAAATCCTTATCGGAAAAGCCCTCTATTTCTTGTGAATGATCGATTGTCAATATTATTAGAGTTATAATATTAATGATGAATAATTGTTAAAAGATTAAAAATTTGTTTATTGAAGATAAGTGATTTGTGGAAATATTTATTCAATTTTTGGATATAAATATAGGTGTTTGTCATGAGGCGTTTGTTGTAAGTTTGACTTATTATTCCATAGGGAGATGTACTATTTTTTTAGACAGTCGGTTGTGATTTTAATAGTAAATCAATCTCGACCGTCGGTTGTGGTTTTAATAGTAAATCAATCTGACCGTCGAAGGTGGTTTTAATAGTAAATCAATTTGGACCGTCAGTTGTGGTTTTAATAGTAAATCAATATGGATTGTCCGTTTTAATAGTAAATCAATCTGGACCGTCTGTGAATCAGTTACTATTTAGTCCATTCTCCTATAAATAGTAGCTTATTTCTTCTTTCATTATCACCAATTCACTAAGACTCACAAGAGAAACTATAGAGAGAGAAACTATAGAGAGAAAGAATAAGAGTATTCTGCTACTTCACTATTGCAGTATCCAATCTTCTACTAAGGTAAGGGGTATTATTTCTTTCGTATTGTAAGGGATGTTATTTTTCGTATTGTAAGATGTATTATTTCTTTCGTATTGTAAGGGATGTTATTTTTCATATTGTAAGGGGTATTATTTCTTTCGTATTGTAAGGGATATTATTTTTTGTATTCATTTTTAATTAATCTGTGGGAGTAACCTGTCTACGCGGGTTACCACATGCATGGTGAATAACCCTTCGTACTCATTCTTTATTTGTGGAAAAGATATGTCTATGCGGATTATCGCATTGTGGTGAAAATCCATTTGTAGGTTAGCATATTATTTCTTTTCATATTCTTAAATCGATCTAAACTTACTATGGTAAGTATTACTTCTATAATCCCTGAAATTAGTAGAATATCCTTGAGTTTTGCGCTTCATCTAGTATCGTTTCATTTGAATATTAGTCTGAACTTTCTTATTAAATTTTAATATTTTAATTCGGGGTACTATTACTATTTACTCGGGTACTATTCACTCAGGGTACTATTTATTCGGGGTACTTTGCATGACGGCGTACTATTTAATTATTACTATTCATTCAGGTACTATTCACTCGGGGTACTATTTATTCAAGGTACTATTCATTTGGTACTATTCATTCGGGTACTATTCACTCGGGGTACTATTTATTCGGGGTACTTTGCATGATCGGGTACTATTCATTTGGTATTATTCATTCGGGCACTAATCATTTGGGTACTATTCGCTTGGGGTACTATTCATTCGGGTACTATTCTCTCGGGTTACTATATTTTGGGGTACTTTGCATGATGGGGTACCATTCATTTGGTACTATTCATTCGGGTTCTATTCACGACAAAATTGGTTCTTTTCTGACCAAATTATCTTTGATATATGAATCTTATTCTTAAATTTGAATCCACGTTTTGATCATCATGTTGACCATTTGGACATTCTTAAACTCTGGATAAATTGAATCATAAATCTCTAATATTTATCCTTGATCTCACTTGATTGATTCTTTATATCATTGTCATCATTCTCATGCTTATGTTGTGGTGAGTCATCTTTGGCCCGTAGTGCATAGATGGACTGTTGATGGGTATGATTATGACCAGGAATTTTGTATTGGTATAATCATGACTGTGTAATGTTACTGAATAATTGATGTGGTAAAAGTCCTCTTTGCCCGTAGTGTATAGATGGACATTTGTTTGGCATGATCATGACACCAATTGGAGATACAAACGAATATCATTGGCGTAGTAGTACGGATAATTTGTTGGTGATACATACGATTATCCTTGGCCCGTAGTGCATGGATAATTCATTTATGTGAAATGTTTATTGATTGGTATTATATACAGGGATAAAATATTGACGATGGATTTTTAAATCATAGAAGATAGTAGACATCATTATCTACTTGACTCTTTTAATGGATTGTTGTTTCCGCTGCAGTTATTGATCTAAAACTTGTTGTCTATTGTATTCTATCAGTTTTTTTCATGTTGAGGACTAAGGATAATTTGCTCTATATTATCTTAGTCATAATATTCTTTATTGGGCTAGTTGAGCTCACCCTTTTCCTTTTGGTTCCATTGTTCTTCTCAAGAGGTGAGACTATAGCTGGGACTAGTCCGGGAGTGAAGTAATGGTCCAAGATGGTTCTTATAGTAGTCCTCACTATTTTGTAAAATAGTGTGACAATAATTGTAATGAGGACTTTATTTAAGTTTGAATATTGTCTAAGAGACAATATTTGTAGTAAAACTCACAGCATATGTGTTGTCATATTTTGCACGACAGTTGTATAAATGAAGTTTGTATTTGAATTCTGTACCATGTATTTGGCGACTCAGAATGGGTTGTGTAAACCTATTCTAGAGGCATCACAAACGGGCCTCTTTGGCGATTTTTGGGTCTCTGTAATGTTCAAAGAAGAGGGCCCGCAAGCAAGAAAGAGTTGTAAAGAAGAAGAATTAATGTTAGAAAGAGTTAGGAATCACATCATGCAAGAAAAAATTTCCCAAATTTTTTAAAAAAAACTTCAGATAGCCCAAAAGCATTGTTCGGAGCCTTTGTTGGACTTATAAAGGTATATGTCATGGCCAAAGGCAATTATTTTTATAGGGCTCGTCATCAGCTTCGCGTTTTGATATATTATGGGTCCGAAACTCCAAACGGATCAAAAGTTATGATCAAAATAGTAACTACTCCTCCCGAACTTCATTTTTTCCATCTAATCGGTGATTTTCCCCTAGGGTTCGGCCCCCTATGGTTTGGCCTCCTAGAGTTCGGCCCCCTAGGGTGGTTCCGCTGCATGTAGAGAATTTTTCTTCTTTCATGTTTTCGTCGAAAAAATGTCAAATCTTTCTTTATTATCCGAGGGGAAAAATCAAGATATAATCAAGGTAATGGGGCTCCAAAGACAAAAGAAAGATTGGAGGTACCTGAAAAAAAACTTCTAGGGTTAGCCCCCCCCCATAGGGTTCGGCAACCTAGGGGGTTGTCTCCTCTATTCCTTTGAGGTCTTGTTGCTCCATAAATCAACCGCTTGGAATGAGTGCTCCTTCGCCGTGAAAATTATAGCCTTTCTTTGATGAATTCCGAGGGAAAAACCAAGATATGATCAAGGTGGTGGGGCTCAGAAACAAAGAAAGACTACAATTGCCTGAAACAGAAAAGAGAAATAGAGGAAGCAAGTCAAGAAAAATCCAAAAGAAAGCATGCATGTAAGCAAATTGAAAAGTGAAGACGAGAAGAAGGAATAGAGCCCCAAGGGTTCGGGTCCCCCACAGGGTTCAACCCTATAGGGTTCAACCCCTAGGGTTCATCTCTATAGGGAAAAATCTTCTTTGTTACCTAGCTCTTGCTCGGATTGAAGAAAGTCTTTTTCCTGCTCCCTTGATGATCTTCCTGGCTCGTAGGAAGACAAAAAATCTAAAATGAAGTAAGATAAGAAAAAAGGAGGTGTGAATGGCTTGGGAGATACATATATATGAACACATGTATAGCCCCCCAAAGCATAATTAATTGCAATGGAAAAGGAAGCAATCACTCTTTTTCCATTAAAGAAAGGATTCAATCTAGTTTTCAAAAGATAAGTATATTTGATTTTGTTTCTAAATATATATATATATATATATATATATATATATATATATTATTTTCTAAATATAGAAAAGATTTAATTTTTTACTCCCAATAAAAGGAAATTTTGAAATCGATTTTTCCTTCTAAATAATAATAATGATAAGGAAGGATATTGCCTTCAAAATCAAATAAAGAAATTTTTTTTATTTTATTTTCAAAATAAAATTAAGATTTGATTCGATAAAAAAGAAAGATTTAGTTTACCAAAAGAAAGATTTTATTAGATTGAATTTTATTTGGTAATATTTGATGATCTTCTTTGTTTTAATTTTCAGAAAAAAATAAGGAAACAAATATTGGGCAAGCTATGAAAAGATTTTTATAAGATTTTCCAATATGTCTAAGAAAGAGCCATGCTAGGTTTTGCCTCTCTAGGGTTTAACCTTAAGGGTTTAGCTCCCTAAGGGTTCCCTCTTCTTACCCTTGTCTTCAAAGGCCTGTAAAGTGGGGTCCTGTGAAATTGTTCAAAAGCTTGAAGTATTCTTGCACGATCGTCTCTTTGGAAATGCGACTCTCGCGCAGGTGGCAAATGTGGGCCCAAGTGAAAATTATGGTTCACATGACCTAATTGAATTAAACGAACAATTAGGGTTCCACGACCTCATTAAATGCACAAATTAGGGTTCACATGTCCTAATTGGATGAAGACGAAAAAATCAGAAATAAATATACTAGACCCGAGAGAAGTCTCCATGGATCCCGAGGCAGAAGACTCATGGAGGCGACTCATTTTGAGAATTGATTGAGGGATTGGATTGGTGGCTAGAAGGACATGACGATATGAGCATTATTCTAATAACTAAAGGGTATTTCTGAAATTTTCCTCAAGACATGTGCTTGACATGGCTCTTGGAATCCCTACTGCCCTAACACGGTTTTCGGATTCTGAGAGTTCTGTCACGTGTCATTGGAGTAATTGCTCACATGTTCTTCTCCCCTCTTCAATCAATCAATCAATCAATTCCGTGCTCTTCGTGGATTTCTCTCCTCCTTAGCCAACACGAAACCTTAACTAAGAAACCTTAACTACCCAAGATATATATATATATATATATATATATATATATATATATATATATATATATGTATTGTGAATTATAACTTTAATTGTATATATAAAAAATTGTATTTTATTTTATTTTATACAATTATATATGTACAAATTACAAGATTGCTTATATTTATTTGCTTGTTGCTCATCATTATTTAGTAATATTATGTACATAAATTATATATAAAAAGTTGTACATAAATCGTATAAAAATTAAGAAAATAGAAAGGGACTCACCATACGTGCAAAAAGTTTACACATTTTCATTTGAATGTAACTATGCAATTCATGTATCTTAGCACATTATATTATTACTTAATACCATTACTTTTATTACTATTTGTGAGTGCATGTATACAATATTTGCTTAATACCATAGAAACAGTGTAAGGCTTTTCAACTAAATATTATTATACTGTAATGAAAGAGAGCAATACCGCAAATATTCACTTTTACGGTGACTATTATTACCCTAATAAAGAAAGAAACCGCCTAAGACGACTTTTCCATTGAATATTACACTAATCAAAACACAAATAATCTATATAATTCCCTCTCTCTCTCATTCATATCAGACTTTCATCTTGCTCTCCTTTTCATCTTCCATGTCTTACTTCCATGGCTGGTACAAGTAACAAAACTAGCTCTTCCTTTCCTTCATCTTCATCTCGTCGTTGGGATGTCTTTACTCGACTTTAGATCAAGCAGGAACCAAACCTTCAAAGATGATCCTGAACTACGAAAAGGAAGAAGAAATCTCATCAGCGTTGTTAAATGCAATCCATGAAACGCATTTTATTTTTGCAATAAATTTTGCCAAACTCTCAAGTTGGTGACGTACATCCGATGGATCAATATCGTAAAATACAGGATGCACTGTTTGTCCCTTTGTTCTCTTGCATTCGAGAATCTTTACTAGCTCATCAAGGCACCATCTTGAGGAAGCGTAGTTTTCGAGAAAACTACTATTGACATTTTGAATCTTGGATTGCATTTAACAACGCTGATGAGATTCTTCTCCTTTTCGTAGTTCAGTATCATCTTCCTTTCCTTCATCTTCATCTCGCCGTTTGGATTACTGATCATCTTTACACGACTTTAGATCAAGCAGGAATCCAAACCTTCAAAGATGATCCTGAACTACGAAAAGGAGAAGAAATCTCATCAGCGTTGTTAAATGCAATCCAAGATTCAAAAAATGTCAATAGTTGTTTTCTCGAAAAACTACGCTTCCTCAAGATGGTGCCTTGATGAGCTAGTAAAGATTCTCGAATGCAAGAGAACAAAGGGACAAACAGTGCATCCTGTATTTTACGATATTGATCCATCGGATGTACGTCACCAACTTGAGAGTTTGGCAAAATTTATTGAAAAATATAAAATGCGTTTCATGGATAAGGTGAAGATTTGGCGAGATGCACTAGCTGAAGCCTCAAATCTATCTGGATACCACCTGAAAAATGATGCTAATGGGTAAACCTCTCTGTCTGCCTCTTTTCCTTTTGAGTAAAATGCTAAAACTGTATCTTGAATTTATCACTTGCTAGAGATATGATACCTAACTTTACGATATAGCAATTCGTTACTTCGTGACACAATTATTAGTGTAAAAGCATAACTATTTAGTTTTAAGGTATAATTAGCCGTGTAAAACTGATCTGAATGATATACTTTTGCATGGTTGAACCACTAGTTGTACAACGAAGTAACAATTTGCTAAATTATACAATCGGTACCATAGCTTTACAAAGTAATAAATTCAGTGTACAGTTTTGCATTTTATTCTTTCCTTTTATTACTAATTTCTTTTAAAAAATGAAAGCTATTAAGGAAAAGGAAATTAAAAGTATCATATATCTTAAAAGTTGCTTAAAACATGGTCCTGACTTCCACATCATGATCCAGCAGGAACTATTAGAAACTAAAATAGGAAAACGAGCTGTAGAAAAGCTCCTCCATTTAACCGGTCCTCTCACTCGTACTAGAGTAGGTTGTCAATAAATCAAATATTGATTTTGATTTGATCAGTTTCAACATAATTTATAATTGGATCAAAGCCCCATCTCATTTATTTACTGATATGCGATCAGTTGATCCATTAATGAATCAATATTTTAAAGGATTAATTATATATTTTAGTACATTTTTAGAAATAATTACAAAAGTAATACATTTTTTTATATTTATTTACAAAATTAATACATTTGAATATCCTTTAATCGTGGCCCACGATTATCTCTCTTATCTCTTCCCGTTAATTATTATCTCCCTTATCTCTATTCTCTCTCTTTTTTCCCATATAATACGGACACGAACTATTCTTCCATCTCCTTCTCTTCTCTGCAAAATTATTTCTCCTGCTCTCCAAGCTTTCCTTTAAATATCTTCTACAAGGTTTATGCTCTTCTAGTTCTACTTTCATTTCCACAAACACATCCTACATGGGCTCTCTATTCACTAATCCCAAGATATTTCTCTTCCTCCCACAGGTTCATAATGCAGAAGTCTTTTACGAAGAATGAGAGAAAGCGACCATGAAGAAGAAAGCAAACAACATCCAAAAGCTCAAGTTTTGGTATGATCCCTCAAGCTATGCCCTCAATTTTGATGATGGGTTTGAGAGATAAATAGATCATTTCAACCGCCTAGGTTTTTGGAGGAGGAGGATCTTTGTTCAAACACAACTACTACTTGGGTTTATGTTGTATGGGTTAGGATGGTTGAATCTTAGATTTACATATAAGGATGTTGAAATTTTTATTACGTGTGTATAACGTTAGGATTTGTTAATTTTGGATTTGTTCATTGTGAATCTATGCATCATTTTTATATGCGGTAGGGGAGAGAATTGCAAATATATTATGGGGATTTTAATTAATTTTGCAGGATAATCTTTTAGTTAAGCTTTTATGATTCTCTTGTCATAATATCTAAATTGTTTCAAGTTAAATTGTCACAATATCTAAATTTTCTTATACCAAGGTAACAAAACCTTCATACCAAGGTAACCAATCCACATCCACACCTGCAATTTTTTTTATAGTGCAGTTGGTAGCCAAACATTCATACTAAGATAACCAATCCAGTGTTATTAGGTTACCAATTTATTTTGAATGTAATGCAGTTGGTAGTCAAACCTTCATGCAGTGGGTAGCCAAACCTTCATACCAAGGTAACCAATTCAATTTTATTACATTACCAATTTATTTTGAATATGATGCAATTGGTAGCCAAACCTTCATGCAGTTGGTTGCCAAACTTTCAGACCAATGTAACCAATTCATACTGCAGGTGTGGAGGTAGATTGGTTACCTTGGTATAAAGGTTTGGTTACCTTGGTATAAAAGTTTGGTTACCTTGGTACGAAGGTTTGGTTATCAACATTACATTACACATCACTATCTTATCTCTCCCTTTCCTATGTAGTGTTCTTATTTTCCTTTGGACATGAAATTGGAATTAGAATTTCAGGACATGAAGAAATTGTGAAAAATCAAATATCCACCTCCTTTCTCCATCCCATCGACCATTTTGTGGTTGACTCTCGCTCTGTCTCACCGGTGAAGGGGAGGAGGAAGATGACGTCGCCAAACCTTCAAATCAAGGTAAACCAATTCAGCTTTTATGAAGTTTACCAATTTAGTTTAAATGTGATGCGAGTTGGTAGCCAACCATTCATACAAAGGTAACCATTTTAATTTTTGTGGGTAACTAAATTGTCATAAAAAGAATTGAGCGATGAAGAGTTACATCTATTTATTTTTAAATTTTTAGTAGGCGATCTTCTTCTTCGTCTCATTGGCATTTTGGATAACGGAGATTCGCGGCGGAGTAACGACGGACTAGCGGAGGAGATGGCTACTGTGAGGGAGATGAAGATTTGAATTTAAATATGTAGACACTCAAAATTTTTTGCACACCTGTTACTAACATTGCAGGAGGGCAGATTCGTCTTTCGTAGATAACCCTGGAAGAAAGCTCACGACCATTTAGGATACCACTTAGGAAGTTCAGGCTCAACCCGAAACATACAAGGAGTATTAGTTCCAACCTCAGAGATAACCCTGAGTTTCGTCCTTGGAGATAACCCCAAGGAATGCCGTTGCAGTTCCGGCGATAACCCCGGAAATGCTTGTTTCAAACGCATGCAATCAGCTTCAATCTCATACCTCCTGTCGAGGCACTCATTCCAAAGACCCGGAGATAACACCGGGAAGACAGTACACTTAAAGATAACCTGCGAATTTAAACACTTGCAGCAGCTCCAATCTCGAGATGTAACCACGAAAGCAACATTCGCTGTCCCCAAACCGGAGATAACCCTGGTGAGGGGCAAAATTGTCATCTTGCCACCTCAACCCCCAGCGCGCCGTCTCAGTATTTCACACAAACATTTCTACACAGCAATGTCCCACAAGAGCCAAGGAGTTCTAATCCCGAGTGACTATTACGCGTGGCAGCACACCGGATAGAATTTGAAGCTTGAAGACCATGGGCATGGTCCCCTCTTCCTGACTTCGTACAACCTCTAATCCCATGTCATTGTGTAACTCTCGACAAAAAGCGGTCAAGAAGAAGGTCTTGTACACCTCGTTCGGATGCTCGGATTGAAGTTCGCAAGTTCGAGCGGACATCACGATCTGCACGAGTTCACGTGCTTGAGACAATGGGACCGCTGAAGCCGGAGCACCCGAGGCAACCAGCAGATTACATCTAAGGCCAGAGTAGTAGTACACTACAGACCACCAACTCTATAAATATAAAGCTTGGTGGCCATATTCAAGAGAAAAAAGAGGCGAGGAAGCCACCTTAATTTGCTCTGTGTACACACCCCATATTGAGTGCTTTCTCATTTTAAACACTGTTAGCTCACATATAGCTACATTTTTATTGGTGAGAGCTGAGTGTTTATCCAATTAGAGTCATAGAAGCCTGCTTTGGCAGCCCACTGTAAGTCTTCTCACACTCTCTAAAGTGTTTCTCTTCATCTTTGCACACACTATTCTTCACGTTAAGAGTCGGCCTCGACTTCGGTCCGTGATTTTCATTTCTATATGTATAAATATACATATATATTTATATATTTATATATAGACTAACATTATCTAGTTATGCCTCGATTGAGCCTAGACTTATGTCTGGAGCGTTTACTTGCTTATATATATATATATATATATTTACATTTCTGTCAGGTATGGAGTTTACTTCGTGGCCTTTTACTGTTTTATTTACATTTCGTCCCGCCTGGAGTTTACTTCGTGGCGGTTGATCATTTTTACTGCTTTATTTCCATTAATTCACTTTGGAGTTTACTTCGTGGCGGTTGATCGCATTTACTGCTTTATTTACATTTTTGATCCCCCATGGAGGTGCTTCGTGGTGGTTGATCATGTCCATATATATATATATATATATATATATATATATTTACTGCTTTTATATATTTATATTTCTGATCCCCCATGGAGGTGCTTTGTGGTGGTTGATCATGTCTATATATATATATATATACATATATATATACATCTTATATATATATATATAACTGCTTATTGCTTTCATATAAACTGCGGCATCATGTGAGCCTAGGAATCATGTGATCACATATTCAGTCTACTGAATCTAGATTCGGTTCCCGTGATGGACATTTTCAGCTGTAAGCAGCTTGTACATTATTTACGGTGTCTAAATTTCCTTAGATGGCTTTCATGCCCATGAGGACCATGAGGAGGATGTTTCGCATCTCAAAAATAAAAGCAAACAAGCCGAACATTTAATAATAAAATGGAAGTATGAAAAGGTCTCAATTACTATTGAGCACAGGGTTAAAAATCTCTTTTAACAAAACTTCACTGCTATATCATGTTTAAAACTGAATTTTTCATATAAATTCAAACCCTTTGTATATAGGTGCGAACGAGGCCTCACACTACTTCTAAATAAATTGCACATTGATCCACACACACACACACACACACATTCATATAACAGTTTCTTGAAAAGTGGCGGTCACCGTGGTAACACGGATGTCGGGTGGTGCCTAACACCTTCCCTCCGCATAATCAAGCCCCCGAACCCAAATGAATCTCGGTTTCACAAACCCGTTTAGCAGTGTCACATCACTGGGTCAATGTGCAAACCTTTTCTCGGTTGTGTTGGTGCAACCAGTTAAAAACATCAACTGGCGACTCTTATAGTCAAATCGTCAACATGATACATGTCGTACCTTTTTCACTTGTTTTTTCAAACAAATCTAACATAACATGAGAAGACCAAAGAACAAGAACAAAAAAGGGACAAATAAAAATCCTGACGTCGACAGGTGGTGACTCTGCTGGGGACACCAGTAAGAGGGCTTAAGCAGCTACTACAAGCTTTTCAAAAGCTGTTATATGCTGTGTGTGTGAATGTTGCATTTACATTTATGATGAATGTGTACGAATGTATTTTAATTTCTTGCCTTTTAAATATATATATCATGATATTAGTGCTTATACGTCATCATTTTTTTATAAGCGGTGAGACACGTTGTATGTGAATGTATGTTGTGTGGTTCCTCCACCAGGGAGGCTATCTGTCGGTGTTTGATTCTTTGGACTCAGAGGGAGACTAATTCCAATGAGCCTAGGAAAGACACCACCCAGATTCGCTCCAGGTTGAAAGACGAATTAACTTTCCGTCAAGTAGATTGCGATGATCCGGGAACCTTCATGCCAAAAAAAGCAGCGAGAGTAACCCTAATATAAAGGTGACCTTTGATAAACCAAACGTGGAGGAAAGTTTCTTCATGCTTTCCATTTTCTATTACTTATAAAAGCATTTACTTGTAATAATCATACCATATCAATCTCATTGTAATGGAAAATATGAAGAAATATGTGCACATGCATATTTAAAATTAGCATGTTATCCTGTATTACAAAAACAGCTAACATCCATTTTGCAGGATAATATTCCTAACACGGATACCCCACATAGCATGTAAACATTTACATTTTCCCTAAAAACTAAACTACATAAGTTTTTTGTAGGGAAACAATTGGGCATGTTACCCGCTCAAAATCCAAAAAGGCCACGAGCCTACAGCCAATCATGTCTTCTTTTGACCAGTCTAATCCCATTTCTCGAGAAGAATTTAACGGATTAAGTAAACAAATTATAGATTTGGTCGTCTTGCTTAAGGAATTGCATTAGTCTACTCAAGGCTCAAAGATGCCTACACATACAGAATCCTCTACACAAGGAGGAACACAAGGTTTGGATAAAAAAATCCAGAACTTCAGTTGGATACGACCAACAAAGACCCTGAAAACACCCATCTCAAAGGAGATCTAGACACCGGTGATATCAGGAAAAAGGTCCTTCAAATGGAAGAAACTATCCGTTCTCTCAAAGGGATTGGAAGACACGGGAGTGTTTCATATACTGACCTTTGCATATTCCCTGGTGTTCATTATCCAGAGAAGTTCAAAACCCTTGACTTTGAAAAGTATGACGGATTAGGGGATCCTTATACACATTTAAAGGTGTTCATTGGAGAACTTGGATCTTATGCAGAAAACGAAAAGCTCAGAATGTAGCTGTTCTAGAATAGTTTAACTGGAGAAGCCTGTTCGTGGTATACTAGACTAGACAACTCAAAAATTCATAGTTGGGAAGAGTTAGCTCACGCCTTCCTCACTCAGTACAGTTTTTAATCTCAAATGGCTCTGACCGCAGGTGCAGTTACCAAGGTCAAAAGCTTGATCTAATGAGTCTTTTAGAGAGTATGCTCAAAGGTGGAGGCGCCTTGCTGCTCAAGTTATTCCTTATATGACAGAGTTAGAAATGGTCATGACTTTCATTAACATACAAGAAGTTCCTTTTTATGAGAGAGTCTTAGCTAGTATTGGCAAACAATTTTCTGAAATGATCAAACATGGAGAGAGATGGTGAGATGGGATTGAAGTCAAGAAAAGATTCAAGACCTAATCGCTCTTTATAGTAGTTCTTGAGCACATCGATCGGAACTTATGGAAACAACCCCCGGAGGGTCCATAAAAAGAAAGAGGAGGATGTTTCCTTGATACTACAAGGTCAAAACGGCAGTCATAACATTCCTATACGGAGGAGAAACTACTCCCCTTTCTAAGCACAGTCTTCAAACCCTCTATTGCCTAAAGGTGGAGAAGCAAAGAGACCTCGAATGTTCACACCCTTAGGGGACTCGCTCAAGAATATTCTTGCTCTCAGAAGAAAATCACGCATCTTCTTCCACCAGCTAACCCTAATGGGAGGGTTTTCAATGCTACTCGAAAGTGTGCTTATCATGCCAGAGCACCTGGACATGATACTCAAGATTGTTGGGCCTTGAAACACAAGATCCAAGATTTGATATACAACGGTGAGATCGTGGTTACCAAACCAGATCAACCTCATGTGCAAGACAACCCTCTTCCTCAACACAAAGAAGAAGAGGTCAAGATGATTAGTTGGAGAAATGGACAGAGTTCTAATTTTAATGATTAATCATCCCAGACCATCAAAGACAGTGTTTACAGATGGGATATCACAAAGTTCCAATTTTTTATGGAACGAAAGATAAAAGCTCTTTGTAAGCAAGTAGAGCAATTGGCAGAACTGGTGATCCATCAGCATCAAGTCGCACGCCAATTACTCAACCAGGAGCATGCCTATCTCCTTCCTTTTGTTATGAATGCTTCATCACCACCTTCAAAAAGTGAAACACTGGAGGACAAGGTTGCGAAGAGAGAAAGTACTAAAGCCCGTCGGGATTTTGCTAATACAAGGGAATTTATATACCTGGGCCAACCTATGGAGGAGATATTTCAGATGCTAATCAACGAAGGAAGAATCACCTCCCTTCTACCTCCAATTAATCCCTGTTCAAGACGGTTCAACTTTGATGAAATATGTCAATATCATTCACATTCTCGCGGTTACATCACAGAAGAATGTTGGGCACTCCGCCATCTTATTCAGAATTTAATTGACAGCTGTGTCCTGCAGTTGGAAGACGATGACATTGTGCTACTCGAGAGTGGGAATACCTTGTGAGACCCCAGATTTTATGAATAAAGATTTAAATTTCTTGAATTTTTTTTTTGAATATTATGGAGTTAATTTGATATAATGTTATAGTTGTGGGTAGTATTTACAAATTTTTCAAAGTACACAAGTTGTTTTATAATGTTCGATTGGTCGGGGAATATTCGTTTTAACGAGGGAATATTCGTATGGCGACACAATCATTAGTGGACCCCACAATGTAATTATTGTCGGATTGAGAAAATGACAAATATTTTTATGAAAATAATGGCGGAAGTTTTCTTTATTATCTTGTTGAACTACTCGGTAGTAAAAGTACAAGAATACGATGTCTGGCGTGGTTGCATAGTAGTAACTGCGGTATTGATTATTGATGCTTACGTAAGAAGTAACTCAGTTATACTCAATTATTGCTACGAGAATTGTTGCATTATATCTCTCTCATATTATTGATTTGATTATTGTGTAGTATCATCCGCATTATATGATATATTATTAATTCAATAATTGAGGCGACAAAAAGTTATTCATATTATTAAATTGCAATATTTACAATGTCTAGAAGTTCTATCAAGGAGAGGTTTGGTCACCTAATTACGCACTAATAGGGAGAAATCCTTATTGGAAAGCCCCTTCTTTTCAGAAGCGACACGGTTGTTAAATATTACGAGTTATAATATTAATGATGAATGTTATTCAAAATCGAAGTTGAGCTCGGAGTTGAATTTGGAGAGCCTTGACGTGATATTTGAGTCCTAAGGAACGATGAAATTAGTAAAAATAGACTATAAACACAAATTTTTTGGGATTAACTTTTTGGTGAAAAGTCAACAGATTGACTTTTAGGGAAAAGTCAAACTTCAAAATTTCAAAATAAATTTTTTGATAATAATAGTTCTATTGTGTTGGAATTATTATTGTTAGAGAAAATCGACATTTAATTCGATAAAAATTGATGTCTGGAGGTTATATTGACTAATCGGGTATTTAACCTGATAAATGAGCAATTGATTGCTATTATTTCACATGATTATAACTATTTGTTCACATGTGTATACTATTGTTTCACATTCTTGTTACTATTAGGGGAGTTGGTGCAAGATTGATAATACTTGCATGACTAAGTTAAAAATGGAGGTATAGATGGAGTCTTATCTTGTAATTCGTATTTTCACATGTCAGAACTATTGATTCATATGATTTACTATTGAATCACATTATTTACTATGGGGGGAGGTGGTGCAAGTTTGATAATACTTGCATGACTAAATTAAAAATAAAGGAAAAGTTGGAGGTATTGTCTTTGTAATTTTTCGAGCCCCAAAACGTCAATTATTGAAACTATATTTTCTATAAATAGAAGCTCATTCTTCCTTCATTTCTCACCAATTCACTAAAGCTATAGAGCAATTATTATAGAGAGAAATTGTAGAGAGAAAATCTATAGAAGAAAAGAAGCTTGCTACCTCACTATTCCAGTATCTCAGTTTCTTCTGAGGTAAAGGATATTATTTCTTTCTTTCGTCTTTATGAAGAGAACTTTTGTTATCCCATTCTTTATTATTATGTTGGAATAACCTGTCTATGCGAAGTACCGCATACTTGGTGAAATTCTTCTGTTATTCCATTCTTTATTATTCTGTTGGAACATCCTGTCTGTGCTTTACGCATGACCTGGTTCCGTCTTTATTATTCATTGGAATATCACATCAGACGCTTTTACACCTAGGACTGGTTCCATCTTTATTATTACATTTGAATATATCGTATACATGTGTTTCTGGCCGGACTTGGTTAAAATCTTTATTATTACATTGGAATATCCATGCTCATGCGTTTCCTTGCCGGACTGGTTAAAATCTTTATTATACATTAGAATAACCTATCTCATGTCGGTCTACGCGCATGCTTGGTGATTTCTTTTGTTATTCCATTCCTTATTATACTCGGTTGGTTAAAGTGTTGACTTCTATACTCCATGAAATTAGTGGAATATCCTTGATATTTGTGCTTCATCCAAAGTATCTTTTCATGGAAATATTCTTACGAGCATTCTTGAATTTTACTTTACAAAGAAGTATCATGTTGAGAATTTGGGACGTTATTAGTTCTAAATAAATTAATTCTTGAACTTGTTTTATTGAATTCTTATATCATTGTCATCATCCTCTTATGTTTATATTTTTTTTTGAAAGTCATACGTGGCACATGTAGTGCATAGATGGACTTGGTATGATTATGACCGAGATTATTCGATTGTAATCATGACCAAGTAATGTTACAAATGATGTGGTAAAAGTCCTCATTGGCCCGTAGTGCATTGATGGACAGTTGTTGGCATGATCATGACCATTGATGAATACATGAATGTCCTTGGCCCATAGTGCATGGATAATTTGTGGTTGTGATACTAAAGAATATCCTTGGCCATAGTGCAGGGGTGATTCGATGATGTGGATTATTTATTAAGCTGAGTCTCAGCGATAAAAGTGATGAAAATATTTTAAATCATAAAAGATAGTAGATTTTATTCTCTACTTGACTCTTTTAATGGATTGCTTGTTCCGCTGTAGTTAAACTTGATGTCTATTGTATTTTATCATTTTAACATTATTAAAGACTAATGATAATTTATTCTGCATTATCTTAGTCATAATATTTCTTACTGGGCTAGTTGAGCTCACCCTTTTACTTTCATTGTTCTCTTCAGGAAATGAGAATATAGCTGGGACGAGTCGGGAAACGGAGTGACAGTCCAGATGATAGCATTAGTAGTTCTCACTATTCTGCTAAATAATGTGATAATAAATGTAATGAGGATTGAATTTGAGTTTGTATACTGTCTTTGAGGACTCCATTGAGAGTGGATATTGTCTAGAAGGCAATATTCTTGATTAAACTCTCAGTTTATGTTTTGTCGTATTTTACACGGACACGGTTGTTAAATAAGTTGTATTTGATTTATGTACCATGTATTTGGCGACTCAAGATGGGTGATGTATACCTATTTTGGGGCGTCACATACTATCTACCAAATGGAAGGATTAGTAGCGATAATATCTACCGAGGCTAATGACCTTTGTCGGACCATTTCCCATACAAGCAATTCAACTCAAAGGAGCTAACAATCCTTTGAAACTGGTTTCACCAGAGCCAATTTCTTTATCTTTCAGACCACGGTATCCTTTTATCAGCTTACACAAAGTCCCATGGAATTATGGAGAAGCTGAAGGATCCACGTCTCATACTACTGCCACAGTGTCGAAGGAAAATCCACGGTATCTTCCTTAGAGGGTGATGAAGCCCGCCATAAAAGCAAAGGGGAAGATTCCCATGGAGAAAATTGAGAAATTCCTCCGCACTATTGGCCATAATGAAGCCAAGGAGGTTCTAAGCTTAAGAGAAGCTCCACATCAAATCTCAATACTAGACTTGGTTTTCTCTTCCGAGGATTACAAGAAGATCTTATTGAAGGTTTTGGAAGAAGCCTACTTACCGAAATCAGTGGATGTGGAAAAATTTCAACATCTGGTTGATCACATTTTTCACAACAATGTGATATCTTTCACTGATGATGACATACTGCCCGAAGGGACCGGTCATTGCAAGCCATTGCACATTGCAGTTTTGTCCTCCGGGTATATGTTAGCTAGAGTTTTGATAGATGGAGGTTTGTCTCTGAATATCTGTCCTTATGCCACTTTGGTGATGATGAATGTCAATCTCAAGCGGATCCGAAGTAGCCATACGGTTATCGAAGCTTTTGATGGATCCCGACGAAACGCCATCGGAGAGATTGAGCTGCCAGTGGAGATTGGTCCAAACACATTTAATGTATCCTTTCACGTCCTCAAGATAGATTTAGGATACTGACTACTATCGGGGAGACCATGGATCCCACATGGTGGAGTCGTCCCTTCTACACTATATCAACAACTTAAATACATTGTCAATAATAGCCTAGTCACTTTCAATCTCATATTTGGAATGTCTTGAACAAGGAAACCTACCACTCATCAACTTCAATTCGTGAAGTTGAGCCGACCAATTTTCATACTTTGGAAGTAAGCAACACACAATACCATCCTATTGGGCGCCACTTCCTGCGTCCAAGATTTCGCGAAGTGATGGTAGCTACCCAAGAAATGATGTCATTGGGTCATCACGGCTGACAAAGGATGGGTAAAAATCAAGCAGGTATTAAGCACCCAATTCATATGTCGGTCAAATTGGGACAACCGGACTAGGCTATTACATCGGTTCGGTCCATAGGAATCCTCACAAGCACAAACAGATTCCTCAAGCTTACGCCCACGACGATTCTCTCCACCTGCACCTCATGAGCTGATACAATCTCCAATAAAGGTGCCAACCCTTGTTATGCTCATGCTATTTTCCAAACCAGTACCATTTAAAGCAAAAGAGGTCCTGATCCCTGATCCCGAAGTGGAAGAAAGGGAACAAAATGTAAACATGACATCGCCTTGATGATGTCAGGCATACGCATCATTGTCCATGATGAACATACAAATAAATACACCCCAGACGATGATTGCCTAGATGTTATGGTCATCATTCGGGAAAAGGAGGATGATGATAGCCCCTCCATCACTGCAGTCCATCAGGACTTTACTCTCGACAATTGGAGCAGCACTCCATGCATTGGTCGACGAGGGTAAAACGGGCAGAAATCCTTATACCTTGTAGATAACTTTAATTACTTACTTATCTATACAGTATTAGCACTTATTTTATCAGTACATGCTAAAAATTTTGTATGATTAAACAGTTTCATATATTAACTGAAAGCATATTTTGTTTCAGGACTCTGAATTTAGATGTGCATGTACTTGCTGATGAGGTGCCTTTTCTCCGCAAGGACTGTAACTTTGATGAAAAGTTGGACTCAAACTTGATGGAAATACAAGAGGACATTGAGATACCTCAGGAGATCAAAGAATGGGTCGCAGACAAACCTAAACCCAACCTTGATCAAACCACTTCTTTCAATCTTGGAACCTTAGAAAGCCCTAAGCTAATCCAGATTGGTTCAGACCTAACCCCAAACCAACGGAATGACATGGTTGCGCTACTAACCCAATTCCAGGATGTGTTTGCATGGTCTCACGAAGACATGGTGGGTTTTTCCACTGACATTGTCCTTCATTGCCTTCCCATTAAAGAGAGATACAAGCCAGTCAGGCAGAAGCTCGGGCGATTGAAACCCGAGTGGAGTTTAAAGGTGAAAAAAGAAATTGTGAAACAATTTCAAGCTGGCATTATCATGGTGTCTACATATCCGGAATGGATATCCAATATAGTCCCCATGCCTAAACCAGGAGGAAAGGTGAGAGTTTACGTGGATTATCGGGATTTGGACAAAGCTTTCCTTAAAGATAGCTTTCCTGTGCCCTTTATCCATATTCTTATTGACAATACTGCTCAATACGACATGTACTCCTTTGCGGATTGCTTTGCGAGGTATCATCAAATTATGGTCGCTGAGGAGGATCGTGAGAAATCTGCTTTCATCACGCCTTGGGGAACCTTCTGCTATAGACGGTTGTTATTTGGCCTCATCAATGCCGGAGCAACCTATCAGCGAGTTATGATGGCTCTTTTCCATGACTAAATGCACAAGGAGATAGAGATCTACGTGGATGACATCATTGTCAAGTCCCAAAGGGAAGAAGACCACTTAGACCATCTCAGAAAGCTTTTTAATAGGTTGCGTAAGTACAACTTGAAGTTGAATCCAACCAAGTGCGCCTTTGGTGTTAAATCAGGCAAGTTGCTAGGTTTCCTAGTCAGCCACAAAGGGATTGAGCTGGATCCCACCAAAATCCAGGCCATCAAGGAAATGCCCATTCCTCAGACAGAGAAGGAAATACGGGGATTTTTGGGAAGAATCAACTTCATTAGCAGTTTTATCTCCCAACACACAGCAACCTGTGTGCCCATCTTTAAGCTGTTAAGGAAGAACTCCTCCATGAAATGGAATGATAAGTGTTAGAAAGCCTTCCTTATAATCAAAGAGTAGTTGGTTAATACTCCTACTTTGGTACCACCCAGGGATGATGTTCCCATGTTCATGTACCTGTCCATTAATGACAATGCTATGGGCTGCATGCTGGGGCAAAAAGATAATAGAGGCGAAGAACGAGCTATCTATTACCTTAGCAAAAGATTCAGTAGCAGTGAACACAAGTACACTCTGATTGAGAAGACTTGTTGTGCTTTAGCATGGGCTTCCATGAGGTTATGGCATTACCTCCATGGTCATACAACCCATCTCATATCCGGCATTAATCCTTTTAAATATATGTTCAGTAAGTCCATACGGAATTATCAGCTATCCAGATGGCAGTTGATTCTACAACAATTTGACATCGTCTCACGTGATATAAAAAGTCCATTCTGGTCAAGGAATTGCGGATCAATCGGCCTCACTTTTGTAGGGACTTCAAACCTGAAACATACTTCCCGATGAAGGGTAATGGCGATTCAAAGAACACCATCGAGACGATGCATGCCGTACGTGGAAAATATATTTTGATGGAGCTGTTAACACAGAAGGCTCTGGAGCTGGAGCAGTTCTAGTATCCATCACGGGGGAGCAGTATCCCGTTGCCGTCAAATTGCAGTTTGTCAGCACCAACAATACAAATTGAGTATGAAGGTCAGATCATGGGGCTAAAACTTGCCCGTTCAATGGGCATCAGCGATTAACTTGTCTTTGGGGATACCGAATTGGTAATCAAACAATCCACAGTGAATCTATCAAACTAAGGAACTATATTCTTGCCTTACCACCATCGGCAAGTTTTATAGATGGCTTTAGAGTTCAAGAAATCTCCTTTCTACACATTCCTCATAATAGGAATGATTTTGCGGATGCACTAGCAACGCGTTGGCCTCCTTGATTCACATACATGACAAGGAAAACATGCCAAGCATCACATTTGCCCTACAAAAGGCCCCAGTCTATGGGAATTATGTTGGAGAAGTATCGGATGAGCTACCTCCCATCCACAACCCTTGGTATCAACATATCAAGGAGTATCTGCGAGATAGATCTACACACTACCGAGGCGAGCCCGATTGAAAAGAAGGTCGATCCATCGAATGGCTATGAAATTCTACGACGGAGAGCATGCACTCTACAAAAGAGATGCAGGATTAGGTCTCCTCAGATGTCTGGACAAAGACCAAGCTCAGAGGCTCATAGTTGAGATCCATGGTGGAGTATGTGGCCCACACATGAGTGGACCCCTACTTGTTAAGAAAATCCTCAGAATAGGGCATTATTGGCTTACGCTCAAAGCTGACTGTGATGATCACGTCAAAAGGTGATATCAATGCCAAATTCATAGAAATGCCATCCACGCCCCTCGAAGGGAACTCCCACAACATGAGCTCACCTGGACCTTCTCAATGTGGGGAATGGGCGTGATCGGGCCCATCGAGCCAAAAGCCGATAATGGACATCGATTCATATTCACCATGATCGACTACTTCACCAAATGGGTAAAAGCGACCTCCTTCCCTGGGTTACCAAAGAAATCATCATTGCTTTTATCAGAAACAATATCATTTGTCGATATGGACAACCAGAGGTTATCGTGTCAGACAATTCTAAAAACCTTAACAACAAAATGATGGAGGAGTTATGCAGTAAATTCCACCTCAAACACCTTAACTCCATCATCTACCATCCAAAGATGAATGGTGCTGTTGAAGCGGCTAATAAAAACATCAAGAAGATCATGCAGAAAATGTCTTCCAATCACAAAGGATGGCTTGAACTCTTGTCTCTGACTTTATTAGCCTCTGGAACTTTAATGCGTTACTTCACCGGGCAACCCCTACTCATTAACCTATGGGATGGAAGCGATTGCTCTCCGTAGAGGTGGAAATGGAATCCCTCAGAGTGTTAATAGACGCTCAGCTGGATGAAGACCAATGAGTACAAGACAGGTATCACCAATTGTCTCTAATAGACGAAAGGCGAACTGCGGCTATCTTCCATGGTCAGTTATATCAGCAAAGGATCGTAAGATCCTACAACAGAAAAGTCCGGCTATGGTAATTTAAACAACACGACTTGGTTTTGAAGAAGATCATTGACAACCAAGATCAATCTAAGGGAAAATTTTCTCCTAACTGGGAGGGCCCGTTTGTTGTCAAGGAGGTATTGACAGGAAGCGCTCTCAGACTAAATGAAATGGACGGCGATGAATTTCCACAGCTCATCAACTCAGACACCGTGAAACGATACTATGTCTGAGGTTATCATCAGGCAAATATCCTGGATTTGGATCATCAGATCACCAGTCATTCCGGTTTTTTAACCCTTTTTACATACTTTTCTACCCCTCAGGGAAATATACACTTCAAACCAGCAGCCTGGTTTCACCTCATTTCAAACTCTTCATACAATTTTGGTTATCCCCCCAGGGATTAAACCTTTTCGCACCTGTTGCAAAATCCCAAATTTTACGAATAAAGATTTATTTTCTCGAAATATTTTTTTTCAAAATTATGGTGTGGATTTGAGATAATGTTATAGTTGTGGGTAATATTTATAAATTTTGCAAAGTACGCAAGTTGTTATATAATATTTGATTGGTCGGGGAATATTCGTTTTAGCAGGGAATATTCGTATGACGACACAATCATTGGTGGAGCCCACAACAGAATTATTATCGGATTGAGAAAACGACAAAAATATTTTTATGAAAATAACGGTGGAGGTTTTACAGTTAAAACTGTTGAACTACTCGGTAGTAAAAATACAAAGATGTCTGGCGTGGTTGCATAGTAGTACTACCAGATTGATTATTGATGCTTACGTGAGAAGTCACTTAGTTTTGTTCAATTATTGCTATAGTAATTATTGATAGTATCTCACGCTATTTGATTTAGTTATTGTTGATATTTTATATATTATTAAATCAATAATTGAGACGACAAAGTTATTAATATTATTATTTGCAATATTAACGATGTCTAAAAGTTCTGTCAAGGAGAGGTTTGGTCACCTAATTGCACGCCATGATAGGAGAAATCCTTATTAGAAAGCCCTCTTTCCGAAAATGACCTGGTCGATTAATATTGCAAATTATAATAATGATGATAAATGTTGTTAAAAATATTGAGAGAATTTTTATGATGTAGTTGTTATAAATTTTGCTTATTATTTGGATTTCCATTTGCCCATTTTTAAATAAATCGGTAGAAAGTTATTCAGTATATTTATAATGGGACCACTTGTGATTATGAGATGTTGGTGGGAGGGGGACACGTGGGACCCACGATGGAAGAAAAAAAATGGGTGGGGGGGGATCTTAAAAATTTTTCACGGGAGATGATGTTTTTCAAACCAACATGTGATTATATATATATATATATATTTATATTATATTTTGTTTTATTAGTTAAATATATTGAAATCTTGTAAATTGAAGGTTGCGTATGATATCAGTAAGTTGATGAATTATTTCGTCTGTGAGAAAAATCCTTACACAGTGCATTTCCATTCTCCTATAAATAGAAGCTCATTCCTTCATTATTTCTTACGAATTCACTGAAACTCTAGAGAGAGAAATTATAGAGAGAAAGAAGAAAAGTGTTCTCCTACTTCACTACTCTTATATCCAGTTTCTTTTACGGTAAGGGGTATTATTTATTTCATATTCGCCTATTTATATTATTATTTTTGTATTCAGTAAGGAATTTTTTGTTAAATATTCATAAGGAATATTATTTTCGTTCAATATTATACTTGCCTGTCAAAACTCTCTTTCTTTCTAGCTATATCTCTCTAAGATACATGATCAGTGAAGATAATTAGATAATATTTATTTTGCTTGTTTTAGATTGTTTTCTTTCTCATTCTGAAAATGCCAGCTTGCCTCGTTGAGGCTTTCTCTCTCTATATATTTGTTCTTCACCCTCATCAATTATTTATATATGTATTATTATTCATGAATTTACAAGTTATGGAGTATATGGATTTTATTTCTGGTGTCTACCATAATTTTTCCTCTCACAGGCCCACATGCACTACATATATTATTATCACTTGAATACATGCATTGCATGTTGTTATTAACACTTGAATAGATAGTATACAAGAAATTATTAAGACCCACAACTTTATTATTATTATTATTAAGTACTAGAGTACACTGTAATTAAATTTTGAATATATCATTTAGATCTGTAAAGGATATTATTATTATTATTATTGTAAGGGATATTATTTGTTGTACTCGTAAGGGATATTATTTGTTGTACCTGTAAGGGGTATTATTTCTTTCTTTCGTCTTCATGAAGAGAACTTCTGTTATTCCATTCTTTATTATTATGTTGGAATAACTTATGCCATGTGAATAATCGCATACATGGTAAAAATTCTTCATTATTCCATTCTTTATTATTCCATTGGAACATCATGCGTGCTTTACGCATGACTGGTTCCATTATTTATTATTACATTGGAACATCCTGCTTATGCGCTTTTACGGGGACTGGTTAAAATCTTTATTATTCTGTTGGAATATCCACATCACATGCATGCGTTTTCTGTGGGACTGGTTAAAATCTTTTTATTACATTGGAATAACCTGCCTATGTGGTCTATCGCATGCCTGGTGATTTCTTTTGTTATTCCATTCTTTATTATACTCAGTTGATTAAAGTTTTGACTTCTATACTCCATGAAATTAGTGGAATATCCTTGATATTTGCGCTTCATCCAGTATCTTTTCATGGAAATATTCTTCTGAGCATTCTTAAATTTTACTCTATAAAGAAGTATCATGTTGACAATTTGCACGTTATTGGTTCCTGGACAATTTAATTCTTGAACTTGTTTTATTGAATTCATATATCATTGTCATCATCCTCATGTTTATATTATGTTGAAAGTCATATGTGGCCTGTAATGCATAGATGGACTTGGTATGATTATAACCAGGGATTATTTGGTATAATCATGACTGTAATGTTACAAATGATGTGGTAAAAGTCCTCATTGGCCCGTAGTGCATTGATGGACAGTTGTTGGCATGATCATGACCATTGATGAATACACGAATATCCTTGGCCCGTAGTGCATGGATAATTTGTGGTTGTGATACTAATGAATATCCTTGGCTATAGTGCAGGGATGATGTGGATTATTTATTGTCGAGTCCCAAAGTGATAAAAGTGATGAAAAACCTTTTAAATCATAAAAGATAGTAGATTTTATTCTCTACTTGACTCTTTTAATGGATTGCTTATTCATTGTAGTTAAACTTGATGTCTATTGTATTTTATCGGTTTAACATTGTTGAAGACTAATGATAATTTATTCTCGCATTATCTTAGTCATAATATTTCTTATTGGGCTAGTTGAGCTCACACTTTCTTTCCTTTGTTCTCTTCGTGAAATGCGAATATAATTTGGGACGAGTCGAGGAACGGAGTAATGGTCTAGAGGATAGCATTAGTAGTCCTCACTATTCTGTTAAATAGTGTGATAATAAATGTAATGAGGACTGAATTTTAGTTTGTATACTGTCTATGAGGACTCCATTGAGAATGGATATTGTCTAGAAGGCAATATTCTTGTTTAAACTCTTAGTTTATGTTTTGTCGTATTTTACACGACAGTTGTATACTTAAGTTGTATTTGATTTGTGTACCATGTATTTGGCGACTCAAGATGGGTGATGTATACCTATTTTGGGGGCGTCACACCTGCAGTTTATCCTGAAGATGGGATTAAAATTTTCTACGCTTGCAGCTTGTCCTGAAGACGGGATCAAACTTTTTCACACCTTCAGTTTGTCCCAATCATGGGATCAAACTTTCTTCTCCCCGCAGTATAGCCTGCACATGGGATTCATACTTCTCTTTGGCTACAAATCTTCATAATGGGGCGAACTACGTCGACATGATCTCCCTGATACCCAGGAGTACGAAGGCAACCATATTCTATATGGCCTGGTCGCAATAAAACCAAAAAAAAATATAAAAAAAAACATTTCTGCCATTTCTCTATAAAAACATACAAAAACACTTCTACCTTTCTCTACATAAACCAAAACAACAAAAATATTTCTACACCCTTCTTCATCAATAAAGCTTCTATACCCATTTACACCTTTCACATTCAGCGTTGAACCTCTTACACCAGGGGGGAACTACGTCAACCTGATCTCCCTGATACCCGGGAGTACGTAGGCAACAATATTCTATATGGCCCGGTCGCAATAAAAAAAACAACAAAAATATTTCTGCCCTTTTTTCTACAAAAACAAAAAATAACAAAAACACTTCTACACCCTTCTTCATCAATAAAGCTTCTACACCCATTTACACCTTTCACATTCAGCATTGAACCTCTTACACCAAGTTCGAACTTCACGAGACTGATCTCCTCTTCAATAGAGTGCGTGGCGACCATCTATGGTTCGATCTAACCCCATACCAAAAAATAAATACTTGTCACACGATCTTTGGGATCAAACTTCAATCCACCACATTTCATCCGGACGGACCAAAGGGATGGAACTACCTAACCTCTTCTCATAAATAGGAGATTCGGTGACCATCTAAGCTGCGGTTGTGCCTCAAAGAGCAACACCAATCCATAAGAGATGGAATTAACTAGGCTTCTCACAAATAGGAGTACTGGCGACCATCTATGGTGTGGTCAATCTCAGAGAGGAAAATCCACACTCCTCTCCACATCTACATCCAGAAACCAATCCCAATACACCAAAGATGGTAGGGATATACACAGATCAATGATCCGTTTTGAAAGATCCTGTGACATCTCAATGTCCACACGTCAAGGATGAGTTCAGAATGCATTAAGATCACAAGTCCTGAAGAAATAGACAAACATCAAGCAAGTATCAAGGCACAACTGAAAGGGAAGTGAATCAAAAAATATTTCCCTGCCATATATAATACTATTTGATATATACATATATGCTGTACATGACAAAATGTTTAAGCTAGTCTGTGCAGGAAAATACAAGTCTATCTACGGATCTGTGTGTATGCGGACTATCAGATCTAACATAGCATCCTCTCTGAAGAAGGAGGTAAAGCTGCAAGCTCCTGCCCAATGGTATCTACACGAGCTATCAGATCCGAGGCTAACTGTATGGTGGCGTGATGCTCATCAATGTATGCACTCATATCGGCAAGGATCTGGGGTCGTAAGGATCTCATTGAAATCTTTATGCATGACGGCCTATCCCGGGACAGAGATAGGCGTGACATCCCACTATACAATCAATGCATTTCTGGCTGATCTAGCCTCATCCCTCTCTAATAGAGTTGCGTCTCTCCCATCAAGAGTTTTCAACATCAAGGCCTTAACCTGATCTCTCTCAAAGGTCATCAAATGTAGACTCTGCTCCAGATACTGTACTGAATGCTGAATCACAGTAGCACTCATAGTGGGAGAATCCATCACAAATGCTGGCAACCCAGTAGTCAAATCCTCCCTGATGGGAATATCAGTCTCTCCATAGGCTCCTTATCATCGAAATCAGTCCCCTATACCATGGATACTACCGCAGCCGATGCAGTCTCTGTCTCCATCCATGCGAAATACTCTGCAGAATAACCCGGATGGATGATAGAAAATGCAACTAGCTCTCGCTGATCCCAACAGGCATACAACCTAGATCTATCCTCTGTTGATAAGTGGCGAGAAACGAAGCGCTGACTCGATGCCCCCTTTAAAGGATGAAAATCCTAGAACTAGTCAAACTAACGCATCACGGCCAGTGGGTGGTAAGTAATCATGCCCCTCAAGCCAGCCAGAGGGAGATAATCCATGCCCGGAGCATGAGTGATGAAGTCAGTAGGGCTTAACCGAGTCGGAGTCTGTACTGCGGCAATATATCAAACGGATCTCCGATCCCTGCAAGGAAAGCTGACCAAGATGCAGCATCTATACACTCCGCAGGCTAAAAGAAGTATGACATGGCTATATCATGGGTGAAACAATACCCATGCCATCTGAAAGTGCCAATCGGTCTCAAGTGTTATATAAACCACATGTATCTTGGATGACAAAGCGCCTAAGAACACTCTCACGATAAGTGCGGCGATGATTTGGCCGACCTCGAGTCTCTACTATGATCATCGGTATGATGGTGTGACCCTCCACGAGAGCTCTCAACGCCATAATGACGCCTAATGTCCAACTCATCCATGTGTGCTGGTGGCATGTAGACATCTGACGATGACATACAATAGCAAAGACATCTACTCTGGCTAGACGCCATTGATCCTCCAGTACAGTGAAATCCCCGGAATATTGTGCATAACTATCCTCTGATCCAAATCTATCAAATAGAAAATGCTGGGATATCACATGGCCAGATGTAAGCTCATCCTGAACCGCCCTATGCCTCAATCCAGTAAGGGTCATAAACTGCCTACTCATGTCTCCAATAGCCATATACACACAAGGTCTGTCCAGTGGCAGCATCATCAAACGTGCATACTCCTCCAGAGTAGGAGTCAACTCCTAGGTTCCATATCAGAAAACCTGCCTCTCCGATACCTAGTGCTCCAACATGCCCTCCACGAATCCTGTGGGAACCTGAAACATCAGGAGAGTCATAGTATGTTGTAATAACTGATCTACAGTCACCCTGTCTAAAGGTGACATACTATCATACCACGATCTCAGACGGGATGCCGCCAATACTGGTGGGGTATGATCAATACTGACTAATCGTCAAGAAGACATCTCAGACGGTAGTAGTGTTCATAAGACCATCCAGGGGTCAATGCTGAATATCTCTGGACATACATACATATGCATAACATAATACATGCATGATGATAAATAGATGGCAATATGATATAGGAAATGGAAAATAGTACATAAATTCCTAAGTATATCAACATCTAATACATCTCTGTGCAGCTAGAAATACAGGGAAATAGGGAACAGACGCCCTACATCTAACAAAGGCCAAATCAGGAATACATAACCTACGCGATTGAGGGGAATAGCTTGAAATCTTGGTTTTCACGGGCCAAAATTTGGCTTCACATATCACTCATTGGTATTCGCCTAAATGCAAGGTATACTATACCAATGACCTCAACTTTTAAAAATTATGCTCGGCAATGCCTCACACAGGTCCGATGCCGCCAAATATAGGGTCGTAACCCTAAAAGACATGTTCCTCGGTGGGAGTCACAACGCCGATTTCATTCATTAATAAAATATCCCCAGCGGGGGTCACAGCGTAGATTTTCACTCATCCACGTATCCCCGGCGGGGGTTACAACGCATTCTTCGTCTATGAACGAAGCCCCGGCGGGGGTTACAACGTAATTTAACTATTGATATACTTGTTAATGAAGGTCAAGCAGCCTTGACGTCATTTCATCCGATGACAAGTAAACCCATCGAAGCATCGGAGGCCATTCGATGATCTCATCCATCAGTACACTTATCCATAACCTTCCCCGGCGGGGGTTACAATGCAATTCAACCATTGATATATGCGTCAATGAAGGTCAAACAACCTTGACATGTTCCCAATGGGGTCACAATATAATGCAACCATTGATACACACATTAATGAAGGTCAAGCAACCTTGATAGTTGGCCCAACAGGATCTATCCGGTGATATACATATCGGTGAAGGTCGTAGCCCTAACAATACATATTGTTGGTAGTAACTCGACAGAGGTGGTATATATCTTGGTGACACAAACCGAGAAGACCATCCTCATCGGAGAGGGTCGATGATGGAATATGTTATACACATCCTCAAATGCAGAAAGCTTTATCCCCACATATCTCTTGCATGAGAGGCACATCTTGAGTAAAAGTCGTATAAAGGATCTAGGACTTTGGTGATAAACCCAACGTCAACATCCTTGAAGACTTGGATCACACATCCAAGACATTCTTGATTGTCATCCTCGATAGGATTAACGAGGAATCAAAATCATCCCATCATGTTGGAAAATAATCCGATAACATACATGCATCATACATTTGCATCATGTTTCTACACATGGCATCATGTTTATCTTGTTGCATTTCAAGTGTCTAGGATTCTTTATCCTATCCATGCCTTTCATTGCATGAATATGATAAAGAGGGCATCTATTGACACTCAAAATTTTCTACACACACCGCTATTAACATTGCGGGGAGGGCGATTCGTCTTTCGGAGATAACCCTTGAAGACGGCTCATATTTATTTATTCGAATACCACCGAAGTTCAGGCTCAACCTCGAACACACACCGGAGTATCGGCCCAACCTCAAGATAACCCTTGTTTCGTCCTTGGAGATAACCCCAAGGAATGTTGTTGCAGTTTAGACGATAACCTCGGAAATGCTTGTTTCAAACGCATGCAATCAGCTTCAATCTCAATCCTCCTACCTAGGCACTCATTCCAAAGACCCGAAGATAACACCGAGAAGACAGGCACACTTAAAGATGACCCTGCGAATTTCAAACACTTGCAACAGTCCAATCTCAGATGTAATCCTAAGCAACGTCTGCTTAGTCAGCTAAAACCGGAGATAACCCCGGTAAGGGACAAAATTGTCATCTTGCCACCTCAACCCCCAGAACGCCGTCTCAGCATTTCATACATACATTTCTACACAACAATGTCCCATAAGAGCCAAGGAGTTCCAATCCCGAGTGACTATTACGCGTGGCAGCACACCAGATAGAATTTAAAGCTTGAAGACCATGGGCATGGTCCCCTATTCCTGACTTTGTACAACCTCTAATCCAATGTCATTCGCGACAAAATCCAGAAGAAGGTCTTGTACACCTCGTTCGGATGCTCGGATTGAAGTTCTACAAGTTCGAGTGAACATCACAGTGCATGTACTTCGAGACGGTGGGACCATGAAGCCCGGGGCACCGGGCGGGCAGCATGATTACATCTGCTGACTCTGGCAGTACACTCATGCGCCACCACTCTATAAATATAGAGCTTGGGGTGGCCATATTCAAGAGAAAAAGAGGCGAGGAAGCCCTGCCCAATTTTCTCTGTACACACCCTATATTGAGTGTTTTCTCATTTTAAACACCTATTAGCTCACATATAGCTACATTTTTACCGGGGGCAGCTGAGTGTTTATCCAATTAGAGTCATAGAAGCCTGCTTTGGCAGCCCACTGTAAGCCTTCTCACACTCTATAAAGCCTTTCTCTTCATCTTTGCACACATTATTCTTCACGTTGAGAGTCGTTGTTTTTTTATATGCAGGACTTGATCCGTGGTTTTCATTTTTGTCTATATATATATATACTTATATATGTATATATTTATATATGGACTAACATTATCGAGTTATGCCTCGATTGAGCCTAGAGTTATGTCTAGAGCGTTTACTTGCTTATATATATATATATATATATATATATATATATATATATATATATATATATATAAATATATATATATATATATATATATATATATATTACAAATTCATATATATAGTATATATATATATATAATGACAAATCATTTGAAATGATAAACCGAAGTTAGGGATTTAGAAACATCTTATCGTTCTTTCATATATATATATATATATATATATATATATATATATATATATATATATATATATATATATACTTACATTCTGTCGGGCACAGAGTTTACTTCGTGGCCTTTTAATGTTTTATTTACATTTATCGTCCTTTGGAGTTTACTTTTGTGGCGGTTGATCGCTTTTCTTGCTTTATTTCCATTACGTCCCTTTGGAGTTTACTTCATGGCGGTTGATCATATTCTTGCTTTATTTACATTTCGATCCACTATGGAGGTGCTTCGTGGTGGTTGATCATGTATATATATATATATATATATATATATATATATATATATATATATATTTACCGCTTTTATATATTTATATTTCGATCCCCCATGGAGGTGCTTCGTGGTGGTTGAACATATACTGTATATATATATATATATATATATATATATATATATATATATATATATATATATATATATATATATATATATATATATTTACAGCTTTATATATATATCGCTTATTGCTTTCATATAAAGCTGGGCATCATGTGAGCCTAGGAATCATGTGATCACCGATTGATCTCATTGAATCTAGATTCGGTTCCGTGATGGATATTTTCATTTATAAGCGACTTGTACATTATTTACTGATGTCTGCGAATTTCCTTAGATGGCTTTCATGCCCATGAGGAGTTGGCATTTCTTGTATATTATTTTCTCGAAGATGCTTCGCATCTCGAAAATAAAAGCAAACAGTTTGAACATTTAATAATAAAATGGAAGTATGAAAAGGTCTCAATTACTTTTGAGCACATGGTTTGAAAAATCTCTTTTTACAAAACTTCACTGTTATATCATGTTTAAAACTGAATTTTTCATATAAATTCAAACCCTTTGTATATAGGTGTGAAGTGTGACGTCCCCAAAATAGGTATACATCACCCATTCTAAGTCGCCAAATACATGGTACATAAATAACTACAACTTTATTAATACAATTATCGTGTAAAATACGACAACACATAAACTGTGACGCCCCTAAAATAGGTATACATCACCTATTCTGAGTCACTAAATACATGGTACAGAATTCAAATACAACTTAATTATACAACTGTCGTGTAAAATATGAAAAAACATAAACTGGGAGTTTTAATACGAATATTGTCTTCTAGACAATATCCACACTCAAATTCAATCTTATTATAATTATTATCACATTATTTCACAGAATAGTGAGAACTACTAATGCAACCATCTGGACCATCAATCCATTCCCCGACTAGTCCCAGCTATATTCTCATTTCCTGAAGAGAACAGTGAAAAAAAAGGGTGAGCTCAACTAGCCCAGTAAGAAATATTATGACTAAGATAATGCAGAATAAATTATCATTAGCCTTCAACAGTGTTAAACTGATACAATATAACAAACATCAAGTTTAACTGCAACAGAACAAGCAATCCATTAGAAGAGTCAAGTAGAGATTAAAATCTACTATCTTATATGATTTAAAAAGGTTTTTCATCACTTTTCTCGCTGAGACTCAACTTAATAAATAATCCACATCATCGAATCATCCCTGCACTACAGGCCAAGGATATTTTTTTAGTATCACGACCAGGAATTATCCATGCACTACGGGCCAAAGATAATCGTGTTTTCATCAACGATCCTGATCATGCCATAAAATAATTCATCTTTGCACCCTTGGCCGAAGAGAATCCATAACAATAATCATACCAAAAACTGTCCATCAATGCACTACGGGCCAATGAGGACTTTTTTCATATTATTTGTAACATTACGGTCATGATTATACCGAATAATCCCTGGTCATAATCATACCAAGTCCATCTATGCACTACAGGCCACAGATGACTTTCAACATAATATAAACATGAGGATGATGACAATGACATAATAATTGAATAAAACAAGTTCAAGAATTAATTTTAAAAATTTATAAATTAATTTATCCAAGAACCAATAACGTCCAAATTGTCAACATGATACTGCTTTGTAGAGTAAAATTCAAGAATGCTCAGAAGAATATTTCCATGAAAATCTTTGGATGAAGCGCAAATATCAAGGATATTCCACTAATTTCATGGAGTATAGAAGTTTATATTTTAACCAAATGAGTATCATAGAATATATGAAAGCGCAATGGTTTTTCACCGCCACGCAGTAATCACGTAAAGCGATGATCATTTCCACAATTTAATAAGAAATGAATATGAAGGGTCATTCACCATGCATGTGGTAATCCACATAGACAAAGTTATTCCAATGAATAATAAAGAATGGAATAAATGAAGAATTCACCATGCATGCGATAGGCCGCACGAGACAAGTTATTCTAACGAGAATAATAAATAATGGAATCAGTCATGCAGAACCTTACGAGATAGGATATTCAATGAATAATAAATAATGGAACTAGGTCATGCGTAAATGCACAAACGGGATATTCCAACAGAATAATAAAGAATGGAATAACAAAAGACTTCATCGGGCATGCGATAGACCGCATGCACGGAGTTATTCCAAATGTAATCATAAAGAATGAAATAATAGAAGAATTTCACCATGTATGCGGTACTTTTTGCAGACAAAGTTATTCCAACATAATGATAAAGAATGGAAGAATGGAAGAATTTCACCAAGTATAGGGTAGCTCAGATATAAAGGTTATTCCAACGTAATAATAAAGAATGGAATAATGAAGTTCTCTTCATGAATCTGAAAGAAATAATACCCCTTACTTGAAAAAAAGAAGAGTATTCGACGGGTAGAGCGGGAATATACTTGAAGAAAACTTGCACTATCTTCTACGCTCAAAGCTTTCTTAAACTCTAAAGAAATACGCCGAGATTATAGAAGAAGAATTCTCGAATTTTCGGTGTGATTTTCAATTCTAACTAAGCATCTTATTTATAGGAGAATGGAAAGGATACTATGCAATAAAATATAATATATTCTATATAATTATATAATAAAACAAAATTTATAATATATATATATATATATTATTTAAAAATCTAATAAAACAAATAACTTTATAAAAGTATTACATTTTATATAAAAAGATTTTACTATGCAAACATTACGCAGCACTATGCAAACACTATGCATAATAAAATATAATATATTCTATTTATATTCAAATAAAACAAAACTTTATAAAAAGTTTTCTGCTTTATATAAAAAGTTTTCTGTTTTATTACATTTATAATAATAATAAAACAAGACTTATCACCTTTATTATAATTCACAATATTAATCGAATTGTCGTTCTACAGAAAGAGGGGCTTTCCAATAAGGATCTCTCCTATTGGCGCGCGCAATTAGGTGACCAAACCTCTCCTTGACAGAACTTCTAGACATCGTTAATATTGCAAATAATAATATTAATAATTTTGTCATCTCAATTATTGATTTAATAATATATAAAATATTGACAATAATTGAATCATATAACGTGAGATACTATGCAGCAATTACTGTAGCAAGAATTAAACAAAACTGAGTGACTTCTCATGTAAGCATCAATAATCAATACCGTGTGCTACTATGTAACCACGCCATTATTCTACATTTACTTTAACACGGGTGTTTCAACAATTAACGGTAAAACTTTCGCCGTTATTTTCATAAAATATTTTTGTTATTTTCTCAATCCGACAATAATTCCATTGCGGGGTCCACCAATGATTGTGACGTTCTACGAATATTCCCTGTTAAAACGAATATTCCCCGACCAATCGAATATTATATAACAACTTACGTACTTTGCAAAATTTATAAATATTACCCATAACTATAACATTATCTCAAATCCACACCATAATTTGAAAAAATATTTCGAGAAAATTAAATCTTTATTCGTAAAATTTGGGATTTTACATAAACTTTGAGTTTAAATACAAATATTATTTTCTAGACAATATCCACACTCAAATAAGTCCTCATTATAATTATTGATACATTATTTTACAAAAATAGTGAGGACCACTAAAATAATTTCTAGAATCCTCATTTCATACCCCGAATAGTACTCGCTACATTCTCGCCTCCTGAGAAGAAAAATGGAACAAAAAGGAAAATGGTGAGCTCAACTAGCCCAGTAAAGAATATTATGACTAAGATAATATAGAACAAATTATCGTTAGTCCTCAACAGGAAAAAATCTGATAGAATATAATAGACAACAATTTCAGATCAATATTTACACCGAAAATAACAATTCATTAGAAGAGTTAAGTAGAGAATGAAATCTACTATCTTCTTTGATTTTAAATTCCATCATCAGTATTTTATCCCTGTAACATCAATCAATATTCATCTTGAATCAAATATTCATTTTTGCACTACAGGCCAAAGATATTCATTAGTTGGTCATGTTCATCTTAACACATGTTCATCTTTGCACTATGGGCCAAAGATATTCATCGGAAATCATTCATCTTTGCACTACAGGCCAAAGATATTCAGTTATATCATTATTTAGGAATGAGGATAATGAAAAATTATTTTCAAGAAAATGAATCCAGTGAGACAAAAGATCAAATATTAGGAATTCGTACTTTAGACAATCCAAGTTCAAAAATACTCCATAATGAACCATAATGGAGTAAAATTCAAGAATAAAGATCAAAACATAGATACAATCAAAGATAGTACTCATAATAGACATCTTGGACAAAGAACAAAAATTTAATTTTTCTGTGAATAGTGTCGTATTCGTGAATAGTGTCGTATACGTGAATAGTAACCCCGACACAAAAAGACAAGAATTTCATAAGAAAAATCTTACCAATATTTTGGCATAATGACATTGAAAGAAATAATATCATTTATAAAAAAAATAACATCCCTTACCTCAAAAAGACAGTACTTCTGACTGGAATACCGGATATAGTGCTGAAGGAAACTTGTATAGCAACACTCAAAGTATCAAAATACTCACTAGAATACGCTCGATAATATAGAGAGAGAAAACTTTAGTTTCTGGTGTGATTTTCAATTCTAACCTAAGCACCCTATTTATAGGAAAATGCTTAGAACACCAAAATAGAAAATTTAATAAAATATTAATATATTTTTCTTAAATTTCCTACGCCCACTTCTTTGGCCAAAACATCAGCCACACAAGTGCCAAAAAATCACAAAAACATTTTTCTTATTAAAATCATTTAAAACTAAAAAATTAATTATTCCAGAACTTAAATAATTCATAATAAATAGCCCTTTTATCAAAAAAATTTGAATCTTATGTCCAATCCATAGGAAATTCAATTATCTACAACTTTGTAGCTTTAAGTTTTTCTAAATTCCAAATAGAAATTGACCGAAATCCATATACGGATGATTTTTCAGGCTATAATCAAATTTCAGTCAAGAAATGGAGCCCACCAACATGTTTAACATGTTTTTAACATTTATTGTAACAAAAATACTCTTCCTCCTCATTTATTCATATATCACACATTCAATATAAAATATCACCATTATATATTATTATAATATAATAATATATTTAAATAATTTATTTGATCGGAAAAGATAAAATATCAATTTTCAACAATTATCACTTTTCTAAAAATTCCTCCATTTATATCCACATAAATAAATATTTTCCTTATCATATAAATTAATAATTAATTATTCATAAATAATATTACAGAATCATAATAATGACAACGGTGTCGTTTCTCGGGAAAGAGGGCTTTCAAATAAGGATTTCTCCTTACCGGTATAAGCAATTAGGTGACCAAACCTCTCCTTCAACAGAACTTCCTTAGACATTGCCAATAATGCTATCTAATAATATTATTTAAATAATATGAATTATTGATTTGATAATAGGGAATATGCGGTGATGATTATTGAAACAACAATAATATAAAATATCAACGTAGCAATTATTGAATCAATAAAATAAAATATTGAACAGTAATTACTGTAATAATTATTGAGTAGTGCCTTCTTACGTAAGATTCAATAATTGGTGCAATACTGTGTGCTACTGTCCAACACCGCGTATTACTGTGTTTTAACCACCGGGTATTCCAACAGTGTTAATGGTAACAACTACGATGTTATTTATAAAAACTTATACTTGTCGTTTTCTTCATCCAATCGCTTTCCATTATGGGGCCCACACAAGGCTGCGCCGTCGTACGAATATTCCCCGAAAGTAAGAATATTCCACGACCAAACGAATATTCCCCGACAACAATGAATATTTTTTAACCACTTGCTTATTTAAGATATTAGTGCATTTTACCCATAACTAATCACATTAATCAAATCAACCCATACTATTTCAAAATAATAAATAGAGGAAATTCAATTTCATTAATAATAAGTTGGGGTCGTACAACCTCCCCTCCTTATGAAATTTCGTCCTCGAAATTAACGTACGTACGTGTCATTTTGAAAAGGTGAGGATACCTCACTTTCATTTCCGTTTCCAACTCCCAGGTCATTTTCTCAATAGCATGGTTTCTCCATAAAACTTTGACTTGTGGTATGACCTATGTGCGTAGGACATGCTCTTTCCTATCCAAGATCTTGACAAGTACCTCCTCGTACGTTAAATCTTTGGCTATTTCGTCTGGTTCTAACCAATAACGTGGTTCGGGTCTTTCACATATTTACGAAGCACAGATATGTGAAAAACATTATGAACACGAGACATGCTTAGAGGTAACGCGAGTCTATAGGCCACATTTCCTACTCGGTCAAGAATCTGAAATGGACCAATAAATCGTGGATTGAGTTTTCCTCTTTTCCCAAATCTTGTAACTCCCTTCCAAGGAGCAACACGCAACAATACATGATCCCCAATACTAAATTTCACGTCCTTTCAATGAAGATCCGCATAACTCTTTTGTCGATCTTGTGCCATTTGTATACGTTATCGAATCATTTGGATCTTTTCTGTAGTAATATGTACCAACTCTGGTCCCAACAATGTTGCTTCACCTACCTCATCCCAACATATTGGAGAGCGACAATTTCGTCCATAAAATGCTTCAAATAGAGCCACACCTATACTTGCCTGATAATTGTTGTTGTAGGAGAATTCCACCAATGGTAAATACTTATCCTAACTCCCTTTGAAGTCTAGGACACAGAGTCTTAATAGATCTTCTAGAGTTTGAATAGTCCTCTCTGATTGTCCCTCTGCTTGAGGATGGTATGCCGAACTGGATCGTAAATCCGTGCCCATAGCTTTCTGCAAGCTAACCCAAAATCGTGAAGTGAATCTTGGGTCATGGTTCGAAACTATGGATACTAGCATGCCATGCAATCTCACAATCTCATTTACGTACATATGAACAAGACGATCAAGGGAATAAGTCTCCGTATCGGCAAGAAATGAGCGAACTTAGTTAATCTATCAACAATAACCCAAATCGCATCTATGCCTTGAGAAACCGTGGGAAGACCCGTAACGAAATCCATGGTAATGTGTTCCTACTTCCAATTCAGAATCTCTAGTGGCTGCAATGGACCCTTTGGCACTTGATGCTTCGCCTTTACACGTTGACAAGTTAAACATCTCGAGATAAACTTTGCGATCTCTCTCTTCATATTATTCCACCAAAATGTATGTCGAAGGTCACGATACATTTTGGTACTTCCAGGATGAATTGTAAATAGTGTATTGTGTGCCTCAATTATGATCTTGTACTTCAAATCAGAGTTGTTAGGAACACAAAGTCTGGAGTTGACTCGAAGTATTCCTTCTTCATCGATTCTTGCTTCTGAGATAACACCTTCTTGTAATTTCTTCTTCATACGCATCAGCTCCGGAGTCTGGAATTCTATCTTCATCTTTTTTAAATCACACAAAATAGGTCTTTGTGTTGACAACATCGCACTCGTTCCCGCATATGATCTTCTACTCAATGCGTCAGCTACCACATTCGCTTTTCTAGGATGGTATTGAATAGTGTGGTCGTAATCTTTCAAAAGCTTGAGCCAACGTCGTTACCGCATGTTCAGTTCCTTTTGGGTGAAGAAATATTTGAGGCTTTTATGGTCTGAATATATCTCCACTTTCTCCCCATATAGATAGTGCCTCCAGATCTTTAGCGAAAAACGATCACGCTAACTCTAGATCATGAGTAGGATAATTCCTCTCATATTCTTTAAGTTGTCGCGAGGCATAGGCTATGACTTTCCCATGTTACATGAGAACACATCCTAACCCTTTAACCAAAGCATCGTTGTAGATAACAAATCCATCCGAACCAGACGGTATTGTCAGAACAGGTGCCAAAATTAGTCTCCTCTTGAGCTCTTGAAAACTCTTCTCGCATTTCGAATCAGCTGAGTTAACGGAGTAGTGATTCGAGAATATCCTTCCACGAATCTCCGATAATAACCAATTAAGCCCGAAACCCACGATTTCTTGATAATCGACTTGGTTGCTCCCAACCTGTATTGCTTGAATCTTCACCGGGTCAACAGATACTTCATGTTTTGACACCACGTGACAAAGGAATGCTACTTCCTCAAGCCAGAACTCGAATTTCTTCAGCTTCACATATAACTTGTTTTCACGAAGCCTTTGGAATACCAACTTCAAATGGTGCTCATGATCTTCACGACTTTTGGAATATATGAGGATGTCATCAATAAAGATAACAACGGACTGATCCAAATATTCCTTGAATACTCGATTCATCATATCTATGCAAGCCGCGGGAGCATTAGTCAATCCAAAAGACATGACTAAGAATTCATAATGCCCATACCGAGTTCTAAAGGCAGTCTTCAGAATATCCTCAGTTCTAATCTTCAATTAATGATATCCAGAATGAAGATCGATTGTAAAATCCCAAATTTTACGAATAAAAGATTTAATTTTCTCGATTTTTTTTTTAAAATTATGGTGTGGATTTGATATAATGTTATAGTTGTGGGTAGTGTTTATAAATTTTGCAAAGTCGCATAATTTGTTATATATATTATTCTTTTATCGGAGAATATCCGTCTGACGGCAAAATCATTGGTGGACTCATGTTAGTAATTATTATCGAAATAAGAAAAGCGACAAAAATATTTTTATGAAAATAACAAATGGAAGTTTTACAGATTATCTTGTTGAACTACTCGGTAGGTTAAAGTAAACGATGTCTGGCGGTGGTTGCATAGTAGCTACGGTATTGATTATTGATGCTTACGTGAGAAGTCACTCGGTTATACTCAATTATTACTACAATAATTGTTGCATCATAATCTCTCATATTATTGATTCGATTATTGTCACACGATATCATCGCATAATATGTTATTTTATTAAATCAATAATTGAGATGGCAAAGTTATTCACATTATTAAATTGCAATATTTACAATGTCTAGAAGTTACATCGAGGAGAGGTTTGGTCACCTAATTGGCATGAATAGGAGAAATCCTTATTGAAAGCTCTCTCTTTCTTGGGAGCGACTTGGTTGATAAATATTGTGAGTTATAATATTAATGATGAATGTTATTAAAAGCTGAAGTTGTGCTCGAGTTGAATTTGGAGAGCGGACGTGATATTTGAGTCGGAACGATGAAATTAATAAAAAGACTATAAACACAAAATTTTCCAGATTTTACTATTTGGTCGAAAAGTTAACAGTTGACTTTTTTTGAGAAAAGTCAAACTTCAAAATTTCAAAATTTATATTTTGATAAAAATAGTTTCATTGTGTTGGAATTATTTGTGTTAGTGAAAATCGACATTTATTTAGATAATAATTGATGTATGGAGGTTATATTGATTAATCGGTATTTGCTTAGGATAAATGAGCAATTGATTGCTATTATTTCACATGATTATAACTATTTGTTCACATGTGCATACTATTGTTTCACATTCTTGTTACTATTAGGGGAGTTGGTGCAAGATTGATAAGACTTGCATAACTAAGTTAAAAATAGAGGTATAGATGGAGGTATTATACTGTAATTCGTATTTTCACATGTCTAGAACTATTAATTCACATGATTTACTATTGAGTCACATGATTTTACTATTGGTTCACATGATTTACTATTAAGGGAGGTGGTGCAAGTTTGATTATACTTATAGGACTAAATTAAAAATAAAAGAAAAGTTAGAGGTATTGTACTGTAATATTTCGAGCCCCAACGTGCAATTATCGAAACTATATTTTTCTATAAATAGAAGCTCATTCTTCCTTCATTTTTCACCAATTCACAAAAGCTATAGAGCAATTATTATAGAGAGAAATTGTAGAGAGAAAATCTGTAGAAGAAGAGAAGCCTCCTACCTCACTACTCCTATATCCAGTTTCTTTCAAAGGTAAGGGGTATTATTTCTTTCTTATTCATGAAGAGAACTTCTATTATTCCATTCTTTATTATTATGTTGGAATAACCTGTTTATGCGAAGTACCGCATACATGGTGAACTTCTTCTGTTATTCCATTCTTTATTATTATGTTGGAATAACCTGTATATGCAAAGTACCGCATACATGGTGAAATTCTATTATTATTCCATTCTTTATTATTCTGTTGGAATATCCACATCATGCGTTTTTCTTGGGACTGGTTAAAATCTTTATTATTACATTGGAATATATCTCATATATGCGTTTACGTGGGACTGGTTCCATTATTTATTATTACGTTGGAATAACTTTGTCAATAACAATCACCGTATGCATGGTGATTTACATTGTTATTCCATTCTTTATTATTACGGTTGAATATCCTCGTCGGTCGCGATACGCTTTGACACAGTTCCGTTATTTATTATTCTGTTAGAATAACCTGTCTATGTGAAGTACCGCATGCCTGGTGATTTCTTTTGTTATTCCATTCTTTATTATACTCAGTTGGTTAAAGTTTTGACTTCTATACTCGTCATGAAATATCATTTTATTTGGTATTTTTTGTTACGAGTTACTATTCATGGGTTACTATTCACCCAGTTACTATTCACTCTAGTATTATTCACTTGGGTATTCGGGGCACTTTTTATGCCAGAATACTATTCACGAAAGTTACTATTCACAAGTTCTTATTCACCAAAATTATTATTCACTGAATATTATTCACTCGGGAATTTGGAGTACTTTTCATGTCGGGGTACTATTCACGAGGTACTATTCTCAAGTACTATTCACGGGTACTATTTACACGATGAAAAATTGATTCTTTTCTCATCCAAATTATTTTTGCTACACGAATATTATTCTTGAATTTTACTCTACAAAGAAGTATCATGTTGACAATTTGGACGTTATTAGTTCCTGGATAATTTAATTCTTGAACTTGTTTTATTGAATTCTTATATCATTGTCATCATCTTCATGTTTATATTATGTTGAAAGTCATATGTGGCCTGTATTGCATAGATGGACTTGGTGTGATTATGACCAGGGATTATTCGATATAATCATGACTGTAATGTTACAAATGATGTGAAAAAAGTCCTCATTGGCCCGTAGTGCATTGATGGACAGTTTTTGGTATGATTATGGCTATGGATTCTCTTCGGCCAAGGGAGCAAAGATGAATTGTTTTATGGCATGATCAGGACCGTTGATGAAAACACGATTATCTTTAGCTCGTAGTGCATGGATAATTCGTGGTCGTGATACTAAATAATATCCTTGGCCTGTAGTGCAGGGATGATTTGATGATGTGGATTATTTATTAAGCTGAGTCTCAGCGATAAAAGTGATGAAAAACTTTTTAAATCATAAAAGATAGTAGATTTTATTCTTTGCTTAACTCTTTTAATGGATTGCTTGTTCCGCTGCAGTTAAACTTGATGTCTATTGTATTTTATCAGTTTAACATTGTTGAAGACTATTGATAATTTATTCTGCATTATCTTTGTCATAATATTTCTTACTGGGCTAGTTGAGCTCACCCTTTCTTTCACTGTTCTCTTGAGAAATGAGAAGCGTGGCGGGACTAGTTGGGGAATGGGAGAGCGGTCCGGATGATAGCATTAGTAGTCCTCACTATTCTGTGAGATAGTGTGATAATAAATGTAACGAGGACTCCAATGGGTGTGGATATTATCTAGAAGGCAATATTCATGTTTAAACTCCCAACTTATGTTCTATCGTATTTTACACGACAGTTATACAAAAGAAGTTGTATTTGAATTATGTACCATGTATATGGCGACCCAAGATGGGTGATGTATACCTAATTTTGGGGGCGTCACATCGATCTTTGAAAAGAATTGTGATCCTTGCAACTGGCCAAACAGGTCATCAATGCGAGGTAGTGGATACATATTCTTGATGGTGACATGGTTCAATTCTCGGTAGTCAATACAAAGTCGCATACTCCCGTCTTTCTTCTTTACAAATAAAAACAGGAGCACCCCAAGGAGATGTACTAGGGACGAATGGCGATGTCCAACAACTCCGTAGTTGGACCTTTAACTCCACGAAGTTCAATAGGAGCCATTCGATATGGGGTTTTAGAAATGGGCTTTGTACCATGTTCAAGGTTAATAAAGAATTCAACTTCATGTTCGGGGTAGGCCAAGGAAGTTCTTTAGCAAATACATCAAGAAATTCACTAACAACAAAAATATTATTCAAATCGACGTGTCTTTATTCAAATCCATAACATGGGCTAAGAAAGCTTGACATCCATTTTTAATAAGCGAATGGCTTTATGAAGCGATATGATAATGATTGATTTTAGTGGTTTAGTTGATTGAATTAGCATAACAGGTTGGTTAGGAATGAAAACTAACAACCTTACGAAAACAATAAATTTTGGCATTATGAGTAGTTAACCAATCAATCCCTTAAATCACGTCAAATGCAAGTATCTTTAAAGAGATAAGATCAAGCGGGTAATGTGATGGTGCCAACTTGGATCAAACAAGATTTATAAACAGTGGATGTAATGAAAGGTTCTCCTAACAGAGTCTCCACAGATAAGTCAAAGTCTAATTTCACCGGAGTCAAGTTTAAACGTTGAGCACAAGTAGGGATATAAATGAATGGGTAGAACCGGTATCTAGTAAGGTACAAACTTCGCAAGAATTTATGATTAGCTTACCCGTGATCACCTCGTTTGGGCTCCTCGCATTTTAGCCAGTCACGACAAACGCTCTTCCAGGAATCGCTGACTTTGACTTTTCTGGGACAGGCTTTTGAGTCACCATCCCCGCTGGACTTGGTTTTGCTACAATACAATCTCGAGAGATATGTCCTTCCTTTTCACAATTATAACATACCTTGAACTATTGTGGACAGTTTGGGTTGATGTGTCCCTCTTTTCCACATTTATAGCATACGACCGGCGGTCGTTCTCCTCCCTTAGAAATAGTTGATGCTGGTGCTGACGCCTTCACATTGTCATTGTTAAATCTCCTCTATTTGAAATTTCCACTCGACTCGCCTCTCCTATTATCATGGCCACGATTACCACTAGAGTGTTTACCGCTTTTGTCTGTATTTTTCCCTCCCCGCTGGTTATCATTGCTCCAATGACTGCTGTCACCGGTATGACCCTGGTTATGGTCCCTCGGTTGAACGAACTCATTATCTCGCTCTAATAATTGAACCCTATTGACAACATCTGAATATAGAGAAAATTTGTGAGAAATGAGATATTGAAGTATGCCGGGTTTCAAACTTCTCAGAAACATCCGCGTCATACGTTCCTCATTCTCCACCAAATGAGGTGCAAACCTGGATAACTCAGCGAACTTCGCCTCATACTGGGACACCGTCATGTTGTTCTGTTCCAGTCTAATCAAATCCACCTCCTTCATATGATGAATACTTTAAAGAAAGTACTTGTCATTGAACAGTTTCTGAAATGTCTCCCAAGACATGTTGAGTGCAGCTGGATAGGTACGCTTCACAGATTCCCACCAGTAATCTGCCTCATTATGGAAAATAAAGGTGGCGAATGGAACCTTCTATTCCTCCGTGCATCCCAAGACATTGAATATCTTGGTAATTTGCTTGACCCGCTTTTCTGCCTTAATCGGATCCGCTTTCCCCAGAATTCTGGTGGTCCTAAGTCTTTGAACTGCTTGGTTGTGACAAACCGTGCATTGCTATCATTTCCACCTGTATTTTATACACGAGTCTTCCTCGTCTGATTTTGCATAAATTGGAAAAAGCTTCTAAACATCCCATTATTCATCGTCTGATCAGTGGTGTTGTTTACAGGAGGAACATTGTCGTCCTATTGCACGTTCTCCTGATTGGTGAGTGAAGGTGTCTCCACGGTCTCATTTACTCCACTGTTAACATTCTCAGTTGCCATTTTCAAATACTGCCATAAAACAAGGGTTAATTAAAGAAATTAACATATCACATAATATCCCTATATTCTGACCAACCAACAAATAAGCTTAGGTAGGACACACTAGCGAAGGATTTACTCGTCTCTCCCCTCCTAGTTCTATTCTCCGATCTCCACCAGAGACCATATCCCTAAGCTCTAATACCAACTGTGATGCCCCCCAAAATAGGTATACATCACCCATTACGAGTCGCCAAATACATGGGTATGCGAAACAACTACAACTTTATTAATACAATTTGTCGTGCAAAATACGACAACACATAAATTGTGAGTTTAAATACGAATATTATCTTCTAGGCAATATCTATACTCAAATAAGTCCTCATTACAATTATTGATACATTATTTTACAAAAATAGTGACGACCACTAAAACAACTTTCTAGAATCCTCATTCCATACCCCAACTAGTACTCGCTACATTCTCGCCTCCTGAGAAGAAAAATGGAACAAAAAAGAAAAGGGTGAGCTCAACTAGCCCAGTAAAGAATATTATGACTAAGATAATATAGAACAAATTATCGTTAGTCCTCAACAGTAAAAAATCTAATAGAATATAATAGACAACAATTTCATATCAATATTCCCAGCGGAAATAACAATTCATTAGAAGAGTTAAGTAGAGAATGAAATCTACTATCTTCTATGATTTTAAAGTCCATCATCAATATTTTATCACTGTAACATCAATTAATATTCATCTTGAATCAAATATTCATCTTTGTACTACAGGCCAAAGATATTCATCGGAAATCATTCATCTTTGCACTACAGGCCAAATATATTCAGTTATATCATTATTTAGGACTAAGGATGATGAAAAATTATTTTAAAGAAAACGAATCCAGTGAGGCAAAAGAACAAATATTAGGGATTCGTACTTTAGACAATCCAAGTTAAAAAATACTCCATAATGAACCATAGTGGAGTAAATTCAAGAATGAAGATCAAAACATGGATACAATCAAAGATAGTACTCATAATAGACATCTTGGACAAAGAACAAAAATTTAATTTTTCTGTGAATAGTGTCGTATTCGTGAATAGTGCCGTATACGTGAATAGTAACTCCGACACAAAAAGACAAGAATTTCACAAGAAAAATCTTACCAATATTTTGGCATAATGATATAAAAGAAATACTATCATTTATAAAAAAAAAATAACATCCCTTACCTCAAAAGGACAGTACTTCTGAATGGAATACCGGATATAGTGCTAAAGGGAACTTGTATAGCAACACTCAAAGTATCAAAATACAAATAAGAATACGCTCGAGAGAAAACTTTAGTTTCTAGTGTGATTTTTAATTCTAACCTAAACACCCTATTTATAGAAAAATGCTTACAACACCAAAGCAGAAAATTTAATATAATATTAATATATTTTTCTTAAATTTCCCACGTCCACTTCTTTGGCCAAAACATCAGCCACACAAGTGCCAAAAATCACAAAAACAATTTTTTTATTAAAATCATTTAAAACTCAAAAATTAATTATTCTGGAACTTCAATAATTCATAATAAATAGCCATTTTATCAGAAAAAATTGTATCTTATGTCAATTCCATAGAAAATTCAATTCTCTACAACTTTGTAGCTTTAAGTTTTTCCAAATTCCAAACAGAAATTGACCGAAATCTATATACAGACGATTTTACAAGCTTTAATCAAATTTCAGTCAAGAAATGGAGCCCACAAACATGTTTTTAACATTTATTATAACAAAAATACTCTTCCTCTTCATTTATTCATATATAACACATTCAATGTAAAAATATCACCATTATTATATTATTATAATATAATAATATATTTAAATAATTTATTTTATCGGAAAAGATAAAATATCAATTTTCAACAATTATCACTTTTCTAAAAATTCCTCCATTTATATTCACATAAATAAATATTTTCCTTATCATATAAATCATTAATTAATTATTCACAAATAAATTACAGAATCACAATAATGACAACCAGGTCGTTTCCAGGAAAGATGGGGCTTTCCAATAAGGATTTCTCCTTACTGGCGCGCAATTAGGTGACCAAACATCTCCTTAGACAGAACTTCCTTAGACATTGCCAATAATGCTATATAATAATATTATTCAAATAATATGAATTATTGATCTGATAATGGAAAATACTGTGCAGTAACAATTATTGAAACAACAATAATATAAAATATCAACGTAGCAATTATTGAATCAATAAAATAAAATATTGAACAGTAATTATTGTAATCAATTATTGAGTATTGCCTTCTTACGTAAGATTCAATAATTGGTGCAATACCGTGTGCTACTGTGTAACACCGCGTATTACTTTGTTTTAAACCGGGTATCCCAACAATGTTAACGGTAATAACTATGCCGTTATTTATAAAAACTTATACTTGTCGTTTTCTTCATCCAATCTCTTTCCGTTATGGGCCCATACACACAAAATTTTGCTTTGTCGCATACGAATATTCCCGACGGTAAGAATATTCCACGACCAAACGAATATCCTAAAACAACAATGAATATTTTATAACCACTTGCTTATTTAAGATATTAGCGCATTTTACCCATAACTAACCACATTAATCAAATCAACCCGTACTATTTCAAAATAATAAATAGAGGAAATTCAATTTCATTAATAATAAGTTGGGGTCTTACACGAACAATGCCTCGCATTACTTCCAAATAAATTGCACATTGATCCACACACACACACACACACACACACATTCATATAACAGCTTCTTGAAAAGTGGTGGTCACCGTGGTAACACGGATGTCGGGGGGTGCCTAACACCTTCCCTCCATATAACTAAGCCCCCGAACCCAAATGAATCTCGGTTTCACAGACTCGTTTAGCAGTGTCACATCATTGGGTTAATGTGCAAACCTTTTCTCGGTTGCGTTAGTGCAACCAGTTAAAAACACCAATTGGCAACTCTTATAGTCAAATCGTCGACATGATATGTGGGACCTTTTCACTTGTTTTTTAAACAAATCTCACATAACATAAGAACACTAAAGAACAAGAACAGAAAAGGACAAATAAAAATCCCGACGTCGATAGAATATTTTAATTTGAATTATTATTTTGAATTTAAATTTGTTTTTGTTGTTAGATCTCATTAATTATGGCAGTTATTTCTCCTTGATTTTAGGTTTCCTTATTAATATGAATTGCGTTATTTTTGTAATTATTTTGTAGATGCACTAATAGTGTAATTATTTTCTAATTGTTGTATATTAATGTTAAGGACCATATTTTAAATGAGTTAAGTCATGAATCAGACGATATGCCCATACATGGTCGGGTCCATTCATCTTTACTGAACATATGATGAAATATTTTACTTGGGTATGACAAACGGTGCCACTCAAAACTACAAGTATATTGTAGATACCAAGGATAGAGATGGTACAACCAACTCCATAGTGGTAGATATTCTAGTAAAATCTGTATTTGTTATCCTTTATCGGCCTCAATAACAATGCAAAGATCTATAATAAAAGCTAAAAACAGAGAGCCCATTAGAAGCAAATATCCATAGTCCATTCTTAGGTTTTGTTCCTAGCAAAATTGAAATTTTTTAGTAGTATTTGTTTGTTTAACAAGTCAAAAACAATAAGCACCCCACCAGTTACATCCGTTCTTTTCTAATTCACTTATCTACTTAGTAACCAAATAAGCCGGTACGTGGAATCAGTCTTCAATTCTTTCAAATTGCATTCCTTGATTAAATCTTTGGCATATGATAATATAAAGATGACTGCTATATATTGAGTTTTTTGTCGAATTACGATTGCGATGTATATCAATACATGAGATAGAATTATAAAATTGGCTCACTATATCAAATGCATCGTTAAAATGTTATTAATTATAATTATTTATGTAACTCGTAACTAAAAAGTCAACATATAAAGTCACAAGATATATTATTATCCATATATAAATGTCCCTTATAATTTATCACTAGAATTTAGTGTTAGATTTGTATATAGCGTGATTATGCAATCAAATTACATTAAAAGTGCAGAAGCACGATAAAACAAATTTTAATTTTTCGAATTCATACAAACTATCACCATGATCATACTTTGTGCATAAATATCAATCAATAGAAAATATATGAAAATCATATTCATACCCTTATAGAAACCAGCTTCCTCAGGCACGAGTTCACCTCCAATTTCTTTTCACGTTCAACTTGAATTCATCGGGTTTGATTCCTTTCTTTGATCAACGTTAGCCACCCAAGTGTTTGGCCTCTAGAAGTGATCCACCAAGGAAGAACAAATATTCAAGAAGATGGGTGTTTGGCAAAACCCTATATTCTATCTGTATAGAATTATGTGTACTCTCTGACTCTTGGAATTGTCATTTTCCTATATCAAAATATGAATACTCTTAATTATAGATGTAGACAATCCTCCTACACAATTTAGGAATAGGGATCTATTTTAATTAATTAAACTTCTTTAATTAATTAGGCTTCCTAATCTTATTAAGATTTTTATTAAATTCTTTTTATTAATTAGCCTCTTAATCTTATTAAGAATATATGAGAATACCCTTTTATTAATTAACTCCCAAACTTCTTTAGAAATTAAATAATAATAATAGTAATAATAATAATAAGACTCCTCTTATTAATTTATATTTAATATTTTAAAATATTAAATAATAAATATTAATTTATTTAATTTATTCTATCACCATATATTAAATTAAATACACTTAACTTATTATTACGATTATGCCATTTACTTCTTAAATAAATATTCTTTCTTTTATGGTGTGACACTTTAGGTTCTCTATATTAAACGGTTATATTTAAATCAATTAGAACAATTTTAATCTTATTTAAAGAAATAAATTAATTATTTAATTCATTTAAATAAATAAAATTTATTCTACAATAAGGATAAACCTCCTTAGCGATCAACGACTTTCCGGATAATATAGATTTCAACATTAATCATAAAAGAACCTTTGAGTAAATAGTTACCAGATAACAATTCAATCATTCTACTATACAATGTCCCAATTAAATATAAGACATTGAGTTACTGTCAAGTCTTATTTTATTTAATTATATGTATTTCGATTCTTAAATGCACAACTCCAAATAATGCAAATTAAAAACTCCTTTCTAATTTCATTCTGCCTTGGCCAAGGATTACTGGGTTATCATTTATCGAATCACATAGGACATTCTCTTCTTTTACTAGAAGCGGTAGATTCTTTGTTGATAATTTATTATCTCCATGTACAACTTATTACACCTAAGCATACCTTTTGATATACCCTAAGGGTCTTAAGGGACATTTCAAAGTATAACTCATCATACACAAGAAACTATGATGATCTCAAGTCTAAGGATCACTTGTACAACTATCACTACAGGAATTCCTATTGACAAACAAGTAAAACTCCATTAGGTATTCCTTAGCGAGTCACATTCCTTGAACTTATTTTTCAATAAGCACCTACAAACTTGCTTTAATGTCTCCACATAAATGATCATGAGATCAATCATCCTCAACCAATGAGCAAGCAACGTATGTACCAATCTATCCAGATTCACTAATTCCCTTTTTAGTAATCCAACGATTGGGAACAATTTTAGTTTGTGAGCTATCTAAGAATTTAGACCTCATTAGCATGATCATCATCATTATTCTAAAAGCATAACCAAAACTATAGGTTTATCACATATTATAAAAAAATACCATGTAGATAAATTAAAAGTCTTTAATAAATAATTCTTTTATTAATAAATGAATAAGATTTTTACAAAGAATATGTTTTATCATTAAACATAATTGACTTGTGTGCATATTATTTTTAATCTCCCACTTCCACTAAAGTCAATCGTCATGGTATCTGATACCCTTCTTCTCTAAGAAGCGATCATCTTGCTTATGGATAAGATCCAATTAATGGATATGTAATGTTGTTTTGAAAGTCCACTATATTTATAGTGACTTCTCCTCTTTCAATGATTCTCTAATCAAATGAAATTTCCGCAACACATGTTTAGATCCAAGATGAGACTTAGGAACTATTCCTACTTCTGTAATGAACTTTTTATCTAAATAATCAACTTGCGACTTTATTTCTGACTATATTGTCTTTATCACTAAAGTTGCAACTTTTTCTTGTTTTGGAACCTTTCCAATTCTTTTCGCACCACCATTCAAGGTAACGATTTACCCTAAAGTGGATTTGATATCGTCTTGGTTAGTCTGAAAAACTTGAGTCTATTAAGCCCTCTAGTTTTAATTCAGACCCACCATGAATATGATCACATCCTTAGTGTCGGTTAAGTACTTTAAGATATTTTCACTGTCTTACAGTGTTCTTTTCCAGAATATGATCGATCAACATCAAGTCTCGTACATTTTTCATTGCATACATGATAGTTACTCATGCGATCTCTCTTTTTAGGAGTTTATGGGGACTATTAAGAGAGATACACTCCATGACTCATCATCATGAGATATCTCTTGGAGTTTGTCATGCTAAACAGTTTTAGAATCAAATGAATATATGTTCCTTGGGTTGTTAGAACATTCTCTTAAATCTATCTATATAGATTTGTATCCCCAATTAATATACTTTTCACAAATCATTCATGGAGGAGTGTTTTGATAACTTTATGAAATTCAAAAAAGTGTGTGCACACCTAGAGTGAGGGTGAATAGGTGAATATTCTTTAATTGATTAACAATGACAACATTTAATTTTTACGCTACACGAAACTATCTGAGACATGTTATGATCATTTGCTTAAGTGTTTAAATGAATCTTGATATATAGAGAGTCAAATCGTAGAGTAAAGTTGAACTATCCAGTCAGGTTATCACTTGTCTGCTTAAGTATATTCAACTAATATGCAGAACCAGTTAACTGATATGCAGAACCTATTAAGCAGTAACTGCAAAATTGAAATAATACAAACAAGATAAACAGTAAATAAGAACACCAAGATTTTTACGTGGTTCTGCCCTTAACCTCTAATGGCTTAATCCACGTTTAATACCAATTGATATTGGAGACTCTTTTATTAACTTTAATATTTAAGCAATTATAAATACTCCCTGTTATAAAGAAGCTCTGACACTATTGGACACCACTGCTCCCTTTGCACAACTACAACCTTTTGCACCACTGCAACCTTAGAGTTTCTTTCAAACAGGCCTATCCACCACTGGATCAAACTACAAATCACAATAGGCTTGTATACTTGTTTTAATCAAGAATTAATATGATTACAATATATCTATAAATCTCTAGCACAAGAAACTAATAACAAGGCAAAAGTAGATTGCTCGAAACTTTTCTTTATAAGCTCGCTCTTGTTTTTCTTTATTCATTGTCTGCTTAAGCTTTTGCCAAGAGGATGATATATATAGAGTAAAAGCAATGGAAGGAAACAAAACTTCCTCAACTTCAGAATCCGAAAAGAGAGATATGAACAGACCAAAAAGGAAGGGATTTGAATTTGAAAAACTAAAATGTTGGAATCAAGGAATAAGAATTTAGAAAAGGTCATCAGCATGAAATAAGGAATTAGCTCAGCTTAAGGAAAAAATCTTTAACTTTGGAAATCAAGGCGGAGTATTTTTCACAAATGATTTTGTTTCCAAAATATATTTCCAACTTTTGAATTTGAATTTTCATCTCTTTGAAATAGGAAATAATACTAAATTGATTTGGCTTCCAAAAATAACTCTTTAAAGGATTTGTATTTTAAGCACATGAAACCTTCTTTTATAAAATAATTTCCAGCAAAATAAAATTGTCTTGAAATTAATTAATCAAGCTAGAAATCCTTACATTTAATTTCCTATGTGAGATCTTAGGGACCTAACCATGTGGTGGCTCTAAATAATATTTCTTCATAAAGACGCACTTGAAATCTTGATACATGCATAAATATTCCATAACACGAAAATCACAAAACATCTCCATACAAAATATATATTGTCATCATTAAAATAAAAACTCATAAATCAACACTTTATCTTACTGATTGTAGCATTGATATGTCATTCCTTATCCGTAGTATATCATCATATAATACTAGAAATGTCACGGTGCTCCCACTGACCCTTTTTATACACACTAGGTTTATTCTCATTTTTTGATAAAATAAAACTCTTTTGATTATCTCATCAAAACAAATGTTCCATTTTTGAGAAGCTTGCTTCAATCCATAAAATGGATTATTGTAGCTCATATACATGATTTGCTTCAACCATTGAAACAAATCCATTGGCTGTATCATACATACATCCTCTTCTAATAATTTATATTTGAGGAATGACATCTCTATATCCATTTGCCAAATTTAGTAATAATAAGTTGCAATCGCAAGTAAAATCCAAATGGACTTGAGCATTATTACCGACAATAAGGTTTTCTCATAGTCAACTCCTTGACTTTATTTGAAACCTTATTCAAACAGGTCTGGTCTTATAGGTCTCCACCTTATCATTTTCTCCAAAGATCCATATCAAATTTTATGGCCATCTACCATTTCTCTAAGTATATACAACTATTAGTCTCATTGTATGTAACTGAATCTTCATCTTCTATGATGCGTACCTCATCATCATCATCATCCATGATGAATCTATACCTCATAGGTATCTTTGGTACTATTCCATATTTACGATTCGGTTGTGGTACAATAGGTCTATTTACAGGTTCCTCTATTTAACTTTTAGTGTTTTCTAGTTCTTGAACTCCTTCAAAATCTATTATCCTCCCACTAGCCCCTTCAATGATAAACACCTTTATTTAAAAAGGCACCCTGTTTCACAACAAACAGTACCTTTTTGCTAAGTAGGACTATAAAACATATACCCTAAACTTTCTTTAGGATGTCCCACAAATATGCACTTGTCAAATTTCTCTCAATAGAACAGTATAGGAACAATAATCGATTTTAGCTCGAATGGTTTGTAGAGGAACCCTACCTTCTCTGATCCATTCCACACGTGCAATATCTTTTCCGTCGATACACCCTAATGTAGACACTCAAAATTTTCAGCACTCCTATTCCTAACATTGCAGGAGGGTAGATTCGTCTTTTGGAGATAACCCTGAAAGACAACTTACAACCATTCCGGATACTACCAGAAGTTCAGCTCCAACCCGGAACACAAACCGGAAAGTTTAGCTCCAAACCAGAACACAAACCGGGAAGTTCGGCTCAACCGAACACAAAAGGAAGTTCGGGACAACCCGTTCCAAAGCCGGGACATTAGTTCCAAACCGGAACACACTTGGGAATGTCATTTCCAATCGAGAGATAACCCAGAGATGTACAAATTAAAAAGATGGCAACAACACCGGAGAGAGGGCGATTACATCTCGGCGATAACACCGCGACGTTCAGTTCCAGTCCCAGAGATAACACTGGGAATAGGAACCCCATCCTTGGTGATAGCCCCCAAGGGATGTCATTGTAGTTCTGGCGATAACCCCGGAAATGCTTGTTTCAAACACATGCGATCGACTTGAGCTCGAACATCTGCCGAGGCACACACACCTCAGACCCGGGACTAATAACGGGCATACAGGAACACCCACAGATGACAGTGATACATACAAACAAGCAGCAGTCCAATCTCGGATATAACCCTAAGCAACGTCTGCTTTTTCCGCTTAAATCGGTGATAACCCCGGTGAGGAGTCAACACGTCATCTTACTATCTCAACAAGATGGTATCACAATATACCAACAAGTGGTCCAATCTCAGCTGTAACCCTGAGCAACGTCTACTTTCAACTCAAACCGACGATAACCCCGGCAAGGAGTCACACATCATCTTGTTCCTTCAACAATGGCACGTCGTCTCAATAGTCCATACATACATACAACTATGTCCCACAAGAGCCGAGGATTGACAATCCCGAGTGACTAGTACGTGTGGCAGTACTTTGGATAGAATTTGAAGCTTGAAGACCATGGGCATAGACCCTCTTCACGACTTCGTACAACCTCTAATCCATGTCATTACGTAACTCTTGACACAAGTGATCAGAAGAAATATGAGATATACGCCGTTTGGATGCTCGGATTGAAGTTACGCAAGTTTGAGCGAGACATTACGATTGCATGAGTGCATGTACTACGAGACAGACGGGACCCATGAGGCTCAGATCCACCACGACCGTAGCGCAGTACAAGCTGCATCATTGCCAGCTGCAGTGTACTGCTGACCATCGAGCCTATATATATCTGAGGCTTGAATTGACCATTTGAGAGAGAGAGAGAGAAGGAAAAAGCGAGGAAACCACATCCATTTTGCTATGCATACACATCTTTTGAGTATTTCCTCTTCTTTAAACACTAGTTAGCTCACATATAGCTACTTTTTTATCCGGTGGGGGAGCTAAGTGTTTATCCATTTAAAAGTCTAGAAAGTCTACTTTGGCGCCCACCGTAAGCCTTCTTACATTCTATAAAGCCTCTTTCTTCTATTATCACCTTTGTTGTACGTTGATAGTCGTGTGAGTGTGTTTGCCGGACTTGATCCGTGGTTTTCATTTTTGTCTGTATATATATACTAATATATGTATATATTTCGTATATATGGACTAACATTATCGAGTTATGCCTCGATTGAGCCTAGACTTGATGCAGAAGCGTTTATCTATATATATATATATATATATATATATATATATATATATAAAGCGTGGTGGGACTACATACGATGAGCACAGATTTTACATCCGGAGCGTTTAATTGCTTTTATATATATATATTTATATATATAATGTCATCGGACATATCGATGAGCACGGATTTTACATCAGAATGCGTTTTACTTATATATATATATATATATATATATATAATTGTTGTCGAGACATATCCGATGAGGCCGAATTTACATCATCGATCGTTTATCGCTTTATATATATATATTTGTATATATATATATATATCTATTTCTATTATTCCTGGAGTTTACTTCGTGGCCTTTTACAGCTTTATTTACATTCCGTCCTCGCTTTTGGAGTTTACTTCGTGGCGGTTGATCGCTTCTGACTTTATTTACATTTCGTCACTTTGGAGTTTACTTCGTGGCGGTTGATCGTAATCCATATATATATATATATATTTATCGCTTTTATATATTTACATTTCGATCCCCATGGAGTTGCTTCGTGGTGGTTGATCAAGTCTCATATATATATATATCTGACTTTTATATATATAACTGCTTACTACTTTCCATACAAATTGCAGTATCATTTGAGCCTAGGAATCATGTGATCACAGGTTCAGTCTACTGAATCTAGATTCGGTTCCCATGATGGACATTTTTCAAATTGTATGGCGACTTGTACATTATTTTACAATGTACGAATTTCCTGGATGGATGTTTATGCATGCGTGAGGAGTTCACATTCTTTGTATATTATTTTTCTCGAGGATGCTTTGCATCTCAAAAAATAAAAGCAAACAAGCCGAACATTTAATAATAAAATGGAAGTATGAAAAGGTCTCAATTCCTATTGAGCACATGGTTTGAAAAACTTCTTTTCCAAAACGTCATTGCTATATTGTGGTTAAAATTGAATTTTTGTAATAAATTCAAACCCTTTTATATATAAGTCTTAACGAGGCCTCGACTACTTTCAAATAATTGCACATTGATCACACACACACACACACACACACACACACACACACATTCATATAACAATTTCTTTGAAGAGTGGCGGTCATGCGTAGTAACACGGATGTCGGGGGTGCCTAACACCTTCCCTCGCATAATCAAGCCCTCGAACCCTTAATGAATCTCGGTTCACTGAGACCCGTTTAGCGTTGTCAAATCACTAGGTCGATGTGCAAACCTTTTGATTCAACGTTAGTGCAACCGATTAAATACACCTGTTGGTGACTCTTAAAGTCGATAGTCGACATTATACATGTCGGACCTTTTTCACTTTTTTTTCAAACAAATCTCACATTAACATGAGAACACCAAAAAGAACAAGTAGCTTAAAAGGACACTCAAAAATCCGGCGTCGACGGTGGCGACTCTCTTTGGGGATACCAAGAAGAGGGCTTAAGCCTCTATTATAAGCTTTTCAAAATTGTTATATGCTTGTGTGTGATTGTTGCATTTACATTTCTGATGAATGTGTACGAATCTTTGTGATGTCCCCAAAGCAGTATACATCACCCATCTTGAGTCGCCAAATACGTGGTACAAAATTCAAATACAAACTTAAATATACATTTATGCGTGTAAAATAACGACAAAACATAAACCGAGAGTTCAAAACAAGAATATTGTCTTCTACAGACAATATCCACTCTCAATGGAGTCCTCATAGATAGTATACAAACTCAAATTCAGGTCCTCATTACATTTATTGTCACACTATTTATTTAATGAATAGTGAGGACTACTAATGCTATCATCCTGGATCGTCACTTTGTTCCCACTGACTAAATCACGGCATATATTCTCATTTCAAGAGAAGTAAATGAAGGAAAGGGTGAGCTCAACTAGCCTGATAAGAAATATTATGACTAAGATAATGCGAATAAATTATCATTAGTCTTCAATAATGTTAAACTCGATAAAATATAATATAGATCAAGTTTAGCTGCAATGAACAAACAATCCATTAAAAGAGTCAAGTAGAGAATAAAATCCACTATCTTTTATGATTTAAAAGGTTTTCATCACTTTATCAGATTTGCATCCCCAATAATGATACTCTTCCCAAATCATTCATGGAGGATTGTTTAGACAACTTTATCTTTACCGATTGTAGCATTGGTATGTCATTCCTTATCCGTAGTATATCATCATATAGTATAGGAATGTCACGATGATCCCATGACCCTTTTACACACTAACTAGAACTCTTACCTCATCGTATGTAATGGATCATCATCTTCTATGATGTGTACTTCATCATCATCATCCATGATGAATCCATACCTCCTAGGTATCTTCTTGTGACTATTCTATACAGACTTACGATTCATTTGTGTACAACAGTCTATCTCTGAGTTCCTCTTATTTAACTTATAGTGTTTGTGGTTCTTGAACTTTTCAAGATCTATTATCTCCACTAGCCTTCAATGATAAACACCTTTATCTTAGATGCCGTGTTTCGTAACAAAACACCTTTTTAAGTAAATTATAGAAATATATACCTAAACTTACTTTGGGATGTCCCACAAATCAGCTATATGTCAAATTTTGTCCCAAGCTTATCCTTTCAAACCTTTTCACATAAGTTGGACACCCTTATCTTACATATTTAAGATTAGGAATCCTCCCCGCCCATAACTTTTATGGAGTCTCTTGGGGTTTGATTTTGAGATTACCTTTTAGAGATATAACCATTTGTAGGACATTATCCCGAGATGATCTTTGGAATGTCGATAAAATCATTATGGACCGCACCATGTCCAACAAGGTACGATTTTTCATTCGGATACATCAATCAATTATTGCGTGACGGGATGTGTCCATTATGAGAAAACCATTTGAGATGATCTAGAAACACAAGTATTTATTCCTTGAGAATCAAAGAATTTTAATACTTTGTCAATTTGTTTCACTTTTGAATTCTTTGAACCTTTCAAATAATTCATACTTGTATTTCAGCAAATACACACATTCAACTCTTTGAATAAAGATCATCTCCTTTTTCTTATACTAATTTGTTTCATATGCAAAATTATTTTCATGTAAGTCAGTATACAAATTTATTAAGTAATATTCCAATTCTATACAAAACATTATTATTATAAATAGAACAACAATTGTTCTTAATTATAATACCAAAGATTTCATTGTCCAACAATAAAAGCAAATAATATTTTTAAGAAAAACCGAATACAACAACAACTTATTAACTTAATAGATTTTCTAAGTATAATAAACTATAAGTTTCTATGGTTAATAAATTATCATAGATTACTTATATTTGTTTTGCTTCCTCAGAATGCAAGTTCACCTCAAAATCCTTTCGCGTTCAAATCTGAATCTGGGTTTGGTTCCTTCCTTCGATTAGCCACCCAAATGTTTCACTTTTATCAAGAAGATGGGTGTTATGGCTAACCCTAGTTTTCTATCTATATAAAAGGCATACTCCCAACAACTTGGAATTATTACGAGACTCATCTTAATAACTTCTTAATAATAATTCACGCCTTAGCCACATCATCGAATCACCCCATTTTTAAAGCATATTCTTTAGTATCCACGACCACATTCGTGTATTTATCAATGGTCATGATCATGCCAAAAACTGTCCATCAATGCACTACGGGCCAATGAGGACTTTTACCACATCATTTGTAACATTACGGTCATGATTACACCAAATAATCTCTGGTCATAATCATACCAAGTCCATCTATGCACCACTGTGCCACAGATGACTTTCAACAAAAAATAAACATGAGGATGATGACAATGATATAAGAATTTAATAAAACAAGTTCAAGAATTAATTTATCCAGGAATTAATAACGTCCAAATTGTCAACATGATATTCTTTGTAGAGTAAAATTCAAGAATAATATTCATGCACCAAAAATAATTTGGACAGAAAAGAATCAATTTTTCATCGTGAATAGTACTTCGGGAATAGTACCTGCGTGAATAGTACCCAGACATGAAAAGTACTCAAATAGCAAGGAGTGAATAATATTAAGGGTGAATAGTAATTTCGATGAATAGTAACTTTCGTGAATAGTATTAGGCATGTAAAGTGCCCCAAATACCGAGTGAATAATACTAGAGTGAATAGTAGCCAGGGTGAATAGTAAATCATGAATAGTAACTCAATATGTGAAAATACCAAATAAAATGATATTTCATTATTTGGCAGTATAGATGTTAAAACTTTAACTTGTTGAGTATAATAAAGAATGGAATAACAAAAGAAATCACCATGCATGCGGTACTTAGCATAGGCGAGTTATTCAATGAATAATAAATAACGGAACCGGATCAAGGCGTAATATGCACCTACAGGATATTCCAACGAGTAATAATAAAGCGAAACCGAAGTCCGGTGTAAAAGCCATGACGCAGGATATTCCAACGAGAATAATAAAAAGCGGAACCAGTCCGATGTAAAAGCGCTCGAGACGAGGATATTCCAATGAATAATCAAGAATGGAATAATGAAGAATTTCACCAAGTATAGGGTAGCAGCGTATCTGAGTTATTCAAGCGAATAATAAAGAATGGAATAACTGAAGTTCTCTTCATGAATACAAAAGAAATAATACCCCTTACCTTAGAAAGAAACTGGATATTGGAATAGTGAGGTAGCATGCTTCTCTTCTTCTATAGATTTTCTCTCTACAATTTCTCTCTATAATAATTGCTCTATAGCTTTAGTGAATTGGTGAGAAATGAAGAAGAATGAGCTTATTTATAGGAAAACATAGTTTCGATAATTGCACGTTTTGGGGCTCAAAATATTACAATATAATACCTTCCTCTTTTTCTTCCTTTTTAATTTAGTCCAACAAGTATTATCAAACTTGCACCACCTCCCCTAATAGTAAATAATGTGATTCAATAGTACACATATGTGAATAAATAGTTATAATCATGTGAATTAATAGCAATCAATTGCTCATTTATCTGGTTAAATACCCGATTGGTCAATATAACCTCCAGACATCAATTATTATCGAAATAAATGTTGATTTTCACTAATACAAATAATTCCAACATAATGAAACTATTTTTATCAACAATATAAATTTTAAAATTTTGAAGTTTGACTTTTCCCGTAAAAGTCAACTGTTGACTTTTTGACCAAAAAGTTAATCCTAGAAAATTTGTGTTTATAGACTATTTTTACTAATTTCATCGTTCTGGACTCAAATATCACGTCCGCGTCTCCAAATTCAACTCCGAACACAACTTTAATTTTAATAACATTCATCATTAATATTATAACTCACAATATTTATCAACCGAGTCGTTCCCAGGAAGAGGGGCTTTCGATAAGGATTCCTCCTTATTATTGCGCATGATTAGGTGACCAAACCTCTCCTTGATGAACTTCTAGATATTGTAAATATTTCAATTTAATAATATGAATAACTTTGTTGTCTCAATTATTGATTTAATAAAATAACATATTATGCGGATGATCTTGTGACAATAATCGAATCAATAATATTAGAGATATGATCGCAATTCTTGTAGTGATAATTAAGTATAAGCGAGTGACTTCTTACGTAAGCATCGATAATCAATACCGTGTGCTACTATGCTGACCATGCAGACATCGTACTTTTTACTACCGAGTAGTTCAATAGTATTAACGGTAAAACTTCCACCGTTATTTTCATAAAAATATTTTTGTCGATTTCTCAATCCGACAATAATTCCGTTGTGGGGTCCATCAATGATTGTGTCGTCGTACGAATATTCCCCGACCAATCGAATATAATATAACAACTTTCATACTTTACAAAATTTATAAATATTATCCATAACTATAACATTATATTAAATCCACACCATAATATTCAAAAATAAGACTTGACAGTAATTCCATGTCTTATATTTAATTGGGACATTGTATGGTGGAAGGATTGAATTGTACGGTAACTATTTACTCAAAGGTTCTTTAATGATTAATGTTGAAATCTATATTATCCGGAAAGTCGTTGATCGCATTAGGAGGCTTATCCTATTGTAGAATAAATATTATTTATTTAAATAAATTAATTATTTAATTTATTTATTTAAATAAGATTAGAATTGTTCTAATTGATTTATTCACAATAGGTTTAATATGGAGAACCTAAAGGGTCACACCATAAAAGGAAGAATAATTATTTAAGAAGTTAATGGCATAATCGTAATAATATGTTAAGTATATTTAATTTAATCTATGGTGATAGAATAAATTAAATAGCTTAATATTTATTATTTAATATTTTAGAAATATTAAATATAAATTAATAAGAGGAGTCTTATTAATATTATTACAATTATTATTATTTTAATTTCTAAAAGAGTTTAGGAATTAATTTAATATAAGTACTCTCATTTATTCCTAATTAGATTAGGAAGGAAAATTAGTTAAAGGAGTTTAATTAATTATCCCTAATAAGATTAGGGAGCTTAATTAATTAAAAGAATTTAATTAATTAAATAAAACTCAATTCCTTAATTGTTAAGGTGGGTTGCCCACATCTATTAATAAGAGGAGTCTTATTATGGGTGAGGGGTTGTTGACTTTTCTACAACATCGACATAATTCCAATTTGTTGGAGAGTACGTTTTTTACATAGAGATAGGAAAAACTAGGGTTTGAGCCAATACCCTTCTTCTTGAATTTTCTTCTTCCTTGGTGGATCAACTCAGAGGCCAAACATTTGGGTGGCTAACGTTGATCAAAGGAAGGAACCAAACCCGGTGGATTCAAGATTGAACGCGAAAGGATTTGGAGGTGAACTTGTACGAGGAAGCTCGATCTTGAGGATGATTTATTCTTTATCTTTTCGTTTAATTAATAATTGTGCATAAAGGGTGATCCGGGTATATGGTTTGTAATTTTTTTTTTAAACTCTGATTTTACACGCTTCAGCACTTAATTTTGCAATTTTGATTGCGTTATGAATATTACAAACCTAACCATTGGCATCGAGCCAAACCTTTATGCGAATTATTAATTGTTTTAATTTGATATGTATATTGATATGTATTTAGAACAATTTAATTGGGCATAATTTTGTTGTATAAAATTTTTTTTAAAAAAAATAAAAAATAAATAAATAAATAAAATAAAAATAATAATAAAATAAAAATTCATCCTGCGTCACCCACGTTTCACGTGGATTACCCACGGGTGCAATTTTTATTTTTCAATCACGGTGGTATTTTATTATTATTTTTTTTTTAGGGTCACGTGAGACAAAATTACATGTCTTATATTACTGAATCTAAAAAAAAAAAAAAAAACTGGCCCAGCAAAAAGGGTTCCACGTGGTTCAAGAATATAGTATTCTTTGGTTCAAAAATTTGGGCTAGTCAAGATCCATGTTATTGCTTCAAAAATTTGCCAGGATTATATATATATATATATTTACGAATATTATATATATATATATATATATATATATATATATATTACGGTTAATATAATATATATATATACATATATTTATTATTTTATAATTAAAATAAAATGTTTATTTTAATTTTAAAATAAAAGTTTATTTTAATATTAAAATAAAAAGGTTTATTTTAATTTTAAAATTAAAATTTCATGCTAACTAATTAGAGTTGGAATTGGATTCCATAATAACTAATTGGAGTTGAAATTGGATTTTATTTTTCCTAAAATAAAGGAGTTTATTTGTGAATAGGGAAGTAAATCCATCTTTCCTTAAATAAAGGAGTTTGTTTAGATATGAAATAAAATTTCATATTATTCAAAATAAAAGAGTTTATTTGTGAATAGGAAAAAGAATCCTAATTTCCTTAAATAAAAGAGTTTATTTAAATATGGAATAAGATTTCATATTATTCAAAAAATAAAGGAGTTTATTTGTGAATAGGAAAGAATATTCGTGTTTCCTTTAATAATAATTTTTTATTATTACATAGAATTGGATTCCATAATTAATTAAAATAAAGGAGTTTATTTTGATTAAAATTTTGATTAAAATAAAATAGTTTATTTTATTCAAAATTAGATAAATTAAAATAAAATAGTTTTATTTTGATTTAAATTTGGATTAAAATAAAGGAGTTTATTTTGATTCAAAATTAGATTTTATACTAACTAAATTTGCCCATTAAATGATATCAATATATATATTAAATGTTTATTATTCATAAGATGAATGTTATTTATTGATGCATATGGTGATATGTATGATAATAAATGGGATTGATTATGGACTATTGACCGATGTGATTGGATTTTATTTTAGTTGGATGCATTAATGTATGGGTTTTATTAAATGGGGAATTCTGCGTACCTCGTCTTCTCTAATTTTTCTTAATGTAAATTCTATCTCTCTCCTATGTACTTCCCCTCGATGGCGATCAAGGTTTCTATTTATTTTAAAATAGTTATGTAATAGGAATTTTAGAATTATTTTGAAGAATTGGAGATCGAGGTAAGGAGGCGCTTGAAGACCCATTTGTAATGGAGCAGGGTTTAAATGTAATAGTTATATTTAAATATTATTTCTTGCACCCCTAGGGTTTGACCTTTTGGTTCACTTGGTGGCTCTAGTGAACCAAACTAGAATAAAAGTCCATAATCAATCGGGTAGAATATAGTATTCTATATGTGCATGCTTATACTATATATATTATATATTATGCAAACATGCTTCGCATGTTAATTAATATAATAGCGTATTTTATATATATATGCATACTGCGCTAAACAAGATGAGACAAATTAATAACAAACCCTCAATTTTTATATTAAGTCCTAAGCGTTCAAAGATATTTGGAATATCGAGCGTAAGCTTTCTAGCATGATAAAATTAATAGAGTATTAAATATTTAATATGAGTTTGTTGTGTCACCACAAGGCAAGTATTAAGTATTTAAGATGTTAATTTATCATATTTGATGCTTATAAAGAAAATTGAACAATATTGTTTTGTTGTGTCACCACAAGGATGATATTTTCTTTTTTGAATATATGGAGTGCTAGGTCGGACTTAACTTGGATAATTTTGATTCGGATGTGCCACCACTTGATCAAAATAATCTAAGAGGCAAAAAGAAAAGGAGTTGCATAGTTGATGTAATTGACAAAAAGTTGTCTACCTATTTATTTATATATAGTTTGTTGTGTCACCACAAGGCTATATACATTTGAAATGGGATCCTTATTCTCACTAGAGATCTTTAATTAGATTTTGCCGAACTATATATATTGAGGGTAATATAGTTTGAAGAAAATAGTGGGAGATACCAATTTAAAACAAGACCTAATTTATTTTGGTAATTAATAAAAGAATGTATGTTAAAATGTTGTTAATTACAAATTCATTTCTGAAATTTTACAATGTCTAAAATTAATATCAACTATGAAGCATATTAGATGCTAAATTAACGGTAATCAATTAAGCGGATTGGTTAAGGAATTTGAGAATAGTTCTCATATTTGAAAAGCTATCTTATGTCCTTAATCGCCTATCCCTGCAATGGTTGCGCATAATGCCTCCGAGGAAGAGATTGCTATTTTTAGAAAAGTGGCAAGATGATGATGCAGTTGGCTCGATGCATCATGCTCGCATCCATGAGTAACGTGAGCTTGACGTCGGCATGAAACTATGGATGCTCCTACTATATTCTCGCACATCAAGTAGTTGATGGTAAAGAAAGTAGGGACCGATAGATATCGAGGATATCTAAGGAGCTCTTAGATCTAGAATGGCCAATGGCACTATAAATGCAGACAAAAGTTCTTAACATAATCAATTTGGTTGATCAATTAGGACAACTGGTTTTGTCATGGATGGAGAGTTGAGCCAAGATTTGATCTTGCACTCACTCCCGGACTCCTTTCACAATTGTTGTGAATTTTTCATATGAACAAGCTAGATATCAGTCTCGCTGATTTGCTTAACATGTTGAAAATGTTGAGAGTGACTTTCCAACCAAGATAAACAAAGTCTTACTAGTAGGGGCCAAAGGATCTTTTGAAAAGAAGAACGATTCAAAGAAGGTATACAGAAAGGCGTAAACAAAGGATAATAAGAGCAAAACTGATACGGATAGCAAAGGAGTTTGCTTGAATTTGCATAACAGGTTGGTTAGGAATATGAAAGCTAACAACCTTACGAAAAGCATGATGAGTAGTTCACCAATCGATTTCTAAAATCACATCAAAGGCAAGTATTTTCAAAGGAATAAGATCAACAGGTAATGTGAAAGTGTCGATTTGAATCAAACAAGATTTATAAACAGTGGAGGTAACGAAGGTTTCTGCTAACAAAGTTTCAACCGATAAGTCAAAGTCTAATTTCTCTAGAGTCAAATTTAAACGTTGAGCGCAAGCAAGAGTGATAAAAGAATGGGTAGAATCGGTATCTAATAAGGAATAGACTTCGCAATAATTTATAATTAACTAACCCGTGCTAACATCATTCGGGTCACTCGATTTTTGAGAAGTCACAAAAAATGCTCTTCCTGAAACCACTGACTTTGTTTTGTTCGTATCCGCCTTTGGTGCCACCGTCCCAGCTGGACTTGTCTTCGGTGAACGACAAAATCGGGCTAGGTGACCTTCTCTTCCACAATTATAACATGCTTTGGACGGCATCGCGCAGTTTGGACTGATGTGTCCCTCCCCTTCGCATTTGAAGCATATAATAGGTGGTCGTTCTCCTTCCTTAACAACGGGTGCTGGTGCTGACGTCTTTCCATCATTATTGAATCTCCTCTTCTTGAAATATCCATTCTTATTATTGTGGCCATGATTACCACCAAAGTGGTTACCATTTCTGGCATGCTGATTCCCTCCACGCTTATTGTCACCGCCCGATGATCGCTTATCATTTGGTATTATCATTTCTTAAATTTGCTCTCTTTTGGTTGGGTTGACTCATTATCATGCTCTAATAACTGAGCCATATTAACAACATTTGAATACAAACACAATTTATGAGAGATAAGATATTGACGTATCTCAGGTTTTAAACTTCTTAGAAACATTCACGTCATTCTCTCCTCATTATCGACCAAATGGGACGCAAACTGGGACAACTCGACGAACTTGGCTTCATACTGTGACACGGTCATGTTATTTTGTTCCAGTTTAATGAACTCTACCTCTTTCATGTGACGAATACTTTCGGGAAAGTACTTGTCATTGAAAAGTTCTTGGAACTTCTCCCAAGACATCTTCAGTGCGGCAGGTTGAGTACGCTTTACAGATTCCCACCCCTCTGCCCACAACATGAAGGTGGCAAAGGGAACCTTTTGCTCCTCGGAGCATCCCAAGACATCAAATATCTTGTTGATCTGCTTTATCCATGTCTCCGCCTTAAGTGGCTTTGGCTCTCCAAAAAACTCTAGTGGTCCCAGCTCCTTGAACTGTTTGGCGGTGATTGTCCGAGAGTTGCCCGTGTTTGCACCTGCATTTTGGACAGGAGTCGCTCTTGCCTGATGTTGCATGAATTGCATAAAGCCTCTGAACATCCCATCGTTCATCATTTGATCGGTGTTGTTAATTACCTGAGGATTTGTGACAACCCGAAAAATCGGATTGTCCAGAATTTAAGTTTAAAGAATTAGTTATTAATAAAATAAATTTTTATTAATACTATTTTGTGCTATGTGTTTATTAATTGTTCTATAACCTAGAATGATTATTAATTGAGAGGATTTTGGCTACGAGCTAGACTAAACGAGTAAGAATTTTCAAGATGAAAATAAAATTTTTTCGGGAACAAAATAATTTTTGGAGAAAAAGACGAAATAGGCACTATTCATTCGACGAAACCTAAGTGTTAGGGTTTGAATAACCTAAGCCGTTCCAAGAGTTCGATATGTCGAAATGACATTCTGTCGAAAGATTTGACGATAATATATCGTGAAAAGTTAATTAAGCCGATAAAAGTTTTTCTCGAAAAACGTGCAGGAATCAGATAAAATAAAAACGACGAAAAGTACTGTTGTGTACTTTTCACTCGTTTAGCTACGTTAGGGGAAAGCGTGAGGGAAAACGCTTGACACCAAAAAGTGTTTTTTAGTTTTTCAAAAATCCGATGAATGCGTAAAAGTTAATCGGTAAAGGAAAGACGGAATATCCAAAGATATTTAAATTAGAGAATCGCGATTTTTAAAAGCGTCGAGACCGAATTCATGAAGGCGGAAACGAAGCTTCCAAGGGAAGCTACGTAAGGAGGTGGGGCAGCCACTTGGCCACCAAGTAAACTTGGTGGCTAAGCCTTGAATAGTAAGGAGGTTAGGGGGTGAAATGACCAAAATTCCCCTAACCTTAGTTTTCTATAAATAGGAAGCTCATTTCATTATTTTGGGATTTTGAAAAAATCCTACAACTATGAGAGATAGAGAGAGAGGGTCGGATAGTAGAGGAAGAGGAAGAGGAAGAGAATGAGGAAAAGCTAGCCCGAGTGCGATCTTTGTCCAACGGAACGGAATTAAAGGATGTACGGTAATCCGAACACTAGTTTCTTCTAATTTTCTTTAAGTTTAATATGTTCAAAAACATAACTTAATGAAGATAAGAAGTAGATGAAGTTAAGAATGAATTCATATGTTTGAAATCATGAGAAAATGAAGAAATAAGAATTAGAAATTTAGTTTATAAATTTCTTAAGGAAGTATAAGATTCGTAAGGATTTTGAGCGACGCGAATGAATCTTATGAATAAGTAGGTTAAATAAGTAAGGAATGATGTTCTATAACATCAAATTCCAAGAAAAAGTAGAATCGTAATCCAAAATATCGATTAAAATGAAGAACGAACAAAGAACGCGAAGAACGCGAAGAACGTTGTTGATCGACAAATTTAAAACTATCGTAGGATAATTGTTGTTGATGGACAAGTTTAAAACCATCGTGTATAAGTTAGTTGCTTATTGCTTGGTTAGGAACGTTAGAAACGTTCATGAAGAACGGATTAAAACTGAGCTATAACGAAGTTATGGAGAAATTTTTGTAAAAGAAGAACGAGAATTAGAAAGTTAATAAATGAACCCGAACGTGTAAGGTTTCATAAGAATGTAAGAGAATGTAGAAAACATCAGTCGTGGACTCAAGAACGAATGAATTCCGAGTTTGGATGATCTAATTACGGACGAACGAAAGAAGAACGTTAAAAACATAAAATGAACAAAGAGCGAAGATTAAGCCAATTGAATGGCATGTTAACAGATTCAGAATGAAGTTCTATCTGAGGGTAATCGAAGTACATAAGATAAGGAAGAAAATGGCTTTGGAATGACCTCGTTCTGAGTTATAACGAATAAGATATGAGATTTCAAAGTTAGCGTCTCAAGCTTGTAAAAGACTTAGAAATTTTTTTCTAGGTTTCATGCAGCGCGCCATGTGAAAGCTTCGAGCCATTAGCTCTTTGCTAAGTGGTGCCCTTGATGTGGAAGAAAGGGAAAGGCACGGCGCGTACTTGATGCGGTCTTGAGGTAATATCCAGAAATGAGATTTTAACTGCTCAATTTCTCGGGGGATGTGCAAGAAAGAAATATGAACATATAAGTTCAACTTATTTAACACTTAATCAAGTGTATTAAACCTTTAATGAAGGTGGAACAAAAAGATTAAATGAGATTAAAAGATAAAGAATGTAGACGCGGGTTACGTAACCAATATCCGGGGACCGTAGTCGCGACAAACGAACGTGAGGGATTGCTATGGTTGTGATTCCTTAAACGTTGATTGACTAATGTAATGAATAACATTTTGATGTTATGTCATGGTCATGAGAGATGAATGTAAAGCGTTTAGACGCTATGAACGCAACGTTGTTGTGATGAACAATCGGTCTTAGCATACAACGAACCGTATGGCTTTGACATTAGGAAAGAATAATGAACATGGGGTTCAGGTGACGAGTAATGAATAAAAGTATTTAAAACCTTGGATGAAGGTTGAATAGAATTAAGAGGCAAGTAACGTAAATGTTGAATACGTAAACGATACTCGTGAATCGTATTCACATAGAGCGAACATTCTGAGTGGTATAACTTTGACGTTGGCGAAAGTAGTAAGTAAGATATAAATTATCAAGGAAGCCGTAGTGAACGGTAATAAGATTAATGAAAGCCGAATGTGAGTCGGATGAGAATGTTAGAATGAAATGTAAGCGTTGAACACTTTAACCGACGTGAAGGTTGAGTGTCTGCGAAATACTAAGCAGTAAAACCTACACCCGTGTATGGTTTGGCCAAGTAAGGTGATGAAGACCGATGATTAAACACGTGAATGGTGAAGAAGCTAAATTAAAGACAAATCATTATAACGTAAAGAAAATTTGAGTTAATGTTTATAACTTGGATGACTTTTCGAATCGAATGAATCGGACGTTGTAAGATAAGAATAAGGTAACGTAAAATGCTTAACGTTATAAATGCGTAGATTGAATATTGAATGATCGTTCTGAGTGTACAAAAGACTGTATGACTTGGACGATAAGAATGAATCCTGAGGTATGGCATTTATTTGTCAGAAAGTCATAAGGAATAAGAAATTGACTTAACGAACATTATAGTTTAATAGCTCGGGTAAGTTAAGATGAATTTAGGTTCTAGTAGAATCGTAGCCTTTGATGGTTGACATATGGGAGCTGGGCTAAACAATTCCTTTAGAGAGCGAAGGTATATACAAAACTGGCAACCAATCTAACTCACTGTGTGGGCAGTGTAGATGAGACGGGAACTTGTTTGTTGGTTGTTTGTGGGAAACCACTCAGAGTACCATATGGACTACTAGTAGAGACACGATGTGTGCCGAGTCCTATGAGAGTTATAAGAAGAAGATAAGAATGTAAATCATCAAAGATGATGAACGTATTAAGTAAGACATCTCCGTATGTCATGAAGCCGTTAACCGATAAAGAAAGTTGGTCGCGTAAACTTAGTTTATAAGAACGTGAACCTTAAGAAGTAAAGTTAAGTAAACCAATGCGTAAGTCAAGTATATGACTAATTGGTGTATGTGTTATTTCCTTATGTGCTACATAGGAATTGGAATGAGCAATTCAGCGTAAACTATAAGTTGTAGCTATGTGTAAGGCAAGTTTCCTAACTTCATTCATATTTTATATGAATCTTTAGTTTCTAAAACTTCTCGGATGTTGAACTTGAGAAGTTACATACATATCTTGAATGTGTGATATTTGTACAAGGTGTTAGAATGTATGAGGCCTTGTGCCACAATGTGAACACCGGTGTTTCTATGATATGAAGCGTTACGTGATTGAGCATTCGATAAGAGAATGTTCTGTTTATACATGAACCGTTATTGTTAAGTCTGTGCTATTGATTCTAGCCAAACAGAATGTGTATGAAATATAGTAGAGAATGAACATATTTCAATGTAAATGTGATTAATGTTGTAAAATGATAGGAATCGAGATTATTCCTATTATTCAAGCTGCTTCATAACCATTGTTCGGTTATTGAAGTCTTACAAGAATGTTTAAATTCTTAAAGTTGTTTGTGCAACTACTTTGACTTGCTGAGCAATTGGATGCTCATACTTGCTTTAAATAAAAACATCTTCAGTGAACGTTGTTAGAAGAACTTAAGGATCCCGTAAAGATCAAGTTGATCGGTATCCAGACGATGTGCTATTCATTATATGAATGAGCGTGAAGATCAAGCAAAGACTTGTACTATAGAATGATAGAATTAAACTATAGAATAGTTTAATGAATGATTATGTATCCTTGGTGGGGGATAAAAGTCACTCGTACAAGATGTAAAGAATAATGTAATTATCATTATTTGTAATGAAAAAGGTTATAAGGTTTTAGAACCTGGGATTTGAGGATGTATGTTGTTATATTTAACTTTATAATGATGTATGTTTGGATGAAGATGAGATCGTGACGTAAGGAATCCGGATGTGAAAATAGACTGAATTTCGAGGCGTTACAGGATTATTGTCTTCCGGTTGCACATTATCCTGGGTATTGATCATTGGTGACTCAACGGTCTCATGTACTTCATTGCTTATCTCAACATTTTCGAATGCCATTTTCAAATACTGTCACAAAACAAGGGTTAATTAACATATCACATATTATCCCTATACTCGTGAGACCAATTAAATACCAAATAAACTTTAGGTAGGTCATACTTAGTGAAGGAATTCCCCTCTCTCCCCTCCTAGTTCTTGTCTCACATCTTAGCGAGGATCATATCCTAAGCTTTGATACCAATTTGTGGCGCCCAAAAACGGTATACATCACCCATCTTGAGTCGCCAAATACATGGTACAAAATTCAAATACAAACTTAAATATACAACTGTCGTGTAAAATATGACAAAACATAAACTGAGAGTTCAAACAAGAATATTGTCTTCTAGACAATATCCACTCTCAATGGAGTCCTTATAGACAGTATACAAACTCAAATTCAGTCCTCATTACATTTATTGTCACACTATTTAACAGAATAGTGAGGACTACTAATGCTATCATCATTAGTCTACAACAATGTTAAATTGATAAAATACAATAGACATCAAGTTTAAGTGCAGTGAAACAAGCAATCCATTAAAAGAGTCAAGTAGAGAATAAAATCTACTATCTTTTATGATTTAAAAGGTTTTCATCACTTTTATCATTTGAGACACGACAATAAATAATCCACATCATCGAATCACCCCGCACTTACTACTGCCGAGGATATTCTTTAGTATCACGACCACAAATTATCCATGCACTACGGGCCAAGGAAATTCGTGTATTCATTAAATTCCATGATCATGCCAACAAGCATTGTCCATCAATGCACTACGGGCCAATGAGGACTTTTACCACATCATTTGTAACATTACGATTCATGATTACAAGAATAATCCCTCGGTTATAATCATACCAAGTCCATCTATGCACTACTGAGGCCACAGATGACTTTCAACAAAATATAAACATGAGGATGATGACAAGGATATAAGAATTCAATAAAACAAGTTCAAGAATTAATTTATCCAGGAATTAATAACGTCCAAATTGTCAACATGATACTTCTTTGTAGAGTAAAATTCAAGAATAATATTCATGCACCAAAAAGTACCCCGACATGAAAAGTACTACAAATAACCAAGTGAATAATATTCGGGTGAATAGTAATTTTGATGAATAGTAACTCGTGAATAGTATTCTGGCATGTAAAGTGCCCCAAATACCCGAGTGAATAATACTAGAGTGAATAGTAACGGGGTGAATAGTAACCCGTGAATAGTAACTCGTAACAGAAAATACCAAATAAAATGATATTTCATAACGAGTATAGAAGTCAAAACTTTAACCAACTGAGTATAATAAAGAATGGAATAACAAAAGAAATCACCATACATGCGGTACTTTGCATGTAGGCAGTTATTCAGCAGAATAATAAATAACGGAACGGTCGAGGCGTAATACCCAGCGGCAGGATATTCCAACGAGAATAATAAAAAGACGGAACCGAGTCCCGCGTAAAATGCATGTACGAGGATATTCCAACGAATAATAGAGATGGAACCGGTCCGACGTAAAAGCGCATGTGACGGGATATTCCAATGAATAATCAAGAATGGAATAATGAAGAATTTCACCAAGTATAGGGTAGCTGGCGTATCTGAGTTATTCAATGAGAATAATAAAGAATGGAATAACAGAAGTTCTCTTCATGAATACAAAAGAAATAATACCCCTTACCTTAGAAAGAAACTGGATACTAGAATAGTGAGGTAGCAGGCTTCTCTTCTTCTATAAATTTTCTCTCTATAATTTCTCTCTATAATAATTGCTCTGTAGCTTTAGTGAATTGGTGAGAAATGAAGAAGAATGAGCTTCTATTTATAGGAAAACATAGTTCCGATAATTGCACGTTTTGGGGCTCGAAATATTATAGTATAATACCTTCCTCTTTTTCTTCCTTTTTAATTTAGTCCTACAAGTATTATCAAACTTGCACCACCTCCCCTAATAGTAAATAATGTGATTCAATAGTACACACATGTGAATAAATAGTTATAATCATGTGAATTAATAGCAATCAATTGCTCATTTATCTGGTTAAATACTCGATTGGTCAATATAACCTCCAGACATCAATTATTATCGAAATAAATGTCGATTTTCACTAACACAAATAATTCCAACATAATGAAACTATTTTTATCAACAATATAAATTTTGAAATTTTGAAGTTTGACTTTTCCCAAAAAAGTCAACTGTTGACTTTTTGACCAAAAAGTTAATCCCGAAAAATTTTGTATTTATAGACTATTTTTACTAATTTCATCGTTCCGGACTCAAACATCACGTCCGCGTCTCCAAATTTAACTCCAAACACAACTTCAATTTTAATAACATTCATCATTAATATTATAACTCATAATATTTATCAACCAGTCGTTCGAGGAAAGGGGCTTTCAATAAGGATTTCTCCTATGGTGGCGCTTGATTAGGTGACCAAACCTCTCCTTGTGAACTTCTAGACATTGTAAATATTGCGATTTAATAATATGAATAACTTTGTCGTCTCAATTATTGATTTAATAAAATAACATATTATACGGATGATTTGTGACAATAATTGAATCAATAATATGAGAGATATGATGCGACAATTCGTAGCAATAATTGAATATAGGTGAGTGACTTCTTACGTAAGCATCGATAATCAATCTGAGTGTGCTACTTATGCAACCACAGCGTATTATTGTTCTTTACTACCGAGTAGTTCAACAAGATTAACGGTAAAACTTCCGCCATAGTTATTTTCATAAAAATATTTTTGTCGATTTCTCAATCAAGGCAATAATTACATTAATGGGGTCCACTAATGATTGTGTCGTCGTATGAATATTCTCCGACACAAAGAATATTCCCCGACCAATCAAATATAATATAACAACTTGCATACTTTGCAAAATTTATAAATATTACCCAGAACTATAACATTATATTAAATCCACACCATAATATTCAAAAAAAATTGAGAAATTTAAATCTTTATTCGTAAAATTTGGGATTTTATAAATGCATCTTACTTACTGCACTGCTAAATATCTATCTGTGATATTAGTGCTTCGCACATGTCATCATTTTGCATAAACGGTGAGACACGTTGTATGTGAATGTATGTTGTGTGGTCCCTCCACCAGGAGGCTATCCTGTAGGTGTTTGATTACTGGACCCGTGGGAAGAATAATTCCCCAGGGCTCAGGAAAGGCACCACTCAGATTCGCTCCAGTTGAAAGACCGGATTAACTTCCCGTCGAGTAGATTATGATGATCTCGGAACCTTCATGCCAAAAAGCCGCGAGAGAAACCCTATGATAGGTTAACCTCTGATAAGCCAAACGCAGAGGAAAGTCTCTTCTTGCTTTCCATTTTCAATTACTTGTAAAAGCATTTACCTATAATTTTATTCCATGTTCATCTATATGTAATGGAAAATATGAAGAATATCTGTGCATGACATGTTATCAATTAACAAACCGGTTTTGCAGGACAAATTCTTAAAAAGGATATGTTATGATAACATTTACATTACCCTAAGACTAAACTACGTAATTCTTTTGTAGGGAAGCAATTGGGAAGCATTACAGCTCAAAATCGAAAAAAAGGCCACAAGCTTCTGACCAATCATGTCTTCTTAGAAACGATCTAATCTGTTTCCGAGAAGAATTTGGCGGATTGAGTAAACAAATTCTACGAACTTGGTTGTTCTCTTGAAAGAATTACACTAGTCTACTCAGAGTGCGAAGATACCTACACATCACTGAACCCCTACACTGAGGAGTTTGAGGTGCGCAAAAAAACAATTCCGAACATCGGTTAGATCTGACCAACAAAGACCACGAAGGCACCCATCTCAAAGGAGATCCGAGACAATGGTGACATCGGGAAGAAAGTCCTTCAAATGGAGGAAACCATTCGTGTTCTCAAAGGATTGGAACTCATGGCGGTGTTTCATATACTGACCTTTGCATATTCCACAGTGTTCATTATCCAGAGAAATTAAAAACCCTTGATTTTGAGAAATATGACGGATTAGGGGATTCTTATACACATTTAAAAGTGTTCATTGGAGAACTCGGATCTTATCTTTGAGAATGAAAAGCTCGAATGCGGTTATTTGAGAAAAGAAAATTTGGAGAAGCTTGGTTCATGGTATACCAGATTAGACAACTCTAAGATCTATAGTTGGGAAGAGCTGGCCCACGCCTTCCTCACTCAATACAATTTTCAATCTCAGATGGCTCCTGACTGGTACCAAATTACCAAGGTCAAGAAATAGTCTAATGAGTCATTCAGAGAGTATGCTCAAAGGTGGGCGCCTTCTTTGCTCAACTTATTCCTTCCATGTGAGAATCGAAATGGTTATGACTTTTCATAGATATCTGAGAAGCTCCTTTCTATGAAAGAGTTCTAGTTAGTATTGGCAAACCATTTTACGAAATGATCAAACACGGCGAGATGGTGAAATGGGATTGAAGTCGGTAGAAAATTCAAGACCTAGCCGTTCTTAAAAGTCATTCTTTGAGCACATCCGGTCCGGATCTTATGGAAACAACCCCGGAGAGTCCATAAAAAGAAAGAAGAGGATGTTTCCTTGATACTACAAGGACAAAAAGGCAATCCAAGCATGCCTATCTGAGGAGGAGAAACTCTCTCCCTTTTTTCGGCACAATCTTGAACCCTCAATTGCCTAAAAGTGGAAGTAAAGTGACCTCGAGCGTTCACACCCTTAGGGGACTCACTCGAGAATATTCTTGCTCTTACATTTCGCTCGGAAGAAAATTACGCATCTTCTTCCACCAATGACCCTAATGGGAAGGGTTTTAATGCTACTCGGAAGTGTGCTTACCATGCCGGGGAACCCGGACATGATACTCAAGATTGTTGGGCCTTGAAACACAAGATCCAAGATCTGATAGACAACGGTGAGATTGTGGTCACCAAGCCAGATCAACCTCATGTGCAAGACAACCCTCTCCCTCAACACAAAGAGGAAGAGGTCAACATGATCAGTTGGAGCACTGGACATGGTTCCAATTCTACTGGTGAATCATCCCAACCCGTCAAAGATGGTGTTGACAAATGGGATTATGCAAAGTTCCAGTTTACCATGGAACGAAAGATGAAAGATCTTTGCAAACAAATTGAGCAATTAGCAGAACTGGTGACCCACCATCATTAACTCATACGCCAATTAATCAAGCAGGAGCATGCCTATCTCCTTCCATTTGTTATGAATGCTCCATCAACACCTTCAGAAAGTGAAGCTATGGAGGCTAAGGTTGCAAAGTGAGCAAGTGCTAAAGCCTGTCGAAATTTCACCAATTAAAGGGAATTCACCTATCTGGGCCAATCTATGGAGGAGATACTTCAAATGTTGATCAACGAAGGAAGAATCACATTCCTTCTACCTCCAATCAATCCCCGCTCAGGGCAATTCAATCCTGATGAAATGTGTCAATATCATTCACATTCTCGCGGTCACAGCACAGAAGAATGCTGGGCACTCCGCCATCTCATTCAAAATCTTATTGATAGCGGTGTCCTGTAAATAACGGATGATTACACTGTGCAACTTAAGGGCGGGAATGCATGCCCTACCCAATGGAAGGGATCAGTAGCATTTATATCTGAGGTGGATGATGAGACTGTCAAAGTATTTCCCATACAACCAATTCAACTCAAAGGAGCTGACAATCCTTTGAAAGTGGCCGCACCAAAGCCAATTCCTTTACCTTGCAGACTACAACATCCTGTTGTCAACTTACACAAAGTTCCATGGAATTATGGAGAAGCTGAAGGATCCACGTCTCATACTACTACAGTGTCGAAAGAGAATCCATTGTACCTTCCTCAATGGGTTATCAAGCCTATTTGCGAAGCAAAGGGGAAGTTGCCCATGGAGAAGATTGAAAGATTCCTCCGCACTATGGGCCACAATGAAGCCAAAGTGGTTTTAAGCTTGCGAGAAGCTCCACACTAGATTTCAATTCTGGACCTGGTTTTCTCTTCCGAAGATCATCAGAAGGTCTTGCTAAAGGTTTTGGAAGAAGCTTACCTACCAAAAATAGTGAATGTGGAAAAATTTCAACATTTGGTTGATCACATTTTCAACAACAATGTGATATCCTTCACTGATGATGACATACCTCCCGAAGGGACCGGTCATTAAAAACCACTGCACATCGTAGTGTTGTCTTTCGGGTACATGCTAGCAGGAGTTTTGATAGATGGAGGTTCATATCTAAATATTTGTCCTTATGCCACCTTGGTGAAGATGAATATCAATCTCAAGCGAATCCAAAGTAGCCATACGATCATCCGAGCTTTTGATGGATCTCGGCGAAATTCTGTTGGGAAGATTGAATTGCCAATTGAGATTGGTCCTAATACATTCAACGTATCCTTCCACGTCCTCAAGATAGATTCAGGTTACAACCTGCTATTAGGGAGACCATGGATACACATGGCTGGAGCTGTTCCCTCTACCTTACATCAACAACTCAAATACATCATCAACAACGATCTAGTCTTTGTCGATCTTTGGCCGGAATGTCTAGACCGGGAACTCTACCAATTATCGACTTCAATTCAAAAGTTGAGCGACCGGGTTCCATACTACGGAAGTGAGTAACACCTTGATACCATTCTATTGGAGTGCCACTTCCGTACCCAAGATTTCGATGAGGTTATATCGACCCCACTCAAGAAATGATGTTATTGGGTCATCAACCTAGACAACGGCTTGGTAAGGATCAACAGGGTATTAAGCACCCTATCCAAATGTCCAGTCAAATTGGGACAGCCGGGCTAGGCTATGCTGCTAGCTCCAAGCACAGGAACCCTCATAAGCATAAACAAGTTCCTAAAACTTCCGCCGCATAGAGATTTTCGATACCTTTACCGCATGAGTTAATACAGTCTCCAGTAAAGGTACCAGTCCATGTGGTGGCTATGTTGTTTCCGAAGCCAGTGCCAATCAAAGCTAAAGAGGTGATGATTCCTGATCCCGAGGCGAAAGAAAAAGAACGAAAACGTAAACATGACCTTGCCTTGATGATGGCAGGCATTCGCGTCATTGTTCATGATGAACATACAAACAGATACACCCCAGACGATGATTGCCCAGATGTCATGGTTATCATTCAAGAAAAGGAGGACACTGACGATCCTTCTATTACTGCAGTCCTTTAGGACTTTTCCCTCGACAATTGGAGCAGCACTCCATGCATTGGTCGACGAGGGTAAAATAGGCAAAAAATCCCTCTGCCCTGTAGATAACTTTAATTGCTTTCTTTACTTTACAGCACTAGCAGTTATTTTATCACGTACATGCTAACACTTTTGTATGATCGAACAGTTGCATATATTAAGTGAAAGCATATTTTGTTTTGAGGACTACGAATTTAGATGTACAGTACTACTGGCGATGAGGTGCCTTCTCTCCACTGAGGTCGTGTAACTTTGATGCAAAGTTGGACTCGGACTTGATGGACATCAAGAGGACATTGAGACACCTCGAGAGATTAAGGAATGGGTCGTCGACAAACCCAAACCCAATCTTGATCAAACCACTCCTTTCAATCTTGGAACCTTAGACAACCCTAAGCTAATCCAGATTAGTTCAGACCATACAACAAATCAGGATGTGTTTGCATGGCCTCATGAAGACGTGGTGGGATTGTCCACTGACATTGTTCTTCATCGCCTTCCCATTAAAGAAGGATTCAAGAGCGGTTAAGCAAAAGCTCGAGCGATTGAAACTCGAGTGGAGCTTAAAGTTAAAGAAGAAATTGTGAAACAATTTCAAAATTGGCATCATCATGGTGTCTACATATCAGGAGTGGATATCCAACATTGTTCCGTGCCTAAACCAGGATGAAAGGTGCGAGTCTGCGTGGATTACCGGATTTGAACAAAGCTTGCCTTAAAGATAGCTTTCCGTGCCTTTTATCCACATTCTTATTGATAATATCTTTTCGATGACGACATGTACTCCTTCTTTGATTGCTTTGGGGTACCATCAAATTATTGTCATTTGAGGAAGATCGTTGAGAAAGCGCTTTCATCACGCCTTGGGAACCTTTTACTACTGACGATTGTCATTCGGCCTCATCAATCTTAGGCAACCTACCGGTGACTATGATGGCTCTTTTCCACGATTTAATGCACAAGGAGATAGAGATCTATGTGGATGACATCATTGTCAAATCCGGAAGGAGGATGACCATTTAGACCATCTCAAAAAATCATTCAGCGAGGTTGCGTAAGTACAACTTGAAGATGAATCCGCTTGAAGTGCGCCTTTGGTGTTAAGTCGGCAAGTTGCTAGGCTTCTAGTCGACCCACAAAGCGATTGAGCTGGATCTACCAAAATCCGAGCCATCAAGGAAATGCAGTTCCTCGGACGAGAGAGGAAATACGGGGATTTTTGGGAAGGATCAACTTCATTAGCCGATTCATTTCTCAACTCACAGCAACCTGTGAGCCAATCTTCAAATTGTTAAGGAAGAACTCCTCCATGAAATGGAATGATGAGTATCAAAAAGCCTTCCTCATAATCAAAGAGCAGCTAATCAACGCTCCTGTTTTGGTACCTCCTAGGGATGATATTCCCCTGTTCATGTACCTATCCATAAATGACAATGTCATGGGCTGTATTCTGGGGCAGAAAGACAATAGAGGCCAAGAGTGAGCTATCTATTACCTCAGCAAAAGATTCAGCATCAGTGAACAGAAGTACACTCTGATCGAGAAGACTTGTTGTGGTTTAGCATGGGCTTCCATGAGATTACAGCATTATCTCCATGGTCACACAACCCATCTCATATCCCGTGTGGATCCTCTTAAGTATGTGTTGAAAGAAACCCATCTTGAATTGTCGATTATCCGGATGGCAGTTGATCCTACAGCAATTTGACATCGTCTATGTGACTCAAAAGTCGGTCAAGGGTCAAGGAATTGTGGATCAACTGGCCTCCGCACCTGCAGGGGATTACAAACCCTTAGAAACATACTTTCTTGACGAAGGAGTAATGGCAATTCAGCTACCACATTAGTACGATACATGCCGTTCGTGGAAAATGTATTTTGATGGAGCTGTTAACTCAGAAGGCTCTGGAGCTGGAGCAGTTTTAATATCCTGTATGGGGGAACAGTATCCCATCGCCGTCAAATTGTAGTTTGTCAACACCAATAACACAGCTGAGTATGAAGGCTGTATCATGGGACTCAAACTTGCCCGTTCAATGGGTATCAGATGGTTAACTGTCTTTGGGGATTTCGAATTGGTAATCAAGCAATCCAAAGGATTCTATCAAACCAAAGAATTATATTTACTGCCTTACCATCGACAAGTTCTACAGATGGCTTTGGAGTTCGAAGAAATCTCCTTTCTATACATTCCTCGTAATAGGAATGACTTTGCAGATGCATTAGCAATGTTGGCCTCCTTGGTTTACATACATGACAAAGAAAACATGCCAAACATCGCGATTGCTATGCAGAAAGCCCTAGTCTATGGAAATTACATTGGAGAAGTATAGGATGAGTTGCCTCCCATCCACAACCCTTGGTATCAGCATATCAAGGAGTGTCTACGAGATGGATCTACACCCGCTGAGGCGAGCCTAACTGAGAAAAGGCAGATTCATCGACTTGCTATAAAATTCTACCTGAGCGGAGATGCACTCTACAAAAGAGATGCAGGATTAGGTCTCCTCAGATGTCTGGACAAAGACCAAACTCAGCGACTCATGGATGAGATCCATGGTGGAGTATGCGGCCTTCACATGAGCGGACCTCTACTTATCAAGAAAATTCTCAAAACGGGACATTATTGGCTTACACTCAAAGCTGACTGTGATGATCACGTCAAGAGGTGCTATCAATGTTAGATCCATAGGAATGCTATCCACGACCCTCTAAGGGAACTCCATAATATGAGTTCGTCATGGCCCTTCTCAATGTGGGGAATGGACGTGATCGGGCCCATCGAGCCCAAAGCCAGTAATGGACATCAATTCATATTCACCATGATCGACTACTTCACCAAATGGGTAGAAGCAGCTTCCTTCCCCAGGGTTACTAAAGAAGTCATCATTGCGTTCATCAGAAACAATGTTGTTTGTCGATATGGGCAACCAGAGGTCATTGTGTCAGACAATGCTAAAAACCTCAACAACAAAATGATGGAGGAATTATGCAGAAAACTCCACATCAAACATCTCAACTCTGTCATATACCGACCAAAGATGAATGGTGCCGTTGAAGCGGCTAATAAAAACATCAAGAAGATCATGCAGAAAATGTCCGCCAATCACAAAGGATGGCGACCTCTTGCCCCTAACTTTATTAGCCTCTGAACTTCAATGCGTGCTTCCACTAGGGCCCCCCCTACCGTTAGTCTATGGGATGGAAGCGGTGTTCCCCATAGAAGTGGAAATGGAATCCCTCAGAGTATTGATGGATGCTCAGTTGGATGAAGACCAATGGGTACAAGGCGGTATCACCAATTGTCTACGATAGATGAAAGGTGAGCAATGGCTATCTTCCATGGTCGGTTATATCGAAAGGATCATGCGATCCTATAATGAAAAAGTCCGACTACGGAAATTCAAACAACATGACTTGGTTTTGAAGAAGATCATTGACAACCAAGATCAATCTAAGGGAAAATTTGCTCCTAACTGGGAAGGCCCATTTGTTGTCAAGGAAGTGTTGACAGGAGGTGCTCTCAGGTTGCAAGAAATGGATGGATGAATTTCCACAGCTTATCAACTCGAACACCGTGAAACGGTACTATATCTGAAGTTACCATCGAACAAACATCCTGGTTTTGATCCTCGAATCACCAGTCATTCTGGTTTTGAACCTTCTCTCCTTTTTATAAACTCTTCTACCCCTCAGGGAAACATACACTTCAAACTAGCAGCCTAGTTTCCTTTCATTTCAAACCTTTCATATAATTTCGTTTCTCCTGAAGACGAGATTAAACTTTTCACGCCTGCTTCTCCTGAAGACGAGATTAAACTTTTCACACCTACTTCTCCTAAAGACGAGATTAAACTTTTCACACCTGCAGTTTATCCTGAAGACGGGATTAAATTTTTTCCACACTTGCAGTTTATCCCCTTTATGGGATTAAACTTTCTTCTCCCCCATGATATAGCTCGCGCATGGGATTTATGCTTCTCTTGAAATTGCGATTAGTCACGAGGGGCTAACTACGTCGACTTTGATCTCCACGATACACCGGGAGTGCGTGGCAACCATATTCTATATGGCGGTCACAATAAAGGAAAAATAACAAAAACATTTCGCCCTTTCTTCACAAAAAAACAACAAAAATACTTCTACACCCTTACGCTTTCACATTGGCGTTGAACCTCCTACTACTTTGGGTTCGAACTACCTTGAGACTTGATCTCTCTTCAACGAGAGTACATGGCGACCATTCATGGTGCGATCTAACCCCTACCGAACAAACATACTTGTCTGCACGATTTGGGATCAACCTTCAAATTGCCCCACTTCATCGGTTTCAGATCAAAGGGATGGAATTATCCAACCTCTTCTCACAAATACAAGATTCGGTGACCATCTAAGCTGTGATCATGCCTCAAAGAGCAATACCAACCCATAAGAGATGGAATTAACTAGGCTTCTCACAAATAGAAGTACTGGCGACCATTTGTGGTGCGGTCAATCTTAAAGAAGAAGAGACCACCCTCCTCTCCATTTTTCCATACAGATACCAGTCCCAAGACACCAAGGATGGTAGGGATTTTCAGTAATTAATGATCCATTCTGAGAGACCTTGCAATGTCTCAATGTCCATCTATCAAGGATAAGTTCAGAATGCATCAAGATCAAAGGCCCTAGAGAAACAGGAAAATATCAAGCAAGTATCAAGGCATAAATAAAAGGGAAGTGAATCAAAATATATTTCCCTGCCATACATAATACTGTTTGATATATACATATGTGTTATACATGACAAAAATGGCTAAGCTAGTCTGTGTAGGAAAATACAAAGCTATCTACAGATCTGTATGTATGCGGACTATCAGATCTAACATAGCATCCCTCTCTGAAGATGGAGGTAACGCTACGAGCTCCTGCCCAAGGGTATCTACACGAGCTAGCAAATCAGAGGCTAACTGCATGGTGGCATAATGCTCATCAATGTAGGCACTCATGTCGGTAAGACTGACAGTCATCTGGGATCTAATGGAAATGTTATATGTAATGGCCACATCCCTAGCAGATAAGGCAGAATCCCGCTCTCCAATCAATGCATCCCTGGCTGATATAGCCTCATCCCTCTCTAGCAAAGTGGTATCTCTCTCATCAAGAGTTGTCAACATCGTGGCCCTAGCCTGATCTCTGTCATAGGTCATCAGATGTAAGCTCTGCTCCAAATGTTGTGCTTAGAATCTTTGAGTATGATGGCTTTTCGGGGTGGGAGAATCTATCACAAATCTTTGGCACCCAATGATCGAAGTCATCGGTGGGAATAAGCGGCCTCCTCTATAGGCTCCTCATTATCGGGATCGGTCTCTGCTGCTTTGTGGATACTCTGCATGACCAATCGGTCTCTGTCTCCATCCATGCGGAATACTCTGCGAGAACAACCTAGATGGTGACAAAAAACTCACCGACTCTCGTTGATCCCAACGAGCATACAACTGGATGGATCATCCTCCGTTGACAAAGCGGTGTGGCAAGCAATAACTCTTGCCCCCTCATACGGATGGAAGTCCTAAAGCCGGTCAAGCCCGACTCATCACGACCGAGTGGGTGGTAAGTAATCATGTCCCTCAAACCCAACCCGGAGGAGATAATCCATGCGGAGCATGAGTAATGAAGCTATAGGGTGAGCTAAGCCACGAACACAGCAATATATCAAGCGGATCTCAATCTACGCCGCGAAAAGCGGACCAAGATGCAACATCAGTACACCATGCAGTGAAAGGAAGTATGTCATGGCTATGTCGTGGGTGAAACAAAATCCATGATGTCTAAATGTGCCAATCGGTCTCAAGTGTGACATAAACCACACATCTGACATGGTCGAGCTACACTGTGAACACTCCTCACTTGGGATAAGTGCGGTAGGTATGTAGTCGACCTCAAGGTCTTTGCGATGATCATCGGTACAATGGTACGACCCTCCCTGAGAGCTCTCACTGCCATAATGACGCCGATATCTAGCTCATCCATGTACCGCGGCATGTATACATATGACAATACACATAGAAGCAGTACATCTACTCTAATTGAATATGATGATCCTCGGTGTGGTGAAATCCACGGAATGCCGTGCGTAAACGTCCTCGAGCCAAACACATCAAAGCAGAAATGCTAGGATATAACATGGTGGATGTAATCTCATCTGCACTACTCTGCGCCTCGATCTGTGAGAGTCATGAGGCTCTACTACTCATGTCTCCCGTCACCATGTGCACGCAGAGGTCTGTCCCGGAGGACATCATCAATCGTGCGTACTCCTCTAAAGTAGGAGTTAACTCATGGGTCCCAAAGCGGAATACCTCTCATCAGGTGCCCGGTGCTCTAGCATGCCCTCTACAAATCCTAGAGGAACACGAAACATCGGTAGGGTCATAGTATCTTTGCGACAAATCATCTACGATCACCATATGCGATGGTGATATACTATCATACCATGATCGCGATACCATTACCACCGCAAATGGTGGTGGGGTATGATCTATATGGCTAACTGTCGAAGAAGACATCTGTACGGGCCGTGTCATAAGACCATCCAGGGGTCAATGTTGAATATCTACGGACATACATACATATGCATAACATAACAACATGCATGATACAATAGATGGCAATATGATATAGGGAATGGAAAGCGTGCATACATTCTAAGTATATCATCATCTAATACATCTCTGTCTGACTAAAATATGGGAAATGGGGTGAAGCTACAAAAAGATATAGCCTAATGAGAGGCCTATGAAAAGAGAGATAGAAGAAATACATCGAGAAAAAAAGTCAATGGTATCGATGTTCACATCATCGATCTCGCCCACTGATGTAACTCCTCGAGTCATTTGGATCTCTATCTATAGGGATGTTAGGCCTATCTGAAAGGAGGATCTGTAAGCAAAACCATATGGGTCACCTAAGAGACCAACTCGGACACTGGAAGGATCAAAAGTATCTACCTCTGCGGGATCTACGCCCAAATGCGAATGAAAAGATTTGGCCGGTCCGGTGCCGCCAAAGTCGAATCATCAATCTGTGTCACATGATTCGGATCTACGACACAGTAGCTAGCCAATCCGTCATCATCACGGATCACGGAACCATATCCCCATAAAGCGTAGGCGCGGGTGCGAGCTCCAATCGTGCGGGGATCCACCAATCTTTGGAACATCTCCAAGAACAGGGCCCTCGATAATGTAAAAGCCGTCGATCCCCATCAATGGGATGTCGATTGTGGTGTCGCAAAAACAGACCAATAACGCCTGGCAGGAGGCAAGATCGGCATACGAATCTCTCCTGTAATGCTCCTAATAACACGCTCTCCTAAATAGAGCTCCCATCCTCCATCTGTGAAGAGAGGAATCCTGCGGGTGGAAATGACGTACTCTACTCCAGTCGGGTACCCATCCTCAAAGATAACTCCCAAATGCTCTCCAGAGTAGGGAATCCACGTGATGACATCCGCTGTCAATAGCTCCAGCTGTAGGCGACAATGAGTGAAACCCTCAGCAACAGAGACCTCCGCCAGTATGGAATGATTCCATCTCCGTCCTCGTGGATAGGTGTCTAAACCTAACACGCTCAAAGGATGCAAACAAGGAAGCCTCTCATAGGCCCAAAACTGCCAACACAAAGGTAAACATCTGCTGTCAGTCAACACTCTTAACCTATACATGGGAAAAGATAAGAGAAACACTCACCAGCAGAAATGGGTAGAATCCTAACCACACCTCTGTAAAACCCTACGATCGCATGCGCATTCCCGTGAAGAAGTAGGCAAAGGTGTAGGAACCCCAATCATACTCTCCTATATGGTCCATATGTCGAGTGGCACTAATCAAAGTGAAGGACACCGTAAAAGAGTTATCTGCTATGAAGCAGCCCCTAATGATCATCAGGAACAATCGCCAAAGAATGCGATCTCTGACTCTAACATCATCGGGTATGGGCTCACTCAACAGCCCACTCATAGCATCTACGCTCAAAGGACCTGTACGAACAGTCCTGCCCTTAAGCGCCTCCGCCGGAACTCCCAACAAGGATCTGATGGCAGTAGGGGTGATATCCACCGTGCAAGGCATCGGCTCCCCTCCAAACTCCATATCTGTGATAAACCGCCAATCCATCGGCGTCATCATCACCTCATGATCCGGCAAATGGAGTGGCGAGATGCAGGTGGAACCACCGCTCAGATAATGCCCTAAGATAACCCCAGGGACAGCGACGGGATAGAATGGAGAAGAACCTCCCGAATCCCCAGCCATGGAAGATCGCTCTATAGTCATCATGCAAGGCCTGATACATAGAGTGGATGCTAAACCAGTTCCCTCAAGGCTGTGTGAAGTTGGGAACCTACATCAAATGCAGATCAAACATCAGACTCCTTGACTCCTCATCAATAGGAAATAAGGAAGATTAAAGATCTAACTTCATACCTCATTTGCATGCAGGTATACTAAAGGATGCCTACTCAAGCCACCCAGAAGATCTGGGTTTACCACTTGAATACCTGGCAATTCCCTACGAGGAACACGTAAAGCGGGAGCGGGAACCTCGAATGGTACATCCTCCTCCTCGTCCTCGACATTCGGCACCTCAACCCGAATAGAACGTACCACCGCCTCCGCCAAACGACGAGGTTGTCTCACAGAACGGCGCTGAGGCTCTTCAAAATCCCTCCTCCGTACACGGAAGTGGTCTGCATGAAGCATTGGTGATCTGGATCCATAATATCTGGACAGCAAGTCTCCAAATCACCTCAGAAAGGGTGTGGTAATTTCATACTTGGAGCCTTTTCCAAAATGCATTCTATGATTACATGCATACATGCATTGTTTTAATATACATCTATTGTAGAGTTAAAAATGCATAACTACTCAATGCCTACATTTTGGGAAAATTTTGCCATAGCCCCCTTTGTAAATGGGACTATCCACATGCACATAGGCATGACTAGGTGGCCATTCAGTAGCACACCTGTACACAATCATATACATCCTGTTTGCATTCATCACATCACAATAAAAATCCGTAAGTGTAGTCTAATTACCAGGATTATTTTACTATTCTACCTTTACTCATTTGTCCTCAAATAGGATAAGAAATGACAGTAAAAGGTACTAATTTAACTGATTCAAAAGTCAAAAAAATTCACATCATTATGTTCAGCATGGTTTAATACTAACATTTACTATGTTGAATATTTTTTATCAAGTCATATCAGCATACATATTCACTACTATGTGTCTAAATGCATTTCATACGATAAGTCATTTTCCAACGGACAGAAATTGGAAAAAAATACATGTATGTGTTACCAGGACAGTGAAGAACGCTTGTACGGTGACAGAATATGCAGAAAGTAGCCTGAACTCAGCAGATCTGAAGAAGAGCTCTCAGATTTCCTTCATGATGCAACTTGAAAATGACTTATGAAAGCAACGACCACTATGCATAAACACGATCGGCCGCATGAGCTAACTCATGGCTCACAGCAAATACCTACGGCCCCCTACATGGGTCCCACACCTTCGGCTCGCTCCAGTTAGAGTTGTAAAGGAGGTCTCACAAGCTGAAAAGGCCAAATCAGGAATAAAAATGCTACGCGATTGAGCGGAACAGCCTGAAATCCTGGTTTCTTGTCGGTCAGAGTTAAACTCCTGTCGCCTCAATGGTATTCGCCTGAATGTAGAGTATACTATACCAATGAGCTCAACTTTCACAAAACATGCTCGATAATACCCCACAAAGGTTCGATGCCGTCATTTGCATGGTCACAACCCTAAACTATCCCCGGCGGGGGTTATAACGCGAAACCACGAAATATCAAACCTCCCCGGCGGGGGTTACAACGTCGAAGTTATCAAACATCTACGCCTCCCCGGCGGGGGTCACAACGTACATCCTTCAAACATCTATGTCTCCCCGACGAGGGTTTCAACGCAATGCAACCATTGATACACGCATCAATGAAGGTCAAGCAACCTTGACAATGCACCCGATGAGGGATTCATCCGGTGATACACACATCGTCGAAGATCGAGCGATAACCACGATAACAACCAACTGTTGGCGGTAACTCTGACAGTATGAGAGAACATGTTATACACATCCTCAAAATAGACAAAGCTTTATTCCCACAGATCTCTTCCACACAAGAGGTACCTCTATGGAGTATAAACCAGTGTCTAGGATTCAAGACTTTGGTGGTAGTCCCAACGTCAAAATCCATGAAGACTTGGATCGCATGTCCAAGCCATCACTGATTATCATCCCAGCAGGATTACTTGATAATCATTCTACATGCATTTGCATCATGTCGCTGCATATAGCATCATGTTTATCTTGTTTTCATTTCAAGTGTCTAGGATTCTTTATCCAATCCATGCCTTGTATTGCATGAATATGATAAAGAGGGGCATCTGTAGACACTCGAAATTTTTTGCACTCCTATTGCTAACATTGCAGGAGGGTAGATTCGTCTTTTGGAGATAACCCTAAAAGATAACTTACAACCATTCTGAATACTACCGGAAGTTCAGCTCCAACCCGGAACACAAACCAGGAAGTTTAGCTCCAAACCAGAACACAAACCGGGAAGTTCAGCTCCAACCCGGAACACAAACCGGGAAGTTCAGCTCCAACCCAGAACATAAACTGGGGACATCAGTTCCAAACCCGGAACACACACCGGGAATGTCATTTCCAATATCAAAGATAACCCCGAGATGTACAGATCAAAAGACTGGCAACAACACTAGATAGGACAGTTCTATCTCGACGATAACACCGCGACGTTCAGTTCCAGTCCCAGAGACAACACTAGGAGTAGCAACCCCATCCTTGGTGATAGCCCCAAGGGATGCCATTGCAGTTCCGGAGATAACCCCAGAAATGCTTGTTTCAAACACATGCGATCAGCTTCAGGCTCAGACATCCTGTCGAGGCACACACACCTCAGACCTGGGACTAACAATAGACAGACAGGAACACCCACAGGTGATAGTGATACATACAAACAAGCAGCAGTCCAATCTCGGATATAACCCTGAGCAACGTCTACTTTCCGCTTAAACCGGCGATAACCCCGGTGAGGAGTCAACATGTCATCTTCTTGTCTCAACAAGATGATATCACAAAGATACCAACAAGTGGTCAATCTCGGTTTGTAACCACGAGCAACGTCTACTTTCAACTCAAACCGGCGATAACCCCGGCAAGGAGTCACACATCATCTTATTCCTTCGACAATGGAACGTCGTCTCAACACTCCATACATACATACAACTATGTCCCACAAGAGCCGAGGATTGACAATCCCGAGTGACTATTACGTGTGGCAGTACTTTGGATAAAATTTGAAGCTTGAAGACCATGGGCATAGACCCCTCTTCCTGACTTCGTACAACCTCTAATCCATGTCATTACGTAACTCTCAACACAAGCGATCCGAAGAAGTACAGATATACTTTGTTTGGATGCTCGAATTGAAGTTCTGCAAGTTCGAACGGACATTACAATGCATGAGTGCACGTACTAAGAGACGATGGGACCCGCGAGGCTCGGATCCACCACGACCACCGCAGTACAATTAATTTTGCCAGCAGTGTACTACTGACCATCGATCTATATATATAAGGCATGGGGTTGACCATTTGAGAGAGAGAGAAAAGGAAAAAGCGAGGAATACATCCATTTTACTCTCAGATACACATCTTTTGAGTGTTTCCTCTTCTTTAAACACTAGTTAGCTCACATATAGCTATTTTTTATCGGCGGGGGCTGAGTGTTTATCCATTTAAAGTCTAAGAAGTCTACTTTGGCATTAATTGTAAGCCTTCTTACATTCTATAAAGCCTCTTTCTTCTATTATCACACATTGTTGTACGTTAATAGTCGTGTGAGTGTGTTTGCTGGGACTTTCAGTGCATGGTTTTATTTACATTCGTATATATATATATACTACTATATATGTATATATTTCATATATATGGACTAACATTATCGAGTTATGCCTCGATTGAGCCTGAACTTGATGCGAGGCGTTTATCTACTTATATATATATATATATATATACTTATATATATAAGCGTGGTGGGACTACATCTCGATGAGCACAGATTTTACATGGAGGCGTTTAATTGCTTTTGTATATATATATTTATATATATAATTTTTGTCGAACATATTTGATGAGCTTTGGATTTTTATATCCGGTGCGTTTACTCGCTTTTATATATATATACATATATATAATTCTTTGTCGGACATATCGATGAGCGGATTTACATCCATCGTTCTTTGCTTTTATATATATATTTATACATATATATATATATATATATATATATATATTTACATTAGGCACAGAGTTTACTTCGTGGCCTTTTCTGACTTTATTTACATTTAAGTCTGCTGCTGGATTTTACTTAGTGGCGAGTTGATCGCTTTTTCTGACTTTATTTACATTTCGTCCCACAGAGTTTACTTCGTAGCAGTTGATCATGTCCATATATATATATATATATCGCTTTTATATATTTACATTTCCGATCCCCCATGGAGTTGCTTCGTGGTGGTTGATCAATTATGTATATATATATCTACAACTTTAATATATATATAACTGCTTACTGCTTTCCATACAAATTGCAGTATCATGTGAGCCTAGGAATCATGTGATCACAGGTTCAGTCTACTGAATCTAGATTCGGTTCCCATGATGGACATTTTTTAGTTGTAAGCAGCTTGTACATTATTTTACAATGTCTGAATTTCCTTGGATGGCTGTCATGCCCGTGAGGAGTTTGGCATTGCTGTATATTATTTTTCTCGAGGATGCTTCGCATCTCGAAAAATAAAAGCAAACAAGCCGAACATTTAATAATAAAATGGAAGTAAGAAAAGGTCTCAATTCCTATTAAGCACAGGGTTTGAAAAACCTCTTTTCCAAAATGTCATTGCTATATTGTGGTTAAAATTAAATTTTTCTAATAAATTCAAACCCTTGTATATAGGTGCGAACGAGGCCTCGCACTACTTTCAAATAATTGCACATTGATCCACACACACACACACACACACACACACATTCATATAACAATTTCTTTGAAGAGTGGCGGTCACCGTGGTAACATGGATGTCGGGGGGTGCCTAACACCTTCCCTCCGCATAATCAAGCCCCCAAACTGTGACGCCCCCAAAATAGGTATACATCACCCATCTTGAGTCACCAAATACATGGTATTAAATTCAAATACAACTTGATTATACAACAGTCGTGTAAAATACGACAAAACATAAACTGAGAGTTTAAACAAGAATATTGCCTTCTAGACAATATTCATTCTCAATGGAGTCCTCATAGACAGTATACAAACTCAAATTTAGTCCTCATTACATTTATTATCACATTATTTAACAGAATAGTGAGGACTACTAATGCTATCATCTGGACTGTCAATTCGTTCCCCGACTCGTCCCAGCTATATTCTCATTTCCTGAAGAGAACAGTGAAAGAAAGGGTGAGCTCAACTAGCCCAGTAAGAAATATTATGACTAAGATAATGCAGAATAAATTATCATTAGTCCTCAACAGTGTTAAACTGATAAAATACAATAGACATCAAGTTTAACTGCATTGGTACAAATAATCCATTAAAAGAGTCAAGTAGAGAATAAAATCTACTATCTTTTATGATTTAAAAAGTTTTTCATCACTTTTATCGCTGAGACTCAACTTAATAAATAATCCGCATCATCAAATCATCCATCCCTGCACTACAGGCCAAGGATATTATTTAGTATCACAACCATAAATTATCCATGCACTACGGGCCAAAGATAATCGTGTTTTCATCAATGGTCCTGATCATGCCATAAAACAATTCATCATTGCTCCCTTGGCCGAAGAGAATCCATAGCCACAATCATACCAAAAACTGTCCATCAATGAACTACGGGCCAATGAGGACTTTTTCCATATCATTTGTAACATTACGATCGTGATTATCTAGAATAATCCACAGTCATAATCATACCAAGTCCATCTATGCACTACTGAGCCACAGATGACTTTCAACAAAATATAAACATGAGGATGATGACAATGATATAAGAATTCAATAAAACAAGTTCAAGAATTAATTTATTAGGGAACTAATAACGTCCAAATTGTCAACATGATACTTCTTTGTAAAGTAAAATTCAAGAATTCTCGGAAGAATATTTCCATGAAAAGAATCTTTGGATGAAGCGCTTGAATATCAAGGATATTCCACTAATTTCATGGAATATAGAAGTCAAAACTTTAACCAATTGAGTATAATAAAGAATGGAATAATAAAAGAAATCACCATGCATGCGGTACTTTAGCGTAGGCAAAGTTATTCCAATGAGAATAATAAATAACGGAACCGGTCGGTGAAATTCACACCTGCAAGACAGGATGTTCCAAATGAGAATAAATGAATAATAAAGGCGGAACTAGGTCCGGTGTAAAGCCTGAGACGAGGATATTCCAACGTAATAATAAAGAGCGGAACCGTGTCGGTGAAATTCACCTTTGACAGGATGTTCCAAATGAATAAATGAATAATAAAAAGCGGAACCGGGTCGGTAGTAAAAGCATGCATATGGATATTCCAATGAGAATAATAAAGAGCGGAACCGGTCCGGCGTAAAAGCGCATGCATGAGCAGGATATTCCAGCAGAATAATAAAGAATAGAATACGGAAGAATTTCACCAAGTATAGTGTAGCAGCGTATCTGAGTTATTCAACGAGAATAATAAAGATGAAATAATAGAAGTTCTCTTCATGAATACAAAAGAAATAATACCCCTTACCGTAAAAGAAACTTGATATAGAAGTGGAGAAGTAGCAGAATACTTTTCTTCTTTCTCTCTATAGTTTCTCTCTCTAGAGTTTCAGTGAATTCGTAAGAAATAATGAATGAACGAGCTTCTATTTATAGAAGAATGGAATGCAAAGTAACTAATTCATGAATGGTCCAGATTGATTTACTTTAATCGGACGGACCATATTTAAAGCAAAATCTTTTAAATAAAATATAATATATTCAATTTATAATCTAATAAAACGAATAACTTTTAAAAAGATTTTACTATACAAACCTTATCAGTACTTATGCAAAACACTATGCATAATAAAATATAATATATTCTAATTATTGTCTAATAAAGCAGATAACTTTATAAAAGTATTCTATTTTATATAAAAAGATTTTACTATTAGCCTAATAAAATGAATAACTTTATAAAAGTATTACATTTTTTATAAAAAGTTTTTACATTTTATTACGTTAATAATACTGAATAAAACAAAACTTCGTCATCATATAAAATATAAACAATAATTGAATCAAACCTGAGTGACTTCTCACATAAGCATTAATAATCAATACAGGTAGTGCTACTTATGCAACCACGCAGTATTCTTTACTTTACTACCGAGTAGTTCAACTGTATCAACGGTAAAATTTTCGCCGTTATTTTCATAAAAATATTTTTGTCATTTTTTCAATCCGACAATAATTTTGTTGTAGGGTCCACCAATGATTGTGTCGTCGTACGAATATTCTCTGTTAAAACGAATATTCCCTGACCAATCGAATATAATATAACAACTTGCATACTTTGCAAAATTTATAAATATTACCCACAACTATAACATTATATTAAACCCACGCCATAATATTTAAAAAAAAATTGAGAAAATTAAATCTTTATTCGTAAAATTTGGGATTTTACACAAACCCTTAATGAATCTCGGTTTCACAGACCCATTTAGCAGTGTCAAATCACGGGTCGATGTCTGCAAACTTTTTTTCGATTGCGTTAGTGCAACCCGATTAAATACACCAATGGCGACTCTTAAAGTCAATCGTCGACATTATACATGTCGGACCTTTTTCACTTGTTTTTTCAAACAAATCTCACATTAACATGAGAACACCAAAGAACAAGTAACGAAAAGAGACACTCAAAAATCCCGACGTCGACACCTAAAATTTGTACTTGAATTCCTTTTATATCTGCTTGTTCAGTTAATTAAATAGCCTTTTTCATTGCTTTTCGAAATGAAACTCTATTCTTTAATTGGCCGACTATAAACTCCGTAAAAATATTAGGGCTTCCGTAAGTTTTTGCAATTCTTATGATAGCAATGTTAAGTTTTTGGTTCAAAGACTTAAATTGTTTTTGTAGATTCATCTTCAATTCTTCGATTCCTCGCGGTCGACTTTCTATTAATAACTTTGGGAATCCCATATAGATTATGACCAAGATCAGATCGATTCGTTTTTGAATCTCTATACGTGAAATTCCCTCGACGCTAGAGGAAATTTTCAATTTTTTGTACATAATTCTTGATAAAATTTCTTATTTTTTGATCTTCTTATAAACCTTCGAAATAATTTTTTGGTTATGCAAACCAAAGGGAATGATGACATTGGGTTGTACTTAGTCTAAAACCGAGTAGATTTATTTTTTGTCCTATACTCCCTCATTACTATACATATTATGATACACCATAGTCGTATACTTTTTTTTTATTTTAGTTTTTTTTACCATCTGAGAGGGTCAAGAAAGTCTACTTCTATATATTCATCTAAGGATATATCTTTCACTACAATACTTATATGGCAGATAGGTCTTTTTATCAGAAAACTATGTCCTCGAGCTCGAGGTTTTAATTTCTTCAAGATAGTACCCTCGTTGACTTCAGCTTTACTAATAACTAAATTTGATTCGTTGGAATACATATTGTAACTAGCATTTGCTGCTGTAGAATAAACCAATTTAAAAATGGGATAACATGCTCGATAAGGCATGAGTTCTAGTATCATAAGTGTTTCTTCATAAGAACGTCCACGAATTTGATCTATTACTCTTCGCGCTTTATGAGCAGACATAGATATATATTGACCTAAAGCATATACTATTGTTTTTCTCTTCTTTAACATAAATATAAAGTTTGTCTCTAATTTAGTGTTTTCTAGTTCTTTTACTCCTTCAAGATCTATTATCCTCGCACTAGCCCCTTCAATGATAAATATCTTTATCTAAGAAGGCAGTGTGTTGCACAACAAACACCTTTTTTCTAAGTAGGATTATAAAACATATACCCTAAACTTTCTTTAGGATGTCCCACAAATCTGCACTTGTCAAATTTGTTCCAAGCTTATACTTTTGAAACATTTTCACATAAGTTGGACAACCCTTTATCTCAACATACTTAAGATTAGGAATCCTCCTTGTCCATAACTCTTATGGAGTCTTGGGGCCGGATTTTGAGGTTACCTTTTTCATAGATATACAACCATTTCTAAGGTATGACCCAGAAGGATACTAGAATGTCGGTAAAATCATTATAGACCACATCATGTCTAACATGGTACGATTTTTCCTTTCACATACACTAATCAATTATTGCGTATCATGATCCATCCATTGTGAGAAAATCATTTATGATTTAGAAACTTATTGCACAAGTATTTATTCCTTAATCTTAAAATAATCTTAATACTTTGCTAATTTATTTCACTTCTGAATTCTTTAAACCTTTCAAATGTTTCAGACTTGTATTTCATCAAATACACATATTCAACTCTTTGAATGATCATCTTCTTTTCTTATATTAGTTTATTCGATATTTAAATTATTTTCATGTAAATCAAGTATACAAAGTCCATTAAGTAATATTCCAGTTATATACAAAACGTTATTATTATAAATAGAACAACAATTGTTCTTAGATATAATACCAAAAAATTTTATTGTCAAATAAAAAAATAGAAATAATGTTTCTAATGAGAACTGGAATACAATAACAACTTATTGACTTAATAAACATGCCCGTAGGCAATGCTAAACTATAAGTTCCTATGGTTAATGCAGCAACCTTTGCTTCATTTACCACACATATGATTACTTATCCTTTGTTTAGCTTTCTACTTTTGATTGGTCCATTCATAAATCTATATTTATAAAAAACACAGATGGTATCCAATATCCAAGTAGAAACTTAACTCGCTGAAAGATTTATTTTAATCATGAATAAAACTATATTTATAACCGAAGCTTCACTAAGCTTCTTTGGTTAGCCTCTGCAAGATGTTTCTTGCAGTTTCTTTCCAGTGTCCAGGCTTATTGTAGTTGAAAGCAAACTCATTTGCTATTCATATCATTTTTTGTTCTTATTCCTTTGTTTTTGCCTTTCTATTTATCTTCTTTGAATCGTTCTTCTTTTCAGAAGATCCTTTGGTCCCTACCAGTAAGAATTAGTCTTTCTTGGTTGAAAAGTGACTCTTAGCATTTTTCAACATGTTAAGCAAATCAGTGAGGTTGATATCTAGCTTGCTCATATGAAAAATTCACAACAACTATGAAAAGGAGTCTGGGAGTGAGTTCAAGATCAAATCTTTGCTCAACTCTGCATCTATGACAAAACTCTATTGTCCTAATTGTTCAATCAAATTGATTATGTTTAGGACATGTGTCTGTACTGTAGTGTCATCGGTCATTCTAGATCGGAAGAGCTCCTTAGATATCTTATATCTATCAGTCCTACTTTCCTCACCATCAACTACTTGATGTGTAGGAGTATAGTAGGAGCATCCATAGTTTCATGCTGACGCTGAAGCTCGTTATTCATAGATGCGAGAATGATGTATTGAGCCAACTGTGCATCATCTTGTCACTTTTTAGAAGTACCAATATTTTCCTCAGAGGCATTGTTTATAACCATTGCTGGGATAGGCGTATTAAGGACATAAGATATCTTTTCAGTCGTGAGAACTATTCTCAAATTCCTTAACCAGTCCGTTTATTTCGGTCCGGTTAAATAGCATCTAATATGCTCCGCAATGATCGTAATTTAGACATTGTAAATTCTATAAATGAATTTATAATTAACAACTTTTTAACAAGCATTCTTTTATTAATTAATTAATTACCAAGATAAATTAGATCTTGTTTTAAATTGGTATCTCCCACTATTTTTTTCAAACTATATTACCCTCACTTATATAGTTCAAAAAAATCTAATTAAAAATTTGCTAGTGAGAATAAGGATCCCATTTCAAATGTATATAGTCATGTGGTGACACAACAAACTATATATAAATAAATAGGTAGACAACTCTTGTCAATTACATCAACATGTAACTCCTTTTATTTTACTTTTTAGATCATAATGGTTAAGTGTATGCACATTCGAACTAAAATAATCCAAGTTAAGTCCAACCTAACACTCCATATATTCAAAAGAAAAACACTGTCCTTGTGGTGACACAACAAAATAGCATCATTCAATCTATTTATAAGCATCAAATGTGACAAAATAATATCTCAAAAATTAAGATAAGCATTGTGGTGACACAACAAACTTATAATAATTAAATTATACTCTATTAATTTTATCATGCTAGAAGGCGACGTTCGATTCCAAATATCTTTGAACGCTTAGGACTTAATATAAAATCTTTGAGGGGTTTGTTATTAATTTGTCTCATCTTGTTAATGGGTTAAATATTTTTTAGGTAACTCTACTTTAGGTCGACTTACAAATGGGTCACTGAACTTTTTTTTCTTACAGTCAACTCACTGAACTTGTATTTACTAACAAAACGTTAGAAAATCCCATTAAATCTGTTGGATTTTAACAGAAATGTCCACATCAGCAATTGAGTTGGAAAAAAAAAGCTTATGTGTCAATAATTATCCCACGTGGCATTTATTATGTGGATCTAAAAGGAAAATCTATACCAAAATAATTTTTTATGTAATTCTTTACAAATAATAATATAAATTAGAAGTTTTCAAAAAAAATAAGAAGATAAATAAAAATATATTTAAATACTTTTGTAATTAATATCAAATAAATTTTGTTTAATTATTTACAAATATAATAATATAAATTAGAAAAATTAGTCAAAAAAATAAATGAAAAATATATTTAATTATTTTTTAATTAATATCAAATGAAAATTTATTTAATTCTTTACAAATATAATAATATAAATTAAAAAATTGCCAAAAAATAAGAAAATAAATGAAATATATATTTAATTATTTATATATCATTTAATCAAAATAGAACAAAAAGAAATACTAATATGTTGACTGAATCAATACTAATTTTACAAAAAGTCTAAGATTTGGAAGATGACAGAAATCAATGAACAATAAAATATATATTTGGAAAATGACTGAAATCAATACTATGATTACAAATTAATACTAAAATAAATTAATTTTTGTTTAATTATTTACAAATATAATAATATAAATTAGAAAAATTTTCCAAAAATAAGAAAATAAATAAAATATATATTTAGTTATTTTTGTAATTAATATCAAATTATTTTTTGTTTAATTATTTACAAATATAATAATATAAATTATAAAACTTTGCCAAAAACAAGAAAATAAATGAAAAATATATTTAATTTTTTTTAATTAATATCAAATTAATTTTTGTTTAATTATTTACAAATATAATAATATAAATTAGAAAAGTTGGTCAAAAAAATGGCACAGTACGTCATTTTCAAGTAAACATATGTATTTTTAGTATGATATAATTAATAACAAATATAATTGAGGAAATTATAAAATTATAAAATTATAAAATTAAAAATATTTTAAAATTAAAATCTTTTCAAATTAGGACATTAAAATTATAATTGAGTCAATTTGGTGATAATTTTTTTTCTTTTCTTAACTAAGATAAATAAATTTGTACTTTTACATGCAAATAATTTTAATTTTATTAAATAATTTTTATTTTATTTTATCAAATAATTTTTATTTTAATTTTATCAAATAATTTTTATTGTAATTTTATCATTTAATTTTAATTTTACCACCTTTGAAAAGGAGTGGAAAAAAATTATTTGGGAGTGGGAAATAATTTTATCAAAATATTACCGCCTTTTTTGTCTAAAGGAGTGGGAAAAAATGATTTGAGAGTGGGAAAAAATTATTTGGGTGTGGAAAATAATTTTATTAAAATATTACCGCCTTTTTCTATCTAAAGGAGTAAGAAAAAATGATTTGGGAGTGGGAAATAATTTTATCAAAAAATTACTGCCTTTTTCTGTCTAAAGGAGTGGGAAAAATGATAAAATTATAATAAAATTATTTGATAAAATTAAAATAAAATTATTTTAAAAATTATTTGCATGTAAAAGTAAAAATTTATTTTATAATTTCCTCAATTATATTTGTTATTAATTATATATAAAAAAAATTATTAATTACAAAATAACTAAATAACTCTTTTTATTTTTTAATTTCTACCATGTATTTTTTTGCTAAATGTTCGATTTTATTATAATTTTATTCCATTTCCCCTAAATATATTTTACATTCCCTTAATTTTAATTAGCATATTTTTGGATTTTGTATTTTATAAATGGCTTAATTATAAATAAATTTTTATTTGATAGTAATTAAAAAATAAATAAATATATTTTTTATTTATTTTCTTATTTTTTTGGCACACTTTATAAATTTATATTATACTTTAAAATATTTTTTTTATTTTCTTCAAGAAAAATCTTCTCCAAATCAACATAATCACTGTCACGTCACACAAGGACGCATTTTATTTATTCTTGTGTTAGAAAAGTCGAGTACATTGAGTTGACTGTAAGAGAAAAAAAAAATTCAATGACCCATTTGTAAGTTGACGTAAAGTACAGTGACTTAGAAAGCATTTAACCCTCTTGTTAATTGGTCTCCAATTCTTCAAAATAATTCTAACTATTCATATTACAAAACTATTTATAATAAATATAAACTTTGATCAGCAGTCAAGGGAAAGTACATAAGAAAGCATAAAATTTACATTAAGAAAAATTGGAGAAGACGAGGTACGCAGACCCCAATTAAAAAAACATATACATTCATACATCCAACTAAAATCAAATCAAATCACATTGGTCAATAATCCATAATCAATCTCATTTATTATCATACACATCATCATATGCATTAATAAATAACTTTCATATTATGAATAAATAAAGCCATTCCATATATGCATTGATATCAATTTAATGGGCAATTAAAAGTTTACTAGAAATTCAATTTAAAACAAAATAAACTCCTTTATTTTAATAAAAAATTTAAATCACAATAAACTTTTTTATTTTATTTTATCCCATTTTGAATAAAAATAAATTCCTTTATTTTTAATCAAATTCAAATCAAAATAAACTAATTTATTTTAATTAACAAGGAATCAAATTTCAAGTACAAAATAAACTCCTTTATTTTAACTTAAAATTGTTGGAAAAATAAAATATATTGAATCCTATTCTAATCAAAATTAAACATCTTTAATTTTAGCAAACATGAAATTTTATTTCATATGTGAATAAGATCTTATTCCATATATGAATAAAATCTTTTATTCAAGTTAACATGGAATTCAATTCCAAGTTAAAATAAAACTTTTATTTTTAATCTTATTCCAATTTAAAATAAATCTTTTATCTTAATTGAAATAAATAAAAATTTTTAAATTCTTGTGTTGGGCAAGTAGCGCCTAGAATGAAGCGGGACACACATGCATGAGCGTTACTTGACCCTAAGAAATTTTTCTAGGTTAAGTAGCATTGCTGCGGTCTAGAATGAAGCCCGGAGGAGGCGGCTGCTACTGCGTAATGTAATTAGAAATTTTTTCCTTGCCAAGAAAATCTGATTTAATTGCATACCATACATACATGGAATCATCAAGACCGATAATTAGTACAAAGTTAGACTTTGATACCACTGTTAGGTTTGTAAATAGCGCGATTATGCAATCAAATTACATAAAAGGGCGGAAGCGCGATAAAATGGATTTTAAAATTTTTCATACAAACCATAACCATGATCATACTTTGTGCATAATTATCAATCAATAGAAAAGAGATAAAAATTATATTCATACCCTTGTAGAAACTAGCTTTCTCAAGCACGAGTTCACCTCCAATTCTTCCTTCCTTTGATAAATGTTAGCCATCCAAGTATTTGATATCTAAAGGTGATCCATCAAGGAAGAACAATTATTCAAGAAGATGGGTATTTGGCAAAACTCTAGATTACATCTCTATAGAATTATGTGCACTCTCCCAACTCTTGAAATTGTCATTTTTCCAAAATTAAAATAAGACTCCTCTTATTTATAGATGTAGGAAATCCTACTAAACAATTTAGGATAGAGTTTTATTTTAATTAATTAAACTCGTTTAATTAATTAGGCTTCCTAATCTTATTAGGAATAATTAAATAAACTCTTTTAGTTAATTAGCCTCATAATCTTATTAGAATATATGAGAGTACCCTTTTATTAATTAACTCCTAAACTCATTTAGGAATTAAATAATAATAGTAGTAATAATAATAAGACTTCTCTTATTAATTTATATTTAATATTTTCAAAATATTAAATAATAAATATTAAGTTATTTAATTTATTCTATCACCGTAGTAGATTAAATTAAATAAACTTAATTATTATTACGATTATGCTATTTGCTTCTTAAATAAATATTCTTTCTTTTTATGGTGTGTAGTTTAGGTTCTCCATATTAAACCGAATTATGAATAAATTAATTAGAACAATTCTCATCTTATTTGAATAAATAAATTAACTATTTAATTCATTGAAATAAATAATATTTATTCTACAATAAGAATAAGACTCCTAAGCGATCAACGACTTTTTAGATAATATAGATTTTAACATTAATCATAAAATAATCTTTGAGTAAATAGTTACCGAATAATTCAATATTTCCACCATACAATGTCCCAATTAAATATAAGACATGTAATTACTGTCAAGTCTTATTTTATTTAATTATATGTATTTCGATTCTTAAATGCACAACACCAAGTAATACAAATTAGAAATTCCTTTCTAATTTTATTCTGTCTTGGCCAAGGACTACTGAGTTGTCATTTATAGAATCACATAGGACATTCTCTTCTTTTACTAGAAGCAGTAGATTTTTTGTTGATCATTTTATTATCTCCATGTACAACTTATTACACCAAAGCATACTTTTTGATATACCTTAAGGGTCTTAAGGGACATGTCAAAGTATAACTCATCATATACAAGATACTATGATGATCTCAAGTCTAAGGATCACTTGCACTACGTACTATCAACAAGAAATCCTATTGACAGACAAGTAAAACTTCATTAGGTATTCCTTAGCAAATCACGTTCAGTGAACTTATTCTTCAATAACCACCTGCAAACTTAATTTAGTGTCTTCATACAAATGATCATGAGATCAATCATACTCATCCAATGAGCAAGCAACGTATGTATGAATCTATCTGGATTCACTAATCCTTTTTTTTGTAATCCAACGATTAGGAATAATTTTAGTTTGTGAGCTATATAAGAATTTAGATCTCATTAGCATGATCATCATCATGATTCTAAAAGTATTGCTCAAAACTATGAGTTTGTCACATATTATAAAACAACACTGTAGATAAATTAAAATTCTTTACTTTTTTTATTAATAAATGAATAAATTTGTTACAAAGTATATATTTTATCATCAAACATATTTGACTTATGTGCATACTACTTTCATTTATTTTTTACCATAAAGTTGAAATAAGATAATTATTTTACATTAAAATATAATTATGTAACAAGTGAAATATATATATATATATTACAGTTACCAAAATATAGATTTTTTGTAGGAAAAAAATTGATAAATAATAATAATATATTTATTTATAAAACGTAGAACATTTTTTGTCCCAGCATATCAGTGATGTTCGAATAAGGACAAGTACTAAAAAGTAAAAACTTATTCCGGCGAAGTAAATAATATTTGGGAGATTAAGTGAATTTCTTTCCTAACTTAATATAATTTTATAAATAATAACATTTATAAATTAACATAACTTTACAAAAAAATAAAAATAAAAATAAAATAAACGAATTTGGATCATGATTCGTATTGTTGGATTAAATGGATCATGTGACAAATCAATAATTCATTACTTGATTAATCAAATCATTAATCCATTACCACACTTGATAGATCATATTGAACCAGAGTATGATTTGCTCTGATCTGGTTCATTGAGAGGCCTATACTAGAATCACAACACGAGAATATTCGAATAACATCACACTTGGGAACCCAGATTTAGGGGTGTAAGTCGAGCCAAGTAGTTCGGTACTCGACTGAAGATCGGCTCGAAAATATGATCCAAAGCTCGAATTCGAAGTTGATCCGAGTCGAATCTGATCCATACTCGCTTTCTGTTTAATGATACACGAGTCGAATTCGAGCATACCAGTGTTCGTTCATATTAGGGTTCGAGTATTTCATTTTTTTTCGAACCAAACTCGATACATGCTCGATGGATCATATTCGAATATTGGTTTGATCCATGCTAGTAAGCTAAATATGTGATATTTGTATCAATCTTTATAATTTATAAAATGTAGTATGAAATTGTGTACACTTGTACTTGAATAAATTAATGAATTGAATGTCAATTTATATTACATTATTTATAATTTCAATACATAAATAAAAGTGAAAAAGTTTTATATATAAATATTAGTTAAGTAACCAATTTAGTATGTAGTAGTTCAGTTTTAAGTGAACTGGTTCATATTCGAAACTCGATTTAAATGATCATGAGTAAACTCGCTTTGTAAACGAGTTGAGTACTTACGAGCCGAGTAATGATCCGAGTCAAATCTGGTGCAAAAATATAAATCCCTTATCGAATCCGAGTCAAATTCGAGCTCAATTTTTTTGAGTCGAACCGAATCTGAATATGAAGGTGTTCGTTGAGATTCGACTCGTTTATACTCCTGCCTAGACTAATTCTTGGTATCATTTTTCTTTTTGCTAGCTATTTCTTCCTTTCCCTAGAATATGACTTAAGTACACATTTTACACGAATTATGAAAAATAGTTTAAGCTTTATCCCTTTATTATGTAAGGTCACATGTTTGAGAAGATTAACAATGTACTTGGGATTTTTTGTTGTTGAAGAAAATAATAGAAGAGAAGGTTAGAGAAAAGCAGAGACTTCTCAAAAATACGAAGAAAACTTATGGGCTCAAATAACACTTATTTCCCTGATTTTTTTTTCTTTTCTCTTAATTTTTTCTCTTTTCTATTTAAAAACTCCAAGACAACTCTTTTTTTTTTCTCTCCAATTTAGAACTCATAGACAGAGTGTAAATATTAGTTTCCGGTCGTAGTTTCCCTCCTAGTCGCGCCGCCCGGCAGGGTGTGTATCCAGAAAATTTGTTAGGGCATGCATGGCAATATAATTTTTTTTTTTTAAAAGGTTATTCAAATAAATTAAAAATAAAAATTATATATACTACGATAAAAGATTTCTAAGGTTAACCTTATATAACTTATCTAACACAACTTCAAATACAACATAATTTTAATTTTTACTAAACAACTCAATTGTATGAATGCAAAAAGCTTAGAAAAATATGAGAACATGTTAATGACTTTATATTAACAAAAGATGATTAGATCTGTGCAGTCAAAAATTACTGAACACATAATATTCAATATTGTTTGAATAACATTTTTAAAGTGTTTGAATTTATAAAATAAAAAATATTCATAATATCATATGCGTTAATCTTTATATTCTAGTAACGACTTTTTCCTTCTTCTTTCAAACAGTCCCAAACTAGGACAATATTTTTAAAAAACTAAATCTTAAGTATCCAATACAATAAATGTAATAATGTAATTATGGACTTTTACTATTAATAAAAGGGAACAAAAGATCAGAAGATCACTAATGCAAAAAACGAACCGACTCAAAACGCCTTCTGAGCTGCAGCAATCTTCGATGGTTGAATTCGAATGACTTTCTATTGTTTTTTAGTATTAAACAGCTTATGCCGCATAATAATTTTCACTTGCCAACAATATATAATACGCATATATATATATATATATATATATATATATATATATATATATATATATATATATATACGGTTCGGATCAAGTCATATACCCTTATCTTACTCACCGTGCTCACCCCTTTAATGATTTTAATTTGACGTAATTTTCGTCATACAACCTGTCGTCTATACTTTTAGCGACGCTATATGTCTATACTTTTATCTTACTCACCCATCCTTACTGTATTGGACTTAGTCATTGGACTGATCCATTAGATAATTAAATATCTAGCTTTGATCGGTAATGATGAAAAAGCATGACAGTTGACTGTTATCTCTGTCATGCATTATTGTGGATGAGATTCTTAGTGGTTGGTGGAAAACAAAGTGGTGAAAGTAGTGGGTGAAATTGCATGCGATCGGCTAAGATCATTAGAAACGGGGATTAGTGTCAGAGACGGTGAGTGGGTGGCACGATGGCTAGGAATGATAGTATATCATAGCATGAAGGTCGTACAGACGAAGGTAACTAATATTTTTATCTCTCTCAACACACTAGATATTTTATCCTCCATTGTTAACCTTGTGATCGCATGTACTGACTCTCACGCCTGAGCTATCCCCCGACGGTCGAAGCTGTCAAGCTTTTGGTGTTGACTGTGTTTATTGTGCAGGATCATAACGTCTTACGTGATTGGGACGTGGCAGTAGATCTTGGCGTTAACATTGGCGCTAAAAGGAGGGCTGTATTCTAGTGCTTTTGAGTTTTCAATCACAAGATTTCATTTGTTCTACGTCGGAAGATGGTGAGGAGTAGAACTGTTACACCGGAAGGACAGCCGATGGTTGTAGGTTCTTCCATACAACATATTTCTATCAGGGATCGTTTGGGTCCCTCAAAGAGTGCTCATGATAGCACGGCTTCCAAGCATGATTCAGGAGGTTCTCGTTCGAGAGCTCATGGTGAAGCCAGAAGGAGGTTAGTCTTTGCCACTGACAAGGAGCGTGATCATGGCCGAAAGAGGGTGGAAGGCACACCGCCTAAAACCCATCACCGAGGTGGTCGGGATGATAAAGCTGCCAAGTTGGCAAAGATGGCAGACGAATCAGATAAAGCTTTGGAAGTTCTTCTAAAGCAAAGGGAGGATATAGCCGAACAAATGCTTCAGATTGCAGATTTGAAGGACGAGGCGTCTATTTATGTGCAGTCAGAAAGACGTAGCAAGCCCAGAGATATGCAACGGAGAGAAGGGAAATAGCCTGTGCATTCTGGTCATGTATCTCGAGGCCATCCTTAGGACAGAAGAAGATCAAGAAGCAGAACTCCTGAGGTATCAAAGAAAGCACTTTATCTTATTGGTTCTCGGGAACACGAAGATAGTAGGCGAAGAAGTAGGTCTAAAGAACGCATTCCAGAAACTACAAAGAAGGTGCATCGACTTGATTATTCTCATCGTGATGATAGAGCTGTTAGGTTTGTAAAATTCATGAACGCAATCAAATTGCATAAAAGTGCGGAAACGTGTAAAATCAGAGTTTAAAAAAATTTACAAACCATATACCCGGATCACCCTTTATGCACAATTATTAATTAAACGAAAAGATATGAAGAACAAACATACCCTTGAAGATCCGAGCTTCCTCGTGTACAAGTTCACCTCGATCCTTTTTCGCGTTCAACTTGAATCCACCGAGGTTTGGTTCCTTCCTTTGATCGGCGTTAGCCACCCGTGTGTTTGGCCTCAGAGGTGATCCACCGAGGAAAAATAAAGATTCAAGAAGAAGGGTATTGGCTCAACCCTAGTTTTCTCTCTCATAGAAAAGGGTACTCTCCAACAAATTGGAATTATGTCGTTGTAAAAGTCAACAACCCCCAACACCCATAATAAGACTCCTCTTATTTATAGATGTGGGCAACCCACCTTAACAATTAAGGAATTGGGTTTTATTTAATTAATTAAATTCTTTTAATTAATTAAGCTCCCCTAATCTTATTAGGGATAATTAATTAAACTCCTTTAACTAATTTTCCTTCCTAATCCAATTAGGAATAAATGAGAATACTTATATTAAATTAATTCCTAAACTCTTTTAGAAATTAAAATAATAATAATAATTGTAATAATATTAATAAGACTCCTCTTATTAATTTATGTTTAATATTTCTAAAATATTAAATAATAATATTAAGCTATTTAATTTATTCTATCACCATAGATTAAATTAAATATACATAATATATTATTACGATTATGCCATTAACTTCTTAAATAATTATTCTTCCTTTTATGGTGTGACCCTTTAGGTTCTCCATATTAAAGCTAGGTTGTGAATAAATCAATTAGAACAATTCTAATCTTATTTAAATAAATAAATTAAACAATTAATTTATTTAAATAAATAATATTTATTCTACTGATAGGGATAAGCCTCCTAGCGATCAAGCGACTTTCCGGATAATATAGATTTCAACATTAATCATTAAAGAACCTTTGAGTAAATAGTTACTGCAGACAATTCAATCCTTCCACCATCTGATGTCCCGATTAAATATAAGACATGGAATTCTTCGTCGAGTCTTATTTTATTTAATTATATGTATTTCGATCCTTAAATGCACTGACTCAAATAATGCAAATTAGAAACTCCTTTCTAATTTCATTCTTCCTAACGCCAAGGACTCTTTGGGTTGTCATTTATCGAATCACATAGGACATTTCTCTTCTTTTATTAGAAGTGGTAGATTCTTTATTGATCATACATTATCTTCACGTCAACTTATTATACCCAAGCATACCCTTTGATATACCCTAAGGGTCTTAAGGAATAAGTCAAAGTATAACTCATCATACACAAGATACTATGATGATCTCAAGTCAAGGATCACTTGTACTTACTATCACTACAGAATTCTATTGATGGCAAATAAAACTCCATTAGGTATTCCTTAGCGAGCCACGTTCGGTGAACTTATTCTCTAATAAGCACCTACATACTTGCTTTAGTGTCTCCACACAAATGATCATGAGATCAATCATCCTCATCCAATAAGCAAAATAACGCATGTACCAATCTATCCAGGATTCACTAATCCCCAATTTAGTAATCCAATGATTGGGAACTATTTTAGTTTTAAGCTTTCTAAGAATTTAGATCTCATTAGAATGATCATCATCATTATTCTAAAAGCATTGCTTAAAACTATGGGTTTATCACATATTATAAAACAACATCATGTAGATAATTAAAAGCCTTTAATAAATTAATACTTTTTATTAATAAATGAATAAGATTATTACAAAGTATATGCTTTATCATCAAACATGATTGGCTTGAGTGCATACTACTTTCAATCTCCCACTTGCACTAAAGCCAATCGTCATGGTATCTTATACTCTTCTTCTCTAAGTGGCGATTATCCCTTTGTTGGATAAGCTTTAGTTAATGGATATGTAATGTTGTTCATGAGAGTTCACTATCTCTATAGTGATTTCCCATCTTTCAATGATTCTAATAATCAAATGAAAGTGCCACAACACACATGTTTAGATCAAGAGGAGACTTAGGAACTATTCTAGTTACGTAATGAACTTTTAATCCAAACAATCAACTTGCGACTTTATTTATAGCTATATACTTTGTCTTTATCACTAAACCAACAACTCTTTCTTTGTTTGGAATCTTTCAATTCATCGCACCACTTTATTCAAGGTAACACTTTACCTTAAAGTGGATTTTACGTCGTCTTGAGTGCATGCGAAAAACTTGAGTCATTAAGCCCTCTAGTTTTAATTTAGACCCACCATGAATATGATTACATCCTTAGTCTTAGGTTAAGCACTTTAAGATGTTTTCAGCGACTCATAGTTAACTTCTCCATAATATGATTGATCAACATCGGTCTCGTACATTTCATTGCATACATGATTGTCACTCATGCGACCTCTTTTTAGAGAGTCTGTGGAGACTATTAAGAGATACACTCCATAGCTCATCGACATGAGACATCTCTTGGAGTTTGCCATGCTAAACGACTTTAGCATCAAATGAATATACGTTCCTTGGGTTAAGTCGAGCATCCTGTTGTATCTATCTATATAGATTTATCCCCAATTAAGATACTCTTCCCAAACCATTCTTGGAGGAATGTTTAGACAACTTTATCATTACTGATTGTAGCATTAGTATGTCATTCCTTATCCATAGTATATCAACATATAATATTAGGAATGTCACGGCGCTCCCACTGTCCCTTTTGTACACACTAGAACTCTTACCTCATCGTATGTAACTGGATCATCATCTTCTATGATGTGTGCCTCATCATCATCATCTATGATGAATTCATACCTCCTAGGTATCTTCGGTACTATTCGATTTACGATTGATTTGTGGTGTGTAATAAATTCATCTATAGGTTCCTCTTATTTGACTTATAGTGTTTTGTGGTTCTTGAACTTTTCAAGATCTATTATCCTCCCACTAGCCCTTTCAATGATAAACACCTTTATCTTAGAAGGAAGCGTGTTTCACAACAAACACCTTTTGCTAAGTAGGATTATAGAACATATACCCTAAACTTACTTTAGGATGTCCCACAATCTGTACATGTCAAATTTTGTCCCAAGTTTATCCTTTGAAACCTTTTTCACATAAGTTGGACAACCCCTTATCTTAACATACTTAAGATTAGGAATCCTCCCTGTCCATAACTTTTATGGAGTCTTGGGGGGATTTTGAGGTTACCATTTTCGTAGAATGTCTGACCATTTCTAGGACATGACCTTAGAAGGATACTGGAATGTCGGTAAAATCATTATGGACCGCACCATGTCCAACAAGGTACAAATTTTTCATTCAGATACATCAATCAATTATTGCGTATCAAGATGTGTCCATTATGAGAAAACCATTTGAGATGATCTGGAAACTTATTGCACAAGTATTTATTCCTTGATCCGATCAAAGAATTCTAATACTTTGTCAATTTGTTTCATTTCTGAATTCTTTGAACCTTTTAAATAATTCATACTTGTATTTCAACAAATACACACATTCAACTCTTTGAATGATCATCTCCTTTTCTTATACTAGTTTGTTCAATTTACAAAATTATTTTCACGTAAATCAAGTATACAAAATCCATTAAGTAATCTTTCAGTTCTATACTGAAACATTATTATTATAAATAGAACAACAATTGTTCTTAATTATAATACCAAAAATTTTATTGTCCAACAATAAAATGGAAATAATATTTTAACAAGAAGCTGGAATACAATAACAACTTATTGACTTAATAGATTTTCCCAGAAAGCGATCTTTAAACTATAAGTTTCTATGGCTAATGTTGCAACCTTTGCTTCATTTCCCACACATAGGATTACTTATATTTGTTTAGCTTTCTACCTCTATTTGGTCCCTTCATAAATCTATATTTATGATAACCAAAGTCGGTATCCAATACCCAAGTAGAACCTTGACTTAAAGAAAAAATTATTTTAAATCATGAACAAAAGCGTATTATGTAGAAACTTCACTAAGCTTCTTTGGTTAGCCTCTCGCAAGATGCTTCTCATGATTTCTTTCCGGTGTCCGGGCTTATTGCGGTAGAAGCAAACTCCTTTTCTTTATCCGTATCGATTTTGTTCTTATTATCCTTTGTTTTTGCCTTTCTATTTACCTTCTTTGAATCGTTCTTCTTTTCAGAAGATCCTTTGGCCCCTACCAGTAAGACTTTATCTTTCTTGGTTGGAAAGTGACTCTCAACATTTTTCAATATGTTAAGCAAATCAGCGAGGCTGATATCTAGCTTGTTCATATGAAAAATTCACAATAATTATGAAAGGAGTCCGGGAGTGAGTGCAAGATCAAATCTTGGCTCAACTCTCCATCCGTGACAAAACCTGTTATCCTAATTGATCAATCAAATTGATTATGTTAAGAACTTTTTATGCTGCATACTATAGTGCTTTATTGGCCATTCTAGATCGGAAGAGCTCCTTAGATATCTCGATATCTATCGGTCCTACTTTCTTCACCATCAACTACTTGATGTGCGGGAATATAGTAGGAGCATCCATAGTTTCATCTTGTATTGACGCCAAGCTCGTTACTCATAGATGCGAGCATGATGTATTGAGCCAATTGTGCATCATCTTGCCACTTTCTAAAAGTAGCAATGTCTTCCTCAGAGGCATTATGCGCAACCATTCTTGAGGATAGGCGTATTAAGGACATAAGATAGCTTTTCAAATTATGAGAACTATTCTCAAATTCCTTAACCAATCCAGATTTAATTGATGCGGTTAATTTAGCATCTAATATGCTTCGCGATGATAGTAATTTTAGACATTGTAAAATTCTATAAATGAATTTGTAATTAACAACATTTTAACATACATTCTTTTATTAATTACCAAAATAATTTAGGTCTTGTTTTAAATTGGTATCTCCCACTATTTTCTTCAAACTATATTACCCTCACTTATATAGTTCGGCAAAATCTAATTAAAGATTTGCTAGTGAGAATAAGGATCCCATTTCAAATGTATATAGCCTTGTGGTGACACAACAAACTATATATAAATAAATAGGTAGACAACTTTTTGTCAATTACATCAACTATGCAACTCCTTTTCTTTTGCCTCTTAGATTATTTTGATCAGTGGTGGCACATCCGAATCAAAATTATCCAAGTTAAGTCCGACCTAGCACTCCATATATTCAAAAAGAAAATATCATCCTTGTGGTGACACAACAAAACAATATTGTTCAATTTTCTTTATAAGCATCAAATGTGATAAATTAACATCTTAAATACTTAATACTTGCCTTGTGGTGACACAACAAACTCATATTAAATATTTAATACTCTATTAATTTTATCATGCTAGAAATGACGTTCGATATTCCAAATATCTTTGAACGCTTAGGACTTAATATAAAAAAAATTGAGGGGTTTGTTATTAATTTGTCTCATCTTGTTTAACGTGTATGCACATATATATATAAAATACGGCGTTATATTAATGAACATGCGAAGCATGTTTGCATAATATATAATATATATAAAGTATAAGCATGCACATATAGAATACTATATTTACCCGGATTGATTATGGACTTTTATTCTAGTTTGGTTCACTAGAGCCACCAAGTGAACCAAAAGGTCAAACCCTAGGGGTGCAAGAAATAATATTTAAATATAACTATTACATTTAAACCTAGGGCTCCATTACAAAGCGGGTCTTCAAGCGCTCCTTGCCCTTGATCTCCAATTCTTCAAAATAATTCTAAAAATTCCTATTACATAACTATTTTAAAATAAATAGAAACCTTGATCGGTGATCGATCGAGGGAAGTCACATAGGAGAGAGATAGAATTTACATTAAGAAAAATTAGAGAAGATGAGTGTATTTGAGACCCATTTAATAAAACCCATACATTCATGCATCCAACTAAAATAAAATCCAATTGCATTGGTCGATAGTCCATAATCAATCCCATTTATTATCATACATATCACCGTATGCATCGATAAATAACATTCATCTTATGAATAATAAACATTTAATATATATATTGATATCATTTAATGGGCAAATTTAGTTAGTATAAAATCTAATTTTGAATCAAAATAAACTCTTTTATTTTAATCCAAATTTAAATCAAAATAAAACTATTTTATTTTAATTTATCTAATTTTGAATAAAATAAACTATTTTATTTTAATCAAAATCTTTAATCAAAATAAACTCATTTATTTTAATTAATTATGGAATCCAATTCCATGTAAAAAAAATATTAAAGGAAACACGGATTATCTTTTTCCTATTAACAAATAAACTCCTTTATTTTGAATAATATGAAATCTTATTTCATATTTAAATAAACTCCTTTATTTAAGGAAACATGGATTCTCTTTCCTATTCACAAATAAACTCTTTTATTTTGAATAATATGAAATCTTATTTCATATCTAAACAAACTCCTTTATTTAAGGAAAGATGGATTTACTTCCTATTCACAAATAAACTCCTTTATTTTAGGAAAAATAAAATCCAATTTTCAACTCCAATTAGTTATTATGGAATCCAATTCCAACTCTAATTAGTTAGCATGAAATTTAATTTTAAAATTAAAATAAATCTTTTATTTTAATATTAAAATAAACCTTTTATTTTAAGATTAAAATAAACTTTTATTTTAAAATTAAAATTATTAAGAATATAATATATATATATATATATATATATAGAATATTATATATATATATATATAATAAAAGATACCAAAACCGCACTATGTATCTTACTCTACTTTTTTTTTTTTTATTTAAAACATGGTCATGATTACTTTAATCATTACATCTTTAATGATTACTATAATCATTACAAGCTAATGATTATTGTAATCATTAAGGGTTTTTTTTTTTTTTTTTTTTTTTTTTTTTTTATAACATGGTCATGATTACTTTAATCATTACATGCTAATGATTATTATAATCATTACAAGCTAATGATTATTGTAATCATTAAGGTTAAATCATATATAAATTTTGTTAAAAAAATTTCTGTATAATCCTTGATTGCTTACGCCTTTAAGATTTAAGTGGAGGACTTTAGTTATTAGGGCATGCGAATCCTTGTATAAAAAAAAATAAGCAGTTTGCGTTTTTTTTTTTTTTTTTTAAATAAATTTTATCTGATAAAATTATGCCTAATTAAATTATTTCTAAACACATATCAATATACATATCAAATTTGAACAATTAATAATTTGCATAAAAGTTTGGCTCTCGATACCCTTTATTAGGTTTGTAAAATTCATGAACCTTGATCAAATTGCATAAAAGTGCTAAGCGTGTAAAATCGAGTTTAAAAAATTTACAAACCATATACCCGGATCACCCTTTATGCACAATTATTAATTAAGCGAAAAGATATGAAGAATAAACATACCCTTGAAGATCCGAAAGCTTCTTGGTACAAATTCACCTCCAATCCTTTTCGCGTTCAACTTGAATCCACGGGTTTGGTTTCTTCCTTTGATCGGCGTTAGCCACCCATGTGTTTGGCCTCAGAGGTGATCCACCAAGGAAAAATAAAGATTCAAGAAGAAGGGGTATTGGCTCAACCCTAGTTTTCTATCTCTATAGAAAAGGGTACTCTCCAACAAATTGGAATTATGTCGTTGTAAAAGTCAACAACCCCCAACACCCATAATTAGACTCCTCTTATTTATAGATGTGGGCAACCCACCTTAACAATTAAGGAATTGGGTTTTTATTTAATTAATTAAATTCTTTTAATTAATTAAGCTCCCTAATCTTATTAGCGATAATTAATTAAACTCCTTTAACTAATTTTCCTTCCTAATCCAATTAGGAATAAATGAGAGTACTTATATTAAATTAATTCCTAAACTCTTTTAGAAATTAAAATAATAATAATAATTGTAATAATATTAATAAGACTCCTCTTATTAATTTATGTTTAATATTTCTAAAATATTAAATAATAAATATTAAGCTATTTAATTTATTCTATCACCATAGATTAAATTAAATATACATAACATATTATTACGATTATGCCATTAACTTCTTAAATAATTATTCTTCCTTTTATGGTGTGACCCTTTAGGTTCTCCATATTAAAGGTTGTGAATAAATCAATTAGAACAATTCTAATCTTATTTAAATAAATAAATTAAACAATTAATTTATTTAAATAAATAATATTTATTCTACTGATAGGGATAAGCCTCCTAGCGATCAACGACTTTCCGGATAATATAGATTTTAACATTAATCATAAAAGAACCTTTGAGTAAATAGTTACCATACAATTCAATCCTTCCACCATCTGATGTCCCAATTAAATATAAGACATGGAATTCTTGTCAAGTCTTATTTTATTTAATTATATGTATTTCGATCCTTAAATGCACAACTCCAAATAATGCAAATTAGAAACTCCTTTCTAATTTCATTCGCCGCCCGCCAAGGACTGGGTTGGGTTGTCATTTATCGAATCACATAGGACATTTCTCTTCTTTTATTAGAAGTGGTAGATTCTTTATTGATCATACATTATCTCCATGTACAACTTATTATACCCAAGCATACCCTTTGATATACCCTAAGGGTCTTAAGGAATAAGTCAAAGTATAACTCATCATACACAAGATACTATGATGATCTCAAGTCAAGGATCACTTGTACTACTATCACTACTGAGAATTCCTATTGACAGCAAATAAAACTCCATTAGGTATTCCTTAGCGAGCCACGTTCAAAGTGAACTTATTCTCTAATAAGCACCTACATACTTGCTTTAGTGTCTCCACACAAATGATCATGAGATCAATCATCCTCATCCAATGAGCAAGCAACGCGTGTGTACCAATCTATCCAGGATTCACTAATCCTCAATTTAGTAATCCAATGATTGGGAACTATTTTAGTTTTAAGCTTTCTAAGAATTTAGATCTCATTAGAATGATCATCATCATTATTCTAAAAGCATTGCTTAAAACTATGGGTTTATCACATATTATAAAACAGCATCATGTAGATAATTAAAAGCTTTTAATAAATTAATACTTTTTATTAATAAATGAATAAGATTGTTACAAAGTATATGCTTTATCATCAAACATGATTGGCTTGAGTGCATACTACTTTCAAGAGCCACACACCGAAGTAGGTCCAGGAGTCCATCGAGAGCAGTGGGTTCTGATGAAAGAGGTCGATTTATTCAGAAGAAGAGGATATCTCCAGAGAAAGAAATTTCCTCACAGCCGAAAGGTGTAGACTTTCTGGTTAAGGAGTTGAAGGAGCTTCGAAAGCAACTGGCTGAAGTTCAGTAGGTGAAAGACACCCTGGGAAAGAAAGCGTCTCCTTTTTCTTGGACATTCTGAAGGAAAAAGCCGACCCTACTAATAAGTTGCCTCATATGGAGAGTTACGATGGGTCTAGAGATCCTTATGACCATAGTCAGGCGTTTGATAGGCTGATGGATTATTATGACTTTACCGATGCTGCTAAGTGTCATACATTTATAACAACGTTGAGGAAGGATGTAAGGCAGTGGATGGGGACTTTGCCTGAGGATTCAGTCTCGTCATGGTCTGGACTGTGCGACAAATTTCATTCTCGTTTTAGGAGCAACAGAAGGAGAGGAAAGCCTACGGGTTCATTGGCACAGGTCCGACAGTTCTCAAATGAATCCTTGGGTCAGTATGTGAAGCGTTTCAGGGAGGCAGTTGGCCATGTGACTGACCTTAATGATCTCCAGGCTGTTGGTTTGTTTTAGAACGGTCTGGATTTGGTAAAGTTAGAGAAGTTGGTGAAGAAGTTGATGTTTCACCATCCGAAGAGTTTGGTCGAAGATTTTGACAAGGCTGAAGGCTATATTGTGGTAGAGGAAGCTATGAATAGCTTGAAGCGTCCTTCTTCGAACAGAATGAAGGAGATAGATACCAAGGCCGAAGGCGATCAGAGGAAAAATGGAGGGAATAATGATCGGCCAGAAGGCAGCTCGAAGAAGTATAACTACAACTGGCGACAAGGAAGCAATCGCCCACCTGCTCCTACCCAGAAGGTGAATAAGGTTTACACCAAACTAAATACAGATAGGGCTGTAATTCTAGATCAGATCAGGAATCAGCCGTACTTTGAACCACCTCATGACAGCATTAAGCCCGGACAGGGCAATACTCAGAAGTTCTATGGCTATCATCAAGCTGTAGGTTACGACACTAATGAATGTTGTAGTATGAAGGATTTTATAGAAAGGAAGGTTCAGAGTGGAATGTTGGTTCAGTATGTGGCCGGAAGGGATCATCAGTAGGATCAGCTGAACGAAGATCGGACTGTTTAAGTGATTCAACCGGTTCCACCTGTACAACCTACTCCAAATCAGCCACCAAGGCACGTCGTTGATGTAATTACCGGCGGAACGGCAGGAAAGTTAGTAGGGAAGAAGAGGAGGGGTTATCTGGACTCGGTTATGTTTGTGGCGGGTGCTCTCCCAAAGATTGATAGGTCGTTTCCAAGGACAGTCATAACTTTCACAGATGAGGATTATCCTTCGGAGCCTATCAAACCCCATAACAGAGCATTGGTGATAACTACACAAGTGGGTTCTGTGGATATGAAGCGAATGATGATAGACAACGGGTCTTCTGTTGATATTTTGTACGCCCATGCTTATCAGAGAATGCATCTTGATGGGCGAAAGATGGAGGTTGGGCAGGAGGCCCCCTTATATGGTTTTAGCAATGATCCGGTCAAAGTGGCAGGCACTATTGAGCTACCAGTTATATTTGGCACATCTCCTCGGCAGGTAGAAATAACATGTAAATTTTATGTTGTGCATGTAGATTCAGCTTACAACGCCATATTGGGTAAACCTACTTTGACTGCTTTGCAAGCTGTTACATCTATCCCTCACTTCAAGATCAAGTTCCCAACGGCACACGGAGTTGGTGAGGTAGCAGGGGACTTGGATCTGGCCAGACACTGTTATTGGAATGTTGTGATTGCTTCGAGGGTAAGGGTCAGCAAGCAGAAGCAAACTATGGCGATAGAGATTGAGCCCTTTACCGAAAGCAGTTCGGAGCCATTGGTCATGCCAGCAGGAGAAACAGAGGAGTTTGAATTGATTCTTGGCAAGAAGGATAAAACAGTGAAGATAGGTTCAGGTCTGCCGGAACCTCTCCAGACAAACCTCATGGAACTTCTTCGCTGTTATGCAGACATCTTCGCATGGGAGCCTAAAGATATGCCCAGAGTGAGCCAAAAGATAGCAGAGCACAGACTGGAAGTGGATCCATCAAAAAAGCCAGTTCGGCAGAAGAGGCGGATCTTCGCACCAAAACGACAGAGGATCATTGATGAAGAGATTGCAAAGCTGATAGCTATGGACTTCATTTTTGAAATAGATTATCCAGAGTGGATGGCTAACGTGGTGCTGGTCTAGAAACATAATGGGAAGTTGCGAGTTTGCATTAACTACACGGACCTGAATAAAGCTTGTCCGAAGGACTTTTATCCACTACCCCACATTGATCAGCTCATTGACGCGACTTCGGGGTATGCATTACTAAGTTTTATGGATGCTTTTTCAGGTTATCACCAGATCTCTATGTCCAAGAAAGATATTTAGAAGACAACATTCATCACACACCGTTCGGTGTATGCCTAAAAAAATATGACCTTTGGCCTGATAAATGCTGGAGCTACCTATAAGAGGATGATGAACTTTGTCTTCCAAAAGCAGTTAGGGAGGAATATGGAGGTCTACGTTGATGACATGATAGTGAAGAGCCTGATCGTCCAGAAGCACTTGGATGATCTAAAAGAATGCTTTCAGACGGATCGTCATCACAACTTAAGACTCAATCCCACCAAATGCACCTTCAGGCTCGGTGCAGGGAAGTTCTTGGGTTATTTGGTCAGTCAAAGGGGTATCGAGGCCAACCCAAAGAAGATCCAGGCAATTCAGCGTCTGACAGGAAGGATTGCAGCTTTGAGGAGGTTCATGTCCAAGTCGGCAGAAAGATGTTTGCCGTTCTTCGACATATTGAAAGGACCGAAGAATACAAAGACGTTTCAGTGGACTTCAGAATGTGAAGACGCCTTCCAGGGCATAAAGACGTATTTATCTTCGGTACCTTTGTTAGTGAAACCTGTTCCTGCTGAGCAATTATATTTGTATCTAGCAGCTAGTTCATTGGCAGTGGGAGCAGTGTTGGTTCGAGAGGTTGGGGGAAAGTAGCATCCAGTTTAATATGTCAGCCATGTCCTTAGGGATGCTGAAACTAGGTACCCAAATATTGAGAAATTTGCCTTTGCTTTGATAACAGCCAGTCAAAAGCTTAGGCAATATTTTCAAGGTCTACTCTTGGTGGTTTACACGGATCAGCCTTTGAAGAAGGTTATGAGCAAACCTGAAGTCTCGGGGAGATTAGGTGCTTGGACAATGGAGTTGTCTCAATTTTTATAGAGTACCATCCTCGAACTGCTATAAAAGGTCAGACTTTGACTGATTTTATGGTGGAGTGCTCATTTCGAAGTCGATGAAGATTGTGATTTGAAGTGTCCGTCCGAGCGATTGATGATTTCAACATAGTCAAAATTCGTAGACGTTGTACGCAGATGGGTCTTCTATTTTGGACATCAGTGGAGCAAGGATTATGTTGACGAGTCCGGAGGGATTCAAAGTGCAGCAGGCCATCAAATTTGGGTTCAGAGCGACGAACAATGAGGCAGAGTACGAAGCAGTGCTAGCAGGAGTTCGATTGGCGAAGAGTCTGGAAGTTCAGAAGTTGATCATTAATAGTGATTCTCAGTTGGTCATCAAACAAGTCTCGGGGGAGTATGAAGCTCGAGGTACGAAAATGATGAAATATTTGGCATAATTGAAAGATCGGCTTCAGTATTTCATCTCCTAGAGTTTCAGGGCGTTGAGCGGAATGATAATTCTATTGCCGATGCATTGTCGAAGCTGGCTACTACGGATGCTAATAACTTTGATGGGTCAGTTTATTTGGAGGTTCTACAGCAGCCTAGTATCCAGCACGAGGCGGTGATGTGTATCGAGCGTTCTAACTGTTGACTAACTCCTTATCTGGAATATCTGGCAGATGGCGTCCTTCCTTCTGATCAGATGTTGGCTAAGAAAGTCAAGTACAAGAGTGCCAACTTTGTTCTTATTGATGGGGATCTTTATCGAAGGGTTTTTTTTGTCTCCGTTGTTGAAGTGCTTGGTTCCGTCCAAAGCTGAATATGCTCTTCGAGAAGTTCACGAAGGCATCTGTGGCAACTATATGGCTGCTAAGTCATTAGCCTACAAAGTACTTCGTCAGGGGTACTACTGGCCTACAATCTTCAAAGAGGCTATGGAATATGTGAAGAAATGTGAGAAGTGCCAGCTCAATAGTCCAATCCCGCATAAGCCACCAGAAGAGCTATACTCGATCTTATCTCCTATACCCTTTGCTGTCTAGGGGGTAGATATACTGGGTCCACTACCGAAAGCTAAAGGTCAGGTCAGTTTTGTTATAGTCGCCATTGATTATATGACCAAATGGGTAGAAGCGAAGCCACTTAGGTTGATAACGGAACAAGAGTGCTTGAAGTTCATGAAGGAGTCAATAATGTTTCGTTTCGGCATTCCGAAGGTGGTGATCTCGGACAACGGACGCCAGTTCGTGGGATCGAAGTTTGAAACATTTTTGAAGGAGCTGGGGATTCAACATAGAAAGACTTCGGTAGCTCATCCGTAGTCTAATGGGTAGGTTGAGGTGACCAACAGAACGCTGCTGAATGGGATCAAGCGTAGACTGGATGAAGCTAAAGGAAGATGGCCAGAAGAGCTTCTCAGAGTATTATGGGTGTAGACACTCAAAATTTTTCGCACGACTGTTACTAACATTGCAAGAAGGCAGATTTGTCTTTCAGAGATAACCCTAGAAGACAGCTTACATCCATTCCGGATACTGCCAGAAGTCATATCCAAACCCAGAACACACCCCGGGAACGTCATTTCTGACCCCAGAACACACACCGGAAGGATCATTTCCAACCTCGGAGATAACCCCGAGTTTCTTCCTTGGCGATAACCCCAAGGAATGATGTTGCAGTTACTTGTTTTTAATACATACTATCAGCTTCAATCAAACCTCCTACCGAGGCACTCATACCTCAGACCCGGAGCTAACACCGGGCAGACAGGCACACCCACAGATGACATTGCGGCATACAAATAAGCAGTCCAATCTCAGATGTAACCCTGAGCAACGTCTACTTTCAACTCAAACCGGCAATAACCCCGGTGAAGAGTCAAAACGTCATCTTACCACCTCAACGTTTTCTCACAAGATGATATCGAGGTATACCAACAAGTAGGCCAATCTCAGATGTAACCCTGAGCAATGTCTGCTTTCAACTCAAACCGGCGATAACCCCAACGAAGAGTCAAACGTCATCTTGCCCCTTCAAACACCTACGCGTCGTCTTAACACTTCATATATACATACATACAACAATGTCCCACAAGAACCGAGGAGTAAAAATCCCGAGTGACTATTACGCGTGGCAGTACTTTGGATAGAATTTGAAGCTTGAAGACCATGGGCATGGACCTCTCTTCCCGACTTCGTACAACCTCTAATCCATGTCATTGCGTAACTCTCGACACAAGCGGTCCGAAGAAGGTCACATATACCTCGTTCGGATGCTCAGATTGAAGTTCTGTAAGTTCGACCGGACATTATAGTGTTGAGTGCACGTACTTCAAGATGTGAGACCATGAAGCTTGGGGACACCTCGACCGGTCAAATTGAGATGTAGCTGCTGGGTACGCATGTAGTACACTTATGGCCATCGATCTATAAATATAGCCCTTGGGGTTATCCATTTGAAGGGAGAGAGGGAGAGAAAAAGGCGAAGAAGCCCTGTCCAATTTACTCTATACACACCTATATTGAGTGTTTCCTCTTCTCTAAACATTTGTTAGCTCACATATAGCTATCTTTTTATCCGGCGGGAGCTGAGTGTTTATTCATACAGAGTCATAGAAGTCTACATTGGCAGCCCGCTGTAAGCCTTCTTACATTATATAAATCCTTCTTCTCCAATTAGCACACACTGTTATACACATTGAGAGTCGTGTTGTGTGCGTTTGCCCGGATTTCGGTCCGTAGTTTTCATTTCTGTCTATATATATATATACTTATATATATGTATATATTTTATATATGGACTAACATTATTGAGTTATGCCTTGATTGAGCCTAGACTTATGTCTGGAGCATTTACTTGCTTTCATATATATATATATATATATATATATATATATATATATAATTGTTGTCAGACATATCTGATGAGCCTGGATTTTACATTTGGTGCGTTTACTCGCTTATATATATATATATATATATATAATTGTTCTCGGACATATCCGATGAGCCTGGATTTACATCTGGTGCATTTACTGCTTATATATATATATACATATATATATATATATATATTTACATTCCTGTCAAGCCTGGAGTTTACTTCGTGGCGGTTGATCGTTTTTACTGCTTTATTTACATTTCGTCTCGCCTAAAGTTTACTTCGTGGCGGTTGATCGCATTTACTGCTTTATTTACTTTTTTGGTCCCCCATGGAGTTGCTTCGTGGTGGTTGATCATGTCCATATATATATATATATATATATATATATATATATATATATATATTTACCGCTTTTATATATTTACATTTCTGATCCCCCATCGAGTTTCTTCGTGGTGCTTGATGAAGTCTGTATATATATATATATTTACAACTTTTATATATATACCTGCTTACTGCTTTCCATACAAATTGCAGTATTATTTGAGCCTAGGAATCATGTGATCATAGATTCAGTTCACTGAATCTAGATTCGATTCCCATGATGGACCTTTTTCAGCTATGAACAGCTTGTATATTATTTTATAGTGTTTGAATTTTCTTGGATGGCTGTCATGCCCATGAACAGTTCGGCACTTCTGTATATTATTTTCTTGAAGATGCTTCGCATCTCGAAAGTAAAAGCAAACAATCCAAACATTTAATAATAAAATGGAAGTATCAAAGGCCTCAATTACTATTAAGCACAGGGTTTGAAAAACCTCTTTTTATAAAACTTCATTGCTATATCTTGTTTAAAACTGAATTTTTCCATAAATTTAAACCCTTTGTATATAGGTGCGAACGAGGCATAGCACTACTTCTAAATAATTGCACATTGATCCACACACACACACACACACACACATTCATATAACAATTTCTTTGAAAGGTGGCGGTCACCGTGGCAACACGGATGTCGGGGGGTGCCTAACACCTTCCCTCCGCATAATCAACCCCACGGACCCAAAACGAATCTCGATTTCATAGACTCGTTTAGCAGTGTCAAATCACTGGGTCAATGTGCAAACCTTTTACGGTTGCATTGGTGCAACTAGTTAAATACACCAACTGGTGACTCTTAAAGTCAAATCGTCGACATTATACATGTCGGACCTTTTTCACTTATTTTTTTCAAACAAATCTCACATTAACATGAGAACACCAAAGAACAAGTAACAAAAAGGGACACTAAAAATCCAGACGTCGACAATGGGTTTACCGGTCTACGCCGAGGACCACCACGGGAGATTCACCTTTAAGATTGGCTTATGGAACTGATGCCTTAGTCCCTGTTGAGATCGGATCTACCAGTCTTCGGGTTAGTCAGTTTAAAGAGATCTACAATGATGAAGGGTTGAAGATCAACATGGATCTGCTGGAAGAAGTCAGGGAAACAGCCTTGATCAGATTGGTAGCCTATCAACGAAGAGTGGCTAAGCATTACAATAAGGTGGTAAAGCTTCGTAAATTTGAAGTGAGAGATTTTGTCCTCAAGGAAGTCGAAGCATCTACACCTCAGAACTTGGGAAAGCTGATGCCGAACTGGGAAGGACCGTACGAAGTTGTTGAAGTACCGAAGCCAATAACTTATCAGTTGAGGGCATTGGATGGATCAGAGATCAAGAATACTTGGCATGCTGGTAGACTTCGAAAGTATTTTTAGTAAAGATTGAGTCAGTCTCCCGGAAGTCTGTAAATGTTTGGATCATCATCAATAAAAGATTCACTTTTTCTCAATTGATCCTCTCTTTATTGGTCCTAGTCACCGGAGTAAGGAGGTTCGAGTGGACTTGCTGACCATTCGATGGTAGCCTTTTTGGCAGGTGGTCCTTATGAATTTGTCAGGCCCTTCGTGGTAGGCAAACTTCATCGGTGTAAGGAGGTTCAGGTGGACTCGCTGACCATTCGATGGTAGCCTTATTGGCAGGTGCGTCCTCATGGATTTGTTAGAACCCTGTGTGGTAAACAAATTCACGACGGTGTAAGGAGTTTCGGGTGGACTCGCTAACCATTCAATGGTAGCCTTATCGGCAGGTGTGTCCATATGGATTTGTTAGAACCCCGTGTGGTAAACAAATTCCATGGTCCTTAAATACTTGTTATACCTCATGTGGTAAACAAGATCTCGATGGTGCAAGAAGGATTGGCCGAATTCACCTTATACATGATCTGTCTCACGCTTCGATAACGATAAGTATGTATTACTTTATTTTGTTCAAGTGTTAAGTTCGGTTCATTAAATTCAGTTTATGTTATTCTTTAACTTATCATGTACATGGTTCACTTTATTAACAGTTTAAGTTAAGTTTAAAATGAAGCTTGCACATTTTTCAAGATCATTGATGCTGAATTATTGACAAGAAATAAATTACACAGAAGTCATGAGGAACAAAATTGAAATTTCATTAATAATTAAACGATTACATAAAAGATGGAAATTCTTTACAAAAGTCCTAACACTAGGATGAAGTAGTATCAACATTTTCAGGCGTTGTCCTCACCATATGAATAATCCAGAAAAGCCGGATCTACCTTGGCTGCGACAAGATTTTTTTTGCCCCGGCTTCGGCAAACCTCATAACCTTCAGAGTAAATCTTCACGATTTCCCCATTCAGCTCATCTGACTTACGGTACTCTTCTTGGATCTACTTGCGAAGTTCTTCAGTCAGAAGTGGACCGAGGACTCGAAGGGCCCGGAGCTCCCGAAGTTCTTCTTCATGCTTTTGTCTTCTCCTCAGATGGCGGGCTTCTTTTTCCTCGAGATTTTAAACTAATTTAGCCAGGCTCTTATTAATTGCCTTCAGCTCCACATTCTTCTTCATCCTTATTTCATTCCTCTGAACTAAGTCAACGTTCATATTGACAATCTTTTGGTGTTTGGCCTTGGTTGACTTCAGTTCTTCATTGGACGTCTTCAGTTCCTCCTTGGTCTGAGCCAGGTCCTTCCAAAGGCATTCATTGTTGTACATGGCACTGTCATAGTCACCTCTCGCCTTCGCCAAAGCCGATCGCTATGAGATAACATTTTTTTTTACGTGCGGCCCCTCTTGCTTTCAAACTTAATATACCTTGGGCGAACGCAAGACAAAGATTCTTCCTTTGACATGTCCAATGTTATTCAACCAGTTTCAGGTAATTGAGCATGTGGATAAGTAAAAAAGTTAAAAGGAAATACATTTACCTTTGCTTGATATGCCATGCCTTCGTCGATCAGATCCCTGATTGAGCTATTGCCAAATCGGTGATCGTCAGTAACTTGCACAAAGGCATCGTATAGTTTGAAGGGGAAGTTGGAATTGAAATAAGGCCATAGTGTTGGTGATGCCATGGCCTCACTTTGAAATTTGTAAGATGAAGGTTTTGAAGGTGAAGGCATGGGTCGTTCGGGAGGTGGTGGTGTTTCAGTGTAAATATTTTCAGGGGAGACGGACCGAGCAGGAGTGGGTTCACATCTCGGCGAAGAATTAAGATTTGAGCTTGGCTGGCTGTCAGAGGGGTTGTTTTCTTTTTCGGGATAGTGATGGAATGGGTTTGACTTGTTCTTCGTCGTCAGAGACTTGTATCTCCACAGGGACTACTGGGGGGAGATCAGCTGAGGAAGAAGGCACTCGGAGTTCCTCGGTAGTCAGAGGGGTAATCTTAGTCCTTAATTTTTTGACATGAAGAACTCGACTCCATTCGTTTAAAGGCATATCGAGTAAGCCTCCTCTGGCAGGTACTGGATTCGTGGTCGGTTCAGGATTTGGGATAGATTCAGGGTCTGTTTCCATGGGAGTAGATCTGGGTTTTCGGGTGGCTCATTTTTTTCGGTGTGGTTGAGTGGATTTTTTGGGTAGATTGGGGTCATCAGCTTGTGTATCACTAATTTGGGGTTCGGTAGTAAGTGCTTCAGTGGTGGCAGGGTCAATATGTGGGGTTTCTACTATCAAGATTTTAGCATTTTCTTTGGGAGTCTTCCCAGATAAAAATTCCTCCAAATCTCTTACATCTGAAGAAGAAGGCTTAATCAAAGACACTGCAGAGGATAGAAAACCACATATCAGAATTTATATTGTTGAAAATTTCAAATAACTGAGCAGCCAAATAATTCATAACTTACATTTATGCTCGTACAACCAAGCTTGTTTGGTGAGAAGCCCATAATCCCATTCCTTTGATGGGAGGTTCTCGAAGAGCTTTATCATTTCATTCACGTGTTCTTCGGGTATATCACCGAAGTCCGCAGAGACCTTTTCTTGAACAGACCAATCTGGCAGGGAAGCGATTTCTGGCCCTTTAACAAAGAACCACCCCTTATGCCATCCCTTGTTGCTGGAGGGGGTAGAGATCAGAGAACGTCTTTCAAATTTTTCGCCTGATTTCGGCGATTGTTTACCCAAAACTTTAAAACCCTTCTCTCAGGTTTGGCCAACCTTGTAAATGGTGAAGAAGAAATCAAGAGTTAGTTCAACTCCAACTTCGTGGCAAAAGGTGATGAAGGCGAGGATATGAATGTATGAGTTCGGCACCAATTGGGCAAACCCAACACCGATAAACCCTAAGAGGATCACCAAGAATACATGGAGAGGAAATCTGACCCCCTTCTCGAGAAGAGTCACTAGAACAGCTGTCCATCCTTTCGGTCGCTGGTACATTCTTTCATTTGAGGTTGGAGCTCTTACCAAATGGGTGGATGGGATCTGGTAACGTGTGACACCCCCAAAACAGGTATACATCACCCATCTTGAGTCGCCAGATACATGGTACATAAATCCAAATACAAACTTAATTATACAACTGTCGTGTAAAATACGACAAAACATAGCTGAGAGTTTAACACGAATATTATCATCTAGACAATATCCACACTCAAATTCAATCTTATTACATTTATTATCACACTATTTCACAGAATAGTGAGGACTACTAAAGCCATTTATCCTGGACCATCACTCCATTCCCCGACTCGTCCCAACTAAATTCTCATTTCCTGAAGAGAACAATGAAAGAAAGGGTGAGCTCAACTAGCCCAAAGAAGAAATATTATGACTAAGATAATGCGAATAAATTATCCTTAGCCTTCAACAGTATAACAACTGATAGAATACAATAGACAACAAGTTTTAGATCAACAACTGCAGCAGAATAAGCAATCCATTAGAAGAGTCAAGTAGAGCATAAAATCTACTATCTTCTATGATTTAAAAAGTTTTTCATCAACTTTATCGTTGAGACTCGATTTTAATAAATAAACCACATCATCGAATCATCCCTGCACTTTACTGTGCCAAGGATATTCATGTAATCATCGATGGTCATAATTATCTAAGAATAATCCACGGTCATAATCATACCAACAACTGTCCAACAATGAACTACAGGCCAATGAGGACTTTTACCACATTATTCATTACATTACGGTCATGATTATACCGAATAATCCCTGGTCATAATCATACAAAGTCCATCTATGCACGTAAGCCAAAGATGACTTTCATCACAATATAAGCATGAGGATGATGACAATGTCATAATAATTCAATAAAACAAGTTCAAGGATAAATTTTAAAGATTTATAATTTAATTTATCCAGAGATCAATAACGTCCAAATTGTCAACATGATACTTCTTTGTGGAGTAAAATTCAAGAATGCTCAGAAGAATATTTCCATGAAAAGATACTGGATGAAGCGCAAGTATCAAGGATATTCCACTAATTTCATGGAGTAAAGAAGCCAAAAGTTTAACCAACTGAGTATAATAGAATATATGAATCTGCAAATGGATTTTTGCCCGCCATGCAGTAATCCACGTAGACAGATCATTTCCACAATTTAATAAGGAATGAATCCGAAGGATCATTCACCATGCATGTGGCAAATCCACATAGACAGGTTATTCCAACAAAATAATAAAGAATGGAATAATAGAAGAATTTCACCATGTATGCGGTACTTCGCATAGATAGGTTATTCCAACATAATAATAAAGAATGGAATAACAGAAGAATTTCACCATGTATGCGGTACTTTGCATAGACAGGTTATTCCAATATAATAATAAAGAATGGAACCAGGTTATGCGTAATCCGCACAGACAGGATATTCCAACAGAATAATAAAGAATCGAATAACAACATAATTTTACCAGGCATGCGATAGGCGCGCGCATGCAACAAGTTATTTCAATGAGAATAATATATAATAGAACCGGTGTAAATGCATAATACGCATGTGAACGTGATATTCAATAGAATAATAAAGAATGGAACCGGTCATGCGTGTAATCCGCATGCATGAACGGATATTCAAACAGAATAATAAAGAATGTAAGAACCAGTGTCATGCGTAATCCGCATGCAGATGGGATATTCAATGAATAATAAAGAATGGAATAACAAATGAATTCACGGGCATGCGATAGACCATAGAGACAAGTTATTCCAATGTAATAATAAAGAATGGAAAAGCGGAAGAATTTCACCGTGTATGTATGCGGTGCTTGGCACAGCAAAGTTATTCAACATAATAATAAAGAATGGAATAACAAAAAGAATTTCACCATGTATACAGAGTAGTCGCGTATCTGAGTTATTCCAATAGAATAATAAGGAATGGAATAATAATAGCTATCTTCATGAATACGAAAGAAATAATACCCCTTACCTTAGAAGAAACTGGATACTGGAATAGTGAGGTAGCAGACTTCTCTTCTTCTTTCTTTCTATAATTTCTCTCCATAATAATTACTCTATAGCTTTAGTGAATTGGTGAAAAATGAAGGAAGAATGAGCTTTTATTTATAGAAAAATATAGTTTCGATAATTTCACATTTTGGGGCTCGAAATATTACAGTATAATACCTTCCTCTTTTTCTTCATTTTTAATTTAGTCCTGCAAGTATTATCAAACTTGCACCACTCCCTAATAGTAAATCATGTGAATCAATAGTAAATAATGTGACTCAATAGTTCTAGACATGTGAAAAAATTAATTATAATATAGTACCTTCAACTATACCTCCATTTTTAACTTAGTCATGAAAGTATTATCAATCTTGCACCAACTCCCCTAATAGTAAATGAATGTGAATCAATAGTACACACATGTGAAAAAATAGTTATAATCATGTGAATTAATAGCAATTAATTGCTCATTTATCCGATTAATTACCTAATTGGTCAATATAACCTCCAGACATCAATTATTATCGAAATAAATGTCGATTTTCACTAACACTAATAATTTCAACACAATGAAACTATCAATTTCATCTTTAATCAACACGAACTTATTCATCATTAATATTATAACTCATAATATTTAACAACCGTGTCGTCCGAGGAAAGGGGCTTTTCGATAAGGATTTCTCCTTATTTAGCCGCAATTAGATGACCAAACCTCTCCTTGACAGAACTTCTAGACATTGTAAATAATGCAATTTAATAATATGAATAACTTTATCGTCTTAATTATTGATTTAATAATATATCATATTATGCAGATGATACTATGACAATAATTGAATCAATAATATGAGAGATATGATGCAACAATTACTGTAGCAATAATTTAGTATAACCTGAGTGACTTCTCACGTAAGCATCAATAATCAATACTAGTGGGCTACTATGCAACCATGCCAGACATCGTACTTTTACTACCAAGTAGTTCAACAATTTTAACGGTAACACTTTCGCCGTTATTTTTATAAAAAAATATTTCTGTCATTTTCTAACTACGACAATACTTCCGTTGTGGGGTTCACCAATGATTGTGCCGTCATACGAATATTCCCTATTAAAACGAATATTCCCCGACCAATCGAATATTTCCCGACACAATGAATATTTTATAACAACTTGCTTACTTTGCAAAATTTTCAAATATCGCCCTTAACTTTAAACTTTTATGAATATAACTATTTACCAAATAGAATAATTATAAGAAAATTGAATACTTTCATTTCATAAAATTCGGGGTCTCACATAACGGGTCTGAATGTTACGTAATTCGTTTTCAAAAACAGTAGATGGAGTGTTGGCATGTGGGAATTGATCTTTGTTCTTGAAGAAATCAGAAGGCTTCGACGAGGATTTTGAGGGTGGATTTTTGCTTGGAGTAGCAGATTTGGGGTTAGAGCTTGAAGCTACTTTAGTGGAGCTTGGATTAGGAGGAACAGAGGAAAGAGGAGTCACCTCGAGTGGAATATCTTGACCAGATTCGTGAGAAGCCATTGCAGGAAAGTTGCAAAGAAAGGAAGAAAGCTCGAAAGAGAGAAGAAAGTCAAGAGGCGTCTGAAATTCAAATTGGAAGGTAAAACTATCAATTTGGGGGAAAATTACTTTTTATACTGACGGTTACACGATACACGAGGGCGGCACATTTAATTGACAGCAATGATACAGAAATAGAATGGGTAGCGTCAGGTTCAAGCCTCAGTTCTTAATCGGGTTGGACTTCTCAGTTTGGGCTTTCGAATGTTTCCAATTTTGTTTATTCAGATTTCACTAAATGGACCTTGACACTTTATTCCTTGGGCCCTATTTATTATTAATCCTATCATTATACCATCATGAACCATTTACAGTTTCCATTAAACAGTTTGTTTAATAAAAAATTGGGGGGCAATGTTGGGTCATGATATTTCACCTATTGGGCTGGATGGTTTGGGCCGAATTGTTTAGTTATTCTATTGGGACATTTTAGTTGGACCCGGTTAGATGGGTCATCCTTATTGTATTGGGCTTAGTCATTGGACTGATCCATTAGATAATTAAATATCTAGCTTTGACCGGTAATGATGAAAAAGCATGACAGTTGACTATTATCTCTACCATGCATTAATGTGGATGGGATTCTTAGTCGGCTGGCGGTGGAAAACAGTGACTAGAAGTAGTGGGTGAGCTGCATGTAGTCGGTTAAGATCATTAGGACAGGGGGATTGGTGTCAGACAGTAGTGGGTGGAACGGTAAACCTGGAATGATAGTATATCATAGCATGAAGGTCGTACAAATGAAGGTAACTAATATTTTTATCTCTCTCAATACACTAGATATTTTATCCTCCATTGTTAACCTTGTGATCGCATGTACTGACTCTCACGCCTGAGCTATCTCCCGACGGTCGAAGCGGTCAAGCTTTTGGTGTTGTTGTGTTTATTATCAGCAGATCGTAAGCGTCTTACGTGATTGGGACGTGACAGTAGATCTTAAGCGTTAAATATATATATATATATATATATATATATATATATATATATTAAATAGAAGTAAATCAATATTATTGCGAACTATGGATACAAGGAAATCACAGGATTGATGTTGTGATCTAAAAACACTTGTAATTTTAAATTTGACTTTTTGTTTTTAGATTGATGACCATATGAAAACACTTATATTAATTATAGATTTTGACTTAAAACTCTTTCGGGCAAGTAAATTTATTTTATTTTAAAATTGTGACAGGCAAAAAATAGACTATTTAACAAATGTACAAGTTGTTCCTAGAAAAACGAAAGCTTGTATCAAACACATCTATAAATTGTCACTATTTTTTATTTTTATTTTTTTTTAAAATTAAATTGTTTAACCCCAATACACTATTCAACTTTATTTTAAAATCAATTTTGTCAAAACACTATATTACTAGAAGAAGTACTTTATATTATGGCACCAGACTATAACTCTCCCTAAAACCTCAAAAAAAAAACAATTATTTTTCCCAAGGATTTTAAAAAGGAGAAGGAAATGTAAGACATATATACGTGTTAACGTCAAGATCTTTCCACACGTCTCAACCACTTAAAAGCGCATCCAATCTTACATAATAAACAGGTCAATACTAGAAGTTTGACGGCTTGGACCGTCGAGGAATAACTTCGACGTAAGAGTCAGTACAGGCAGATACAAGGATAACAATGAAGGAGATTAGCTCTACTGTTTAGTTTGATAGATAAAATAACAGTTACCTCTGTTTGTCTTGTATCCAGTCCTCATATACTCATTCTCCGGTTTTGCGTGCCACCGACCCCTCTGACACCATCCTACTGCAGGTAGCTTACCTGTTGATCCCATCACCATTTTCCACCGCTGGCCAACTGTGTCCCATCCTCATTAATGAAATGCAAGAGATTGTTAGAGTTTATGCCCTAGAGGCCAATTATTTGATATAATTGCTTAACATTTTGATATTATATTTGACTGAATAAATGAATGATTTTATTATGGTTTTATTTACTGCGTTATATAAAAGTTAACATAATAAATTCCTTAAAATAGTGATACAAATTATATAGTTTCAAGTATGTGACTTGAACATGAGATTATATAATTACAATTAGTATCATTGCTCTTAAATGTCCTTAGTCGAGTATCATTGTTGATGGGACAACAATGATGCACTGAGACTAGTATGTGGATTGACTGATGACCAAATCTCATTGGTCATAAATATATGAGATATTAAGTCAATACATAGGTACATGTTAAAGAACGATGTACTAGACAGACCCACCATGAGAAGTCTACATGGAACAGTATGCAAAGTGTCATTAGCGATTCTCATAGTGACAATGATGTAATGGTCCTCCGACCTGAAATCACTATATTACTACACGGGAATTTATGTACTTTGATATCATCAAATGTCACCTTTAATAGGGTGGACTATAAATGTGAGATCCTGAATTTTATGAAATAAAAGTATTCAAATTTTCTATTTTGGTAAATAGTTAAATTGATAAAAGTTTAAAGTTAAGGGTGATATGTGAATTTTTTTTTCAAAGTAAGCAAGTTGTCATAAAATACCAGTAGTAAAAGTACAGTAATACGCGTGGTTGCATAGTAGCGCACGGTATTAATTATTGATGCTTACGTAAGAAGTCACTTAGTTATACTCAATTATTGCTACAGTAATTGCTGCATTATATCTCTCATATTATTGATTCAATTATTGTCACATTATCATCTGCATTATATGATATGTTATTAAATCAATAATTGAGACGACAAAGTTATTCATATTAATAAATTTTAATATTTACAATGTCTAGAAGTTCTGTTAAGGAGAGGTTTGGTCATCTAATTGCGCGCCAATAAGGAGAAATCCTTATCAGAAAGCCCCCTCTTTCCTGGGAACGACCTAGTTGATAAATATTGCGAATTATAACAATAATGAATAAATGTTATTTAAAAAAAATTAAATTTGAGTTCGTAGTTGAATTTGGAGACGCGGACGTGATATTTGAGTCCGGAATGATTAAATTAGTTAAAATAGACTATAAACACAAAATTTTCTGGGGTTGACTTTTTGGTCAAAAAGTCAACAGTTGACTTTTTCGGAAAAAGTCAAACTTCAAAATTTCAAAATGTATATTGTTGATAAAAATAGTTCCATTGTGTTGGAATTATTAGTGTTAGTGAAAATCGATATTTATTTCGATAATAATTGATGTCTAGAAGTTATATTGACCAGTCGGGTAATTAACCGGATAAATGAGCAATTGATTGCTATTAATTCTCATGATTATAACTATTTGTTCACATGTGTGTACTATTGATTCACATTCTTGCTACTATTAGGAGAGTTGGTGCAAGATTAATAATACTTGAGTGACTAAGTTAAAAAATAGAAGTATAGATGGAGGTACTATACTGTAATTTGTATTTTCACATGTCTAGAACTATTGAGTCACATGATTTACTATTCATTCACATGATTTACTATTAGGGGAGGTGGTGCAAGTTTGATAATACTTGCAAGACTAAATTAAAAATAAAGGAAAAGATGAAGGTATTGTATTGTAATATTTCGAGAGCCCCAAGCGATGTAAATTATCGAAACTATGTTTTCCTATAAATAGAAGCTCATTCTTCTTCATTTCTCACCAATTCACAAAAGCTATAGAGAAATTATTATAGAGAAATTTTAGAGGGAAAAGCTATAGAGAGAAAGAAGAAGAGAAGTCTGCTACCTCTCTACTCAAGTATTCAGTTTCTTTCTAAGGTAAGGGTTATCATTATTGTGTAAGGGATATTATTTGTTATACATGTATGGGGTATTATTTCTTTTGTATTCATGAAGAAAGCTTCTATTATCCCATTCTTTATTATTATGTTGGAATAACATGTTTATGCGAAGTACCGCATACATGGTGAAATTCTTCTATTATTTCGTTCTTTATGATTACTCGGAATATCCACGTCGGTTGTGTTTACATGGGACTGGTTAAAATCTTTATTATTCATTGGGAATAACTCATGCATGCGGTCTCTATCGCATGCATGGTGAATCCTTCTGTTATTCCATTCTTTATTATTCTATTGGAATAACCTGTCTATGTGGATTACCACATGCATGGTGAATGATCCTTTGTATTTCATTCCTTGTTAAATTGTGAAAATGATCTATTTACATGGATTATGATGAAAGTCATAATAAAAATATTGGACTAATGAAAATTATAGTTATATGTGGTATTAGTAAGTGTTATGATGAGTTATGTTGGTTATTATGTGAAAACATGAAAGTTTCTTAGAAATCACAAAGGGTTGAAAATCAGATTTTGGTGAAAATGGAATATGAAATTCAATTGAGCATATCTCCTATTATATTTTGAATTTTTGAGTGAGGTCAAGTTCTAGAGTTAGATCTATGAGTTTTTTAAATTATCCAAGTGGAATCACTGGAAAAGGTATTGTAGATTTTCGTGTGGACTGTTTTTAGCAAAGGAGTCAAAAGCTGCAAAAGAGAAAACTGCCACTGCCCAGAAATTTAAAAGGGCTGTTTAGGCCACTTAATTTGTGAGAAAAAATTCTAGACTTTTGGGACATGAAAGTATATGGTATAAAGTACCTCCTGTCCAAAAATGAGCTCATTCCGACTTAAAATGAGCAAGTTATGACCATTTCAATATTTAGGTTTTTCCGACGAAAAATGCTATAACCGGAGTTCTATAACTCCGATGACCATGAAATTTAAACTGGAAGCTCACGTTAACATGTGTAAGATCCTGCTAAGATTTGGGAATTTCTGGAGTTAAACTTAAGGTAGTTAATTTCTTAAGGAATTAATTAGAAATTAAATTTTGAAAAATAATAAATGAATTTTAAAAATTCTGAGAAAAATATATGTTCAATATGGGACTATATTCTGCTTAATCTAAGAAAAGAATAATTTTTGGGACTGATTTGGTATTTTTCATGAAAATAATTTAGTTACGAACATATGAGTTAAATATGTTATGTGAAGTCGAAGAATTGGTAAATAGGATTTTATGGCTTGGGAATCCTATATAAGGTATGTGCAGATTTTTGATGAATAATTTGATCATTGGTAATGAAATCTTATGAGTATGGCATTTTTGAATGATTAAATGCATTATTTGGTAAAGTGTAAACAATTAAATTAAATTGTTTATAAGTTTAAGAATTGATTAAAATATTGTTATATTATTAACAATATTAGATTATGATTTTATTAAGTGATTGATAATATTTGGATAAATTTAAAGTCTTTAATATTTATCCTTATTTTCGTTGGATTAATGTTTATATCATTGTCACCATCCTCATACTTATATTATGTTGAAAGTCATTTGTGGCCTGTAGTGCATAGATGGACTTGGTATGATTATGACCATGGATTATTCGGTATAATCATGACCGTAATGTTACAAATGATGTGGAAAAAGTCCTCATTGGCTAGTAGTGCATTGATGGACCGATTTTTGGTATGATTATGGCTATGGATTCTCTTGACCAAAGGTGCCAAAGATGAATTGTTTTATAGCATGATCAGGACCGTTGATGAAAACACGATTATCTTTGGCCCGTAGTGCATGGATAATTCGTGGTCGTGATACTAAAGAATATCCTTGGCCTGTAGTGCATGGATGATTCGATGATGTGGATTAATTATTGAGCTGAGTCTCAGCAATGAAATATTAATTCATGGATATGATAATAATGAATATCCTTGGCTGTAGTGCATGGATGTGATATTAACGAATATCCTTGGCCGTAGTACAGGGGTGATTCTATGATGTTGATTATTTATTAAGCTGAGTCTCAGCATTATTGGTTTTACAGTTGAATATCTTTGGCCGTAGTGCAAAGATGAATTTATTAGTGTGATTATGAGCAAGAATTGTGATTTGGTATAACCATGATTTTTGATGTTTCAGGTGAAGATTGGTGATGAAAATTATCTTCGTCCTGGGTGCGAAAAAGAATTCAGAATCACAATTATGATTATGAGTTATTCATATGATTATGGACAGGAATTGTTGATTGATGTTACAGGGATAAAATATTATTGGTGGACTTTTAACATGGAGAAGATAATAGACCTGATGGTCTATTTGACTCTTTTAATGGATTGCTCGTTCCGCTGCATCTATGGTTGAAAAGTTTTATCATCTACCTTATGTTCTAAATCTCTGAGTTATTATTGATGAAAACTATTGATAATGTAATTATCTTTAGTCATGATATTCTTTACTAGGCTAGTTGTGCTCACCCTTTTGCTTCAAAATTCCTTTCGTAATAAAGAGTGTAATTTGGGTCGAGCGGGGATAATGAGGAAATAGAGCGGTGGTCTATAGCTGTTGAGGTTCTCCCTAAATAGTATGGAAATAATTTTATTGAGAAATTTAGATAAGTGTGCCGTATTGTATACGTCATTTGATATTTAATTTTGGTGAACCAAATAGGGTGAGGTGAACCCAACTTTGGAAGGGTGTTTTGCCACTATCATTATTGGTTGATTTCACAATCAAAGCAAACGTGCAAGTATACACGGTCAATAAGTAATAAAGTGATAAGATAGAGTGTCGATCCCACAGAGAATTCTAATTAATAAAATTCCAACTACTAGCACTATATCAATTCAATTTTATTTAAACAACCAATAATTGTGATTTTTTGAATTAAGAAAACTAAATTAAAATAATTAAAAGAGATTATTCTAAAATAAAGCAAATAAACAAAACTAAGATTTGATTGAATTCAGATAAATAAAGATTAAGACTCCAATATCCCCAATTATGAACTATAAATTAATTATCCAATTATCCCAATTATTATGTCTACTGAATTGTTAACATGAATTCTCAAGTGCCAAAAGTCCTTTTCCAAGTGATCAATTGCCTTCTATTTAATCCAGATTAATTTTGCTATATTCCAATGCAAAACAATTGAATTAAACTCGTTACAATCCCAATTCCTTATGTGTTACATGCGATAAACAGATATTTCCATTCTATTCGCAAACCTAATTATTCACTGTGCAAATAACTAAGTCACATGTCACCATGCCCAGTTCTAACCCTAGAATTCCTCTTTCAATTCCTTCTAGAGTAACAAGGTAATTATTGGCCAGATAATTAATCAATCAGCACAAAGCAAGATGAACAATTTACTTCAATATAAATAATTGGAATAACTCAAATAATCAATTCATAATCATAAAAGGTTCAATTGGAATCTTAATTAAAGAAATTAGTTCATAACAGAAATTTGAACCAACAATAATTGAAAAATCATCCTTAATGAATTACACAAATTAAAAGAATAAAGAAGAAGAAGAACTCCAAGTCAAAAGTCTTCAAAATCTCCCCTTGCTCCTTGATTAATATCCCCAAATTGTGTAGATGAGTCCCCTAATTCAATGTAAATAAACCTTATATACTTCCCATATTGTGCACCAATCCTTCTCCAAATCAACTTTTTCACATAACCACTTCTTTAAAACCTTTAATGCAAATCAACGTCAGTCAAACGCGCGCTTTAGTCAATGCCCGAGGGTCGAATACCGCAAGACCGAGGGATGTACTATGATGGCGCCCGTGATTGAGGTACAAAATGCTGCCACTTTATCCTTTTTCAACTCAACTTTCCCAATTTGTTCCTACAGCTACAAACCTGCAATAACACAACTAAACACAGTAAAATGAATCTAAATGCTTTGAGAACACAATAAATTAAACCCAAATATATCCGATTTATGGGTATATTACCCAATCATCAATCATACAAGATGTCTAATGACATACAACCTCGTGTTATCATAAGACAGGGTTGTGCACATCCACTTGCTGAGTATATCTATGAGCACTACCTATATGATCTTGGAGTTTATTTGAAATATAATTTTCACTTGGAGATAGTGGAGATAGTTATATGCCAAGAGAAGACTCACCATTAGAAAGAAGATGATAGTAATCTTCTCGTTTTTCTTTGGGGTCTATTGGGTCAACCAAGGATAATTATGTGGACATATGATATCTATTATAACCTAGACGCATGGCCTCCCAGGTATGAAGGTTTTATTTAGCACTTCCCAAAGATTTTAATTCCTAAAATAGTTTTTGACTATACTTTTAGGTAAAGTACCATTGTAAGGTTGTGGTCGAGGCACCATGAGAGTTACATACATTTATATTAAAACTCACAGTTTAACTGTGGTCGTATTCTGCATAACAGTTCAACAGTTGTATAAATGAAGTTGTATTTGATTTTTGTAGTGTGATATCTGGCGACTCAGAATGGGTGATGTATACCTATTTTGGGGGCGTCATACTTGGTATCAAAGCTTAGGGATATGATCCCTGGCTAAGATGTGAGACAAGAACTAGGAGGGGAGAGACAGAGAATTCCTTCGCTAGTATGACCTACCTAAGTTTATTTTGTATTTAATTGGTCGGTTAGAGTATAGGGATAATATGTGGCATGTCAATTAACCCTTATTTTGAAACTGTATTCTAGAATGATATCTGAAATACAGGAGATGAACAATGGAAAAATCATGATATAGAGGATATAACCGGGAAGGTACAATCTGAAAAGAAAGCAAGGTATTCTCATCTCTTCGAATATCAGGTACGTACGTAAATTTCGAGGGCGAAATTTCATAAGGAGGGGAGATTGTGAGATCCCGAATTTTATGAAATAAAAGTATTCAATTTTTCTATTTTGGTAAATAGTTAAATTGATAAAAGTTTAAAGTTAAGGGTGATATGTGAATTTTTTTTCAAAGTAAGCAAGTTGTCATAAAATACCCGGTAGTAAAAGTACAGTAATACGCGTGGTTGCATAGTAGCACACGATATTAATTATTGATGCTTACGTAAGAAGTCACTCAGTTATACTCAATTAATGCTACAGTAATTGCTGCATTATATCTCTCATATTATTGATTCAATTATTGTCACAGTATCATCTGCATTATATGATATGTTATTAAATGAATAATTGAGACGACAAAGTTATTCATATTAATAAATTTCAATATTTACAATGTCTAGAAGTTCTGTCAAGGAGAGGTTTTGTCATCTAATTGCGTGCCAATAAGGAGAAATCCTTATCGGAAAGCCCCCTTTTTCTTGGGAACGACCTGGTTGATAAATATTGCGAATTATAACAATAATGAATAAATGTTATTTAAAAAAAATTGAATTTGAGTTCGGAGTTAAATTTGGAGACGCGGACGTGATATTTGAGTCCGGAACGATGAAATTAGTGAAAATAGACTATAAACACAAAATTTTTCGGGGTGGACTTTTTGGTCAAAAATTCAACAGTTGACTTTTTTGGGAAAAGTCGAAGTTCAAAATTTCAAAATTTATATTGTTGATAAAAATAGTTCCATTGTGTTGGAATTATTAGTGTTAGTGAAAATCGATATTTATTTCGATATTAATTGATGTCTGGAAGTTATATTGACCAGTCGGGTAATTAACCGGATAAATGAACAATTGATTGCTATTAATTTACATGATTATAACTATTTGTTCACATGTGTGTACTATTGATTCACATTCTTGCTACTATTAGGAGAGTTGGTGCAAGATTAATAATGCTTGAATGACTAAGTTAAAAAAAAATAGAGGTATAGATGGAGGTACTATACTGTAATTCGTATATTCACATGTTTAGAACTATTGAGTCACATGATTTACTATTCATTCACATGATTTACTATTAGGGGAGGTGGTGCAAGTTTGATAATACTTGCAGGACTAAATTAAAAATGAAAGAAAAGATGAAGGTATTGTACTGTAATATTTCGAGCCCCAAAACGTGCAATTATCGAAACTATGTTTTCTTATAAATAGAAGCTCATTCTTCTTCATTTCTCACCAATTCACAAAAGCTATAGAGAAATTATTATAGAGAAATTTTAGAGGGAAAAGCTATAGAGAGAAAGAAGAAGAGAAGTCTGCTACCTCTCTACTCAAGTATTCAGTTTCTTTCTAAGGTAAGGGTTATCATTATTGTGTAAGGGATATTATTTGTTATACATGTATGGGGTATTATTTCTTTTGTATTCACGAAGAAAGCTTCTATTATCCCATTCTTTATTATTATGTTGGAATAACCTATTTATGCGAAGTACCGCATACATGGTGAAATTCTTCTATTATTCCGTTCTTTATGATTTCGCATCGGAATATCCCGTATCACATAGGTGCGTTTTCTGTGGGACACGGTTAAAATCTTTATTATTACGTTGGGAATAACACATGCAGACGGTCTCTATCGTATGCATGGTGAATCCTTCTGTTATTCCATTCTTTATTATTCTGTTGGAATAACCTGTCTATGTGGATTACCACATGCATGGTGAATGATCCTTTGTATTTCATTCCTTGTTAAATTGTGAAAATGATCTGTTTACATGGATTATGATGAAAGTCATAATAAAAACATTGGAATAATGAAAATTATAGTTATATGTGGTATTATTAAGTGTTATGATGAGTTATGTTGGTTATTATGTGAAAACATGAAAGTTTCTTAGAAATCACAAAGGGATGAAAATCAGATTTTGGTGAAAATGGAACATGAAATTCAATTGAGCATATCTCCTATTATATTTTGAATTTTTGAGTGAGGTCAAGTTTTAGAGTTATATCTATGAGTTTTATAAATTATCCAAGTGGAATCACTGGAAAAGGTATTGTAGATTTTCGTGTGGACTGTTTTTAGCAAAGGAATCAAAAGCTGCAAAAGAGAAAAATGCTAATGCCCAGAAATTTAAAAGGGCTTTTTCGGCTACTTAATTTGTGAGAAAAATTCTAGCCTTTTGGGACATGAAAGTATATGGTATAAAGTACCTCCTGTCCAAAAATAAGCTCATTCCGACTTAAAATGAGCAAGTTATGACCATTTCAATATTTTGGTTTTTCCGACGAAAAATGCTATAGCCGGAGTTCTATATCTCCGATGACCATGAAATTTAAACTGGAAGCTCACGTTAATGTGTAAGATCACCGCTAAGATTTGGGAATTTCGGAGTTAAACTTAAGGTAGTTAATTTCTTAAGGAATTAATTAGAAATTGATTTTTGAAAATAGTAAATGAATTTTAAAATTCGAGAGAAAAATATATGTTCAATATGGGACTATATTCGCTTAATCCCGTAAAAGAATAATTTTTTGGACTGATTTGGTATTTTGCATGAAAATAGTTTAGTTACGAACATATGAGTTAAATATGATATGTGAAGTCAAGAATTGGTAAATAGAATTTTATGGCTTGGGAATCCTATATAAATTGTTTATAAGTTTAAGAATTGATTAAAATATTGTTATATTATTAACAATATTAGATTATGATTTTATTAAGTGATTGATAATATTTGGATAAATTTAAAATCTTTAATATTTATCCTTATTTTCGTTGGATTAATGTTTATATCATTGTCATCATCCTCATGTTTATATTATGTTGAAAGTCATACGGGTTCAGAGTGCATAGATGGACTTGGTATGATTATGACGAGGATTATTCTAAGTATAATCATGACCGTAATGTTACAAATGATGTGGAAAAAGTCCTCATCGTCCAGTAGTGCATTGATGGACGCTTTTTGGTAGTATGATTATGGCTATGGATTCTCTTCGGCCAAGGGTGCAAAGATGAATTATTTTATAGCATGATCAGGACCGTTGATGAAAACACGATTATCTTTGGCCCGTAGTGCGTGGATAATTCGTGGTCGTGATACTAAAGAATATCCTTGGCCTATAGTGCAGGGATGATTCGATGATGTGGATTAATTATTGAGCCGAGTCTCAGCAATGAAATATTAATTCATGGATGTGATAATATTGAATATCCTTGGCCGTAGTGCATGGATAATTCATGGATGCGATATTAACGAATATCCTTGGCCGTAGTGCAGGGGTGATTCGATGATGTGAATTATTTATTAAGCTGAGTCTCAACATTATTTGTTTTACAGTTGAATATCTTTGGCCGTAGTGCAAAGATGAATTTATTAGTGTGATTATGAGCAAGAATTGTGATTTGGTATAACCATGATTTTTGATGTTTCAGGTGAAGATTGGTGATGAAAATTATCTTCGTCCTGGGTGCGAAAAGGAATTCAGAATCACAATTATGATTATGAGTTATTCATATGATTGTGGACAGGAATTGTTGATTGATGTTACAGGGATAAAATATTATTAGTGGACTTTCAAAATGGAAAAGATAATAGACCTGATGGTCTATTTGACTCTTTTAATGGATTGCTCGTTCCGCTGCATCTATGGTTGAAAAGTTTTATCATCTACCACATGTTCTAAATCTCTGAGTTATTATTGATGAAAACTATTGATAATGTAATTATCTTTAGTCATGATATTCTTTACTGGGCTAGTTGTGCTCACCCTTTTGTTTCAAAATTCCTTTCAGGTAATAAGAGTGTAGCTGGGTCTAGCGGGGATAACAGGGGAATAGAACGGTGGTCTATAGCTGTTGAGGTTCTCCCTAAATAGTATAAAAATAATTTTATTGAGAATTTTAGATAAGTGTGTCGTATTGTATACGTCATTTGATATTTAATTTTGGTGAACCAAATAGGGTGAGGTGAACCCAACTTTGGAAGGGTGTTTTGCCACTATCATACAAGATGTCTAATGACATACAACCTCATGTTATCATAAGACAGGGTTGTGCACATCCACTTGCTAAGTATATATATGAGCACTACCTATATGATCTTGGAGTTTATTTGAAATATAATTTTCACTTGGAAACAGTGGAGATAGTTATATGCCAAGAGAAGACTCACCATTGGAAAGAAGATGATAGTAATCTTCTCATTTTTCTTTGGGGTCTATTGGGTCAACCAAGGATGATTCTATGGACATATGATATCTATTATAACCTAGACGCATGGCCTCCCATGTACGAAGGTTTCATTGAGCACTTCCCAAAGATTTTAATTCCTAAAATAGTTTTTGACTATACTTTTATGTAAAGTACCATTGTAAGGTTGTGGTCGAGGCACCATGAGAGTTACATACATTTGTATTAAAACTCACAGTTAACTGTGGTCAGATTCTCGCATTTACGCTCAACACAGTTGTATAAATGAAGTTGTATTTGATTTTTGTAGTGTGATATATGGCGACTCAGGATGGGTGATGTATACCTATTTTGGGGGCGTCACAATAAAGATGATTATTGGGTACATCATGAATCGTGTGAGGTATATGAGTGATCTAGATGGAATTTAACCCTCCTATATATTAGGGGTGATATCCACAGGCCTCTTGATTGAGTAGGACTGTGAAATGCATGGCCATGCTTAAATAGTGATTTGTTTCATATAGTCTACTCATTGATCAAGAAAACACAGATTAAATTATGAAGAGTATGACACATTCCATGATTCGAGTTTAATCTAGGATGTCAAGGTTAAAAGGATTAAATTACATTGAAACATTGGTGATTTAAAAGGTCAGATCGAATAATCGATCTTATTATTACTTGGGTAGCGATGATGCATTACTAGATGTCGCTTTCATCGCTTATAATTTTATAATATGATTTTAAAATTATTGCCAACGTAATAATAACCTATATAGGTCACACACATGTAACGTAATTAAAAGGGAATTAATTTAAATTGTAAAGATTTAAATATGTCAATATGATTGATAGTATTTAAATTATGAATTTAAATTAATAGGATAATTTATATATAGATATATTAATTAAGTAAGACTTAATTGGGATATATATATATATATATATAAATTCAGATTTTATTAAATTAGGTTTTGATTAATTCTTTTTAATCGCTATATATATATGATATGTAGCAGCCATTTAGGAATCATTCATTAACCAAAACCCTAGCCGCTCTTAGAGAGAGTAGAGAGAAACAGTTTAGAAAATCCTCATCCTTGGTGGCTAGTACCGCAGTTCCTTTTCCTGCAGATCGTACGACGATTCGTAGGGCGTTCGTGTGGATACTGTAGAGGCGCAGTTCGTTTTATCGTACTAATTTCAGCTTCAATAATCAGTATAAATTTCTAACCACTGAATTAATATCATTTTCGCATGGATCCTGTTTAGGGTTTCGAAATTGCTTTAAATTGTTCTATTTCCACTGCGTTTTATGTGTCGAAATCCTACAGAGATAACAGTCAAACTCTATCTTTGTCATCATCACCGGTCAAAGTCCAAAGTAAAGCTATTAATCACCTAATGGTTTGGCCCAATGATCCGGCCCAATACTTTCAAGACCCCGGCCCAACATGTCTAAAGTATTATTGCCCAACATTGCCCCTTAGTCTTTTATTAAACAGGATATTTAATAAAAGAGTATAGAAAAGGCCCAATATATATAAAGAAGTCCAGATGAATCCCTATTAGGCCCAATATGATAACCCAAATAAAATTGAGTTCAACCCAATTGATAAGGAAATCAAAACCGGGAGCCAACTCTTCAAATTCATCATCATGGACACCATTAAATGTGCCGCCCTCGAGTTCAAGAAATAGCTGAAAAGACAGACACTATAAAAACCCTTTTCCCCAAATTTTGAAAGCTTTACCGACCCATTTGAATTCTCAAACTCGTTGAGCTCTCGCCTTCCTCTCGATTCTCCTTCCCTCTGTAAATCGATATTCACGGCTTCTCATGATTTCGGCGATGCTGTCATTCCCCTTTATGTGACTCCTCTGTCCCTTGTTCCTCCTTCCCCAAGCCCTGCTAAAGTGACTTCGGGGTCAAACCCCTAATCTGCTGCTACTCCAAGTAAGAATCTACCATTGAAACCTCTTCCAAATCCTTCTTTGTTCTTTAATAATGAAGAAATATATCCTCATGCAAATACTCCTTTGGCATTATCTGAGAATGATATTCGCAACATCAGATAAAGATACCAGATTCCAGAGACCCATCATCTGAGACGACCTTCTTTAACTGAGAGAATGTATCAATGTCCAGATGGTTGGACAGTCATGCCTCTCACCCTCCTTGAGAAAGGAGTTCGCTTCCCTCTCCATGTATTTTTGGTCACCCTTCTAGGGTTTATTGGGGTCGGATTTGCCCAACTTGTCCCTAACTCCTACATCCACATCTTAGCTTTCATTACCTTCTGTCATGAGGTAGGTGTCGCCCCTACCCTCGACTTCTTCTTCTCCATTTATAATATCAGTAAATCCCATGAAAAGGGGTTTAAAGTTCTGAGCAAGCAGTCACCGAAGTCCGGAGAGAACTTTGAAAGACGATCCTTGGTATCCACTCCTTCAAGTAACAAGGGATGGCACAAGGAGTGGTTCTTCGTCAAAGGACCAGAAATTGCCTCTCTCCCGGACTGGACTACTTTGGAAAAAGTATCTGCTGACCTTGGGGACATCTCCGAAGAGCATTTAAATGAGATGATAACACTCACAGAGAACTTCCCCAAGAAAGAATGGAGCTTCAGACTGCTAACCAAGCAAGCATGGTTATACGACCACAAATGTAAGTCCTGAACTCCTTTATTGTGCAATTCTTGAAATCTTCAATAATATTAGTTCTGAATGATTGTTTTTAATCCTTTGTAGTATCTCTGATTAAGCTGACCTCTTCTGACCCAAGAGATCTTGAGGCCTTCTTGTCTGCTAAAGATTTTGAACCTAAAAACGAACCCCCAATTGCCGAACTCACAGCTTCTGAACCCCATGCCGCTGAAGCAGAAACCACCGAACCCATTCCTACCGAAGAGTCTAACCAACCCCGCCGAAAGAAGCGAGCTGCCTGAAGGGCCAAACCCGCACCCCCACCAACCTTCAAGGAAAGTCTGCTCGATATGCCTCTGGACGAACGAACTCGTGTTCTTCGTACCAAAAAGAGGAAAATCAGAATAACTCCTCTTTCTGCCGAAGAACTTCGTGTGCCTTCCATCGAAGCATCTCATCCACTGGTAATCCCGGTAGAAATCCAAGTTTTTGATAATGAACCTGAAGAACAGGTGGAGCCCACTCCATCTCTCACTCACAAAAGAAAACAACCTTCTAAAAGCCAATCAACACCTCCTCCAAAATCCACAACAGCCAACGCTCCACCTCCTACCGAACAGACAACTACTCAACCTCCACCTCCAACCGAACAACCCCTGCTATCTCCATAAAAACCATCCTCTTTTGAATCCAGGCCTGAAGTCGTGGCATCTCCCACCCTATGGCCGGATCTTAACGAGAACTTTCCATTCCACCTCTACAATTCATTTGTTAGTGATACCGACGACCATCGTTTCAACAACAGCTCCATCAAGGATCTGATCGAAGCTGGTCTGATGCATCAAACCAGGGTAAGTTACTCTTAACTTTTGCCTTTATACTCATATATACGTGCCTGAAATCCATTAACTAACTTTGAATATTTGTAGGTAAACGGCATCTTCGGGCGTCTTTACCAGAAATACAAAGAAAATGAAGCTGAAGAAGACTCTACTTTGAAAAAAAATGCAATTCTGAAGTCTGCCCTGGCGAGAGAAAGAAGTCAACTTGGGGATGCTCTTTTCAATAATGAGTGCCTTCGAAAGAAGCTTACTCAAGTGAAAGAGAAATTAGAGACCCCCAAAGTCGTTCATCGAACAACAGTTAACATGAATGTTGACTTAATTCAGAGGAACGAAGTTCTGAAGAAGAAGAACGAAGACCTGGAAAAATCCAATCAGAGCTTGGCGACACAAGTCAATGAGGTCCAAGCCAAGGAAGAGTGACATCTGAAAAAACATCGTAAGCTTGAAGAGGAGCTTCGGGAACTTCGTGCACTCCAAGATCTGGGTCCACCCCCGACGGATGAACTTCGTAAGGAGATTCAGGTAAATTACCGGAAGTTTGCCGAGTTGAACAAGGAGATCGTTCACATGTACTTTGAAGGATATGAAATTTGCCGAAACAAAGGCAAGGAAAAACTCATAGCGACCAAGGTAGATCCTGCTCTTCTCGACTCCTCAGACGGCGAAGATGACAATGAAGCCTGAAGATGTCTTTTCTTTCCTTTAGCTTTAGAACTCTCTATAAAAATTTCTATCTTTTTGTAAATAGTTTAATATCAATGAATGATTATCAACTTTAGTCCTTATTAATCCTTTGTGATTATTTCTTGTCAACAATTCACCATCAATCAACTTGAAAAATGTGCAAGCTCCTTTTAAACCTAACTTAAACTGTTAGTCAATAATCAAGCAAATTGAACGACAGAAAATAACAAGTAATAATATAATCTGAACTCAACACTTAAGAAAAATCAGGTAATAAAGTAATATAATACTTATTCGTTACCAAAGTATGAGATAGATCTGTAACAATCCAATTTATAACCTTTAAGACAAACTGATTCAGTTGAACCTCTGAACGCCATTGATCTCCAACAAATTAATTCTCCGTCTTTAAGACGAATGGTTCCAACCGAACCTCCGAACACCATTGATATCCAACAAACCGATTCGTCGCCTTTAAGACGAATGGTTCCAACCGAACCTACGAACGCCATTGATCTCCAACAAACCGATTCACTGCCTTTAAGGCGAATGGTTCCAACCGAACCCCCGAACGCCATTGATCTCCAACAAACTGATTCGCCGCCTTTAAGATGAATGGTTCCAACGAACCTCCGAACGCCATTGATCTCTAACAAACCAATTCGCCGCCTTTAAGACGAATGGTTCCCACCGAACCTCCGAATGCCATTGATCCTTCATAACATTTTATTTCGCCATCGAATGGCCGAATCACCCTGTCCACCATTTTCATGGCGAGGCAAAACCAACCGAACCTCCTTACACCTTTGAACATAACATCATTGAATTAGAACACCAATTGGAGAAAAAGCTTCTTCTTTTATTGAAGATGATTAACATAATTACATGCTTCTATACAATGATACTATTTCTATTGAAAATACTTTCGAAGCCTTCCGGCATGCCAAGTATTCTTAATTTCAGATCCATCCAATGCCCTCAACCGATAAGTCCCTAGCTTCTTCAATAATTGCATAAGGACCTTCCCAGTTCAGCATCAACTTTCCTAAATTCTGAGGCATTGAAGCTTCGACTTCTCTAAGAACTAGATCTCTCACTTTAAATGTGACGCCCCCAAAATAGGTATACATCACCCATCTTGGGTCGCCAAATACATGGTACTAAATACAAATACAAACTTAATTATACAATATGAGCTGAGAGTTTTTACACAAATATTATCTTCTAGACAATATCCAAACTCAAATAGAGTCCTCATTACATTTATTGTCACACTATTTTATAGAATAGTGAGGACTACTATAACACCATCTCAGACCATCACTCCGTTCCTCGACTAGTTTCGGCTACGTTCTCATTTCCTGAAGAGAACAATAGAAGTAAAAGGGTGAGCTCAACTAGCTTAGTAAGAAATATTTTGACTAAGATAATGCAGAATAAGTTATCATTAGCCTTCAACAATGTTAAACTGATAGAATATAATAGACAACAAGTTTAACTGCAATGGAACAAGCAATCCATTAGAAGAGTCAAGTAGAGCATGATATCTACTATCTTCTATGATTTAAAAAGTTTATCATTAACTTTATCGCTGAGACTCAGCTTAATAAATAAACCACATCATCGAATCATTCCTGCACTACGGGCCAAGGATATTCATTAGTATCACGTCCACAAATTATTCCTGAACTACGGGCCAAGAATATTCGTGTAATCATCAATTGTCATGATCATATCGAATAATCCATGGTCATAATCATACTAATCAAAAGTCCATCTATGCATGTAAGCCAAAGATTACTTTCATCATAATATAAGTATGAGGATGATGACAATGATAAAAGAATTCAATTAAAAGAAAGTAAATGATAAATTTTTAAAGATTTATAATTTAATTTATCCAGAATTCAATAATGTCCAAATTTTCAACATGATACTGCTTTGTGGAGTAAAATTCAAGAATAATATCCATGTATCAAAAATAATTTGGACAGAAAAGAAATAAATTTTTTAGTGAATAGTGCCCTGTGAATAGTACCCTATGAATAGTACTTCAAGAATAGTACCTCGTGAATAGTACTCCGACATAAAAAGTGCCCCGAATACCCGAGTGAATAATATTTGAGTGAATAGTAACTGGGTGAATAGTAACCTATAAATAGTAACTCGTGAATAGTACCCTGGCATGAAAAGTGCCCCGAATACCCGAGTGAATAATATTCTAATGAATAGTAATTGGGTGAATAGTAACCCATGAATAGTATCCCGGGTGAAAATATTGATATTTAATAAGAAAGTTTAGATCAATATTTTAATGAAACGATACTGGATGAAGTGCAAAACTCAAGGATATTTCACTAATTTCAAGGATTATAGAAGCATTACTTACCATAGTAAGTTTAGATTTAAGATTATGAAAAGAAATAACATACTGAAATCAAGAATAGATTTTCACCGCCATACTAAGATGTAATCTGCGTGAGACAAAGTTATTTCGATATATTAAAGCATTAATACAAAAAATAGTATTCCTTATGAATACAAAAGAAATAATACCCCTTACCTTAGTAGAAGACTGGATACTACAATAGTGAAGTAGCATAATACTCTTCTTCTTGCTCTCTATAGTTTCTCTCTCTATAGTGTCTCTTGTGAATCTAAGTGAATTGGTGAGAATGAAAGAAGAATTAAGCTTATAGTTATAGGAGAATGGACTAAATAGTAACTGATTCATGAACGGTCCAGATTGATTTACTATTAGAACGGACGGTTCATATTGATTACTATTAAAACCACAACCGACGGTCCAGATTTATTTACTTTTAAAACCACCATCGACTGTCCAGATTGATTTACTATTAAAACCACCACCGACAGTCCAGATTGATTTACTATTAAAACCACCATCACTGGTCCAGATTGATTTACTATTACAACCACCATCAATGGTCTAGATTGATTAACTCTTAAAACCACCATCAATGGTCTAGATTGGTTATCTATTAAAACAATCATCGACGGTCCATAAAATTAGTAAATCCTCCCATGGAATACTAAGTCAAACTTACAACAAACGCCTCATATATAACTCACAATATTTAACAACCAGATCATTCCCAGGAAAGAGGGGGTTTTTCGATAAGGATTTCTCCCTATTGGTGCGCAATTAGGTGACCAAACCTCTCCTCGACAGAACTTTCTAGACATCATCAATATTGCAAAGAATAATATGAATAACTATATCGTCTCAATTATTGATTTAATAATATAAAATATTAATACTGTAACAATAATTGAATCAATAATATGAGAGATATTATGCAGTAATTACTGTAGCAATAATTGAGTATAACTGAGTGACTTCTCACGTAAGGATCAATAATCAATACCGTGTGCTACTATGCAACCACGCGTATTACTGTACTTTTACCACCGGTTAGTTCAACAGTTTAACGGTAAAACTTTCGCCATTATTTTTATAAAAAGATATTTCTTTCGTTTTCTAACTACGACAATACTTCCGTTGTGGGGTCCACCAATGATTGTGCCATCGTACGAATATTCCCTGTTAAAACGAATATTCCCCAACACAACGAATATTTTATATCAACTTGCTTACTTTGCAAAATTTTTAAATATTACCCACAACTATAAAATTATATCATATCCACACTATAATATTCAAAAATATATTTTGAGAAAAAATATTCTTTATTCAAAAAAAGTTGGGGTCTTACAACCTCCCCTTCTTATGAAATTTCGTCCTTGAAATTAGCTTACGTACCTGATATGTCTAAGAGGTGAGGATACCTTGATTTCATTTCAGATTCTAACTCCCAGGTCATTTCCTCCACATCGTGGTTTCTCCACAAAACTTTGACTTGAGGTATAACCTTGGAGCGTAGAATATTATCCTTCTAATCCAAGATTTTAACAGGTACCTCTTCATACGTTAAATCTTTCACTATCTCGTCCGGTTGTAATTCAATAATGTGGTTCGGGTCTTTTACATATTTACGTAACATAGATATGTGAAAAACGTTATGAACATGAGACATACTTGGCGCTAAGGCGAGTCTATAGGCCACAGTTCCTACTCGATCGAGGATTACAAATGGGCCAATGAATCCAGGATTGAGCTTTCCTCTCTTTCCAAATCTCGTAACTCCTTTCCTTGGAGCAACACGTAACAACACATGATCTCTAATATTAAATTCCACGTCCTTTCGATGAAGATCAGCATAACTCTTTTGTCGATCTTGTGAGGTTTTTATACGTTGTCGGATTATTTGAATCTTTTCCGTAGTCATACGTACCAACTCCGGTCCCAACAACGTTCCTTCACCCACCTCATCCCAGCATACTGGAGAACGACACTTTCTTCCATACAACGCCTCAAATGGAGCCATGCCAATACTTGATTGATAACTGTTGTTGTAGGGAAACTCCACGAATGGTAAGAACTTGTCCCAACTTCCTTTGAAGTTAAGGACACAGAGTCTTAATATATCCTTAAGAGTTTGAATAGTCCTCTCCGACTTCCCTTTCGTTTGAGGATGATATGCCAAACTGAATCGTAAATCTATGCCCATAGCTTTTTCCAAACTAACCCAAAATTATGAAGTGAATCTTGGGTCTGGATCAGAAAGTATGGATATTAGCATACCATGCAATCTTACAATCTCATTTATGTACATACGAGCAAGACGTTCAAGTGTATAAGTTTCTCATATCGGTAAGAAATGAGCAGACTTGGTCAATCTATCAACAATGACCCAAATCACATCTATGCCTTGAGAAACCTTGTGAAGACCAGTAACGAAATCCATGGTAATGTGCTCCCACTTCCATTCTGGAATTTCAAGTGGTTGCAATGGACCTTTTGGCACTTAATGCTTCACCTTGACTTGTTGACAAGTTAGACACCTCAAGATAAACCCCGCCATCTCTCTCTTCATATTGCTCCACCAAAATGTATGTTGAAGATCATTATACATTTTGGTACTCCCAGGATGGATTGCAAACGGTGTGTTGTGCACCTCCATCATGATTTTATACTTCAAGTCAGAATTGTTAGGAACACAAAGTCTGGATTTGACTCGAATTATTCCTTCTTCATCGATTCTTTCTTCCGGAATAGCACCTTCTTGCACTTTCTTCTTCATACGCATTAGCTCCAGGTCTGTAGCTTGAGCATCTTTAAATTTATCGATTAAAGTCGGTTCTACTCGTATATCCGCCATCATCACATGGGTCCCTGGAGTCTTTAACTCTATCTCCATCCTTTGTAAGTCATAAAAAATGGGCCTTTGCGTTGACAATATCGCACTCGTACCCGTATATGATCTTCTACTCAATGCGTCAACTACTACGTTCGCTTTTCCAAGATGGTATTGAATGGTATAATCATAATCTTTCAACAGCTCAAGCCATCATTGCCACATGTTGAGTTACTTTTGAGTGAAGAAATATTTGAGGCTTTTATGATCTGTATAGATCTTCACCTTCTCTCCATACAGGTAATGCCTCCAAATCTTAAGCATAAAAACGATAGTTGCCAACTCTAGATCATGAGGAGTATAATTCCTCTCATATTCTTTGAGTTTTCGTGAGGCATAGGCTATAACTTTCCCATGTTGCATGAGAACACATCCTAAACCTTTGCCTGAAGCATCACTGTAGATGACAAATCCCTCCGAACCAGATGGTATTGTCAGAACATGTGCTAAAATGAGTCTCCTCTTGAGTTCTTGAAAACTCTTCTCACAATCCTCGTTCCAACCGAATTTTGTATCTTTCTGAGTCAGCTGAGTTAATGGAGTAGCGATTCAAGAAAACCCTTCTACGAATCTCTGATAATAACAAGCTAAGCCGATAAAGCTACGTACTTCGGTCACTGACTTAGGTTGCTCCCAGCTTTGAATTGCGTCAATCTTTGTCGGGTCAACAGATATTCCATGATTTGATATCACGTGCCCAAGGAATGCTACTTCCTCAAGCTAGAGCTCGCATTTCTTCAACTTGGCATATAACTTGTTTTCACGAAGCTTTGGAAGTATCAGTCTCAAGTGTTGCTCATGATCTTCACGGCTTTTGGAGTAAATGAGGATGTCATCAATAAATACGACCACAAAATGATCCAAATATTCCTTGAATACTTGGTTCATCATATCCATGAAGGCAGTATGAGCATTAGTCAATCCAAATGACATGACTAGGAATTTGTAATGACCGTTTTGAGTTCTGAAAGCAGTCTTTGGGATGTCATCGGTTTTAATCTTTAACTGATGATATCCGGAACAAAGATCGATCTTTGAAAAGAATTTTGCACCTTGTAACTGGTCAAACAGGTCATCAATACGAGGTAACAGGTACCTATTTTTGATGGTGACATGATTCAACTCCTGATAATCAATACAAAGTCGAATACTTCCATCTTTCTTCTTCATGAATAGAACAGGAGCACCCCAAGGAGACGTACTAGGACAAATGAAACCGATGTCTAATAATTCTTGTAGTTGGGTTTTTAACTCCTGAAGTTCAATATGAGCCATTCGATATGGGGATGTCGACGTCGGGATTTTTAATGTCCCTTTTCGTTACTTGTTCTTTGGTGTTCTCATGTTAATGTGAGATTTGTTTGGAAAAACAAGTGAAAAAGGTCCGACGTGTATAATGTCGACGAATTGGGTGACGTCCCCAAAATAGGTATACATCACCCATCTTGAGTCGCCAAATACATGGTACAAAATACAAATACAACTTAATTATACAACAGTCGACAAAACATAATCTAAGAGTTTTAATACGTATATTGTCATCTAGACAGTATACAAACTAAATGAAGTCCTCATTACATTTATTATCACACTATTTTGTAGAATAGTGAGGACTACTAAGACACCATCTCTGACCGTCACACCATTCCCCGACTAGTCCCGACTACGTTATCATTTCCTGAAGAGAACAATGAAAGCAAAAGGGTGAGCTCAACTAGCCCAGTAAGAAATATTATGACTAAAATAATGCAGAATAAATTATCCTTAGCCTTCAAAAGTGTTAAACTGATAGAATACAATAGACATCATGTTTAACTGCACTGAAAATAAGCAATCCATTAAAAGAGTCAAGTAGAGAATAAAATCTACTATCTTCTATGATTTAAAATGTTTTCATCAATTTTTATCGCTGAGACTCAGCTTAATAAATAAACCACATCATCGAATCATCCCTGCACTACAGGTCAAGGATATTCATTAAATCTGGTCATGACTATACCGAAAAATCCCTGGTCATAATCATACCAAAAACTGTCCATCAATAAACTACAGGCTAATGAGGACTTTTACCACATCATTCGTCACATTACGGTCATGACTATACCGAAAAATTCCTGGTCATAATCACACCAAGTCCATCTATGCACGTAAGCTAAAGATGACTTTTATCACAATATAAACATGAGAATGATGACAATGATATAAACATTAATCAAACAAAAATAAGGATAAATATTAAAAACTTTAAATTTATCCAAATATTATCCATCACTTAATAAACTCATAATCTAATATTATTAATATTATAACAATATTTTAATCACTTCTTAAACTTATAAACAATTTATTTCAATTGTTTACACTTTACCAAATAATGCATTTAATCATTCAAAATGCTATACTCATAAGATTTCATCACCAATGATCAAATCCTCATCAAAAATCAGATATACCCTATATAGGATTTCCAAGCCATAAAATCCTATTTTCCAACTTTGTTACTTCACATAACATATTTAACTCATATGTTCGTAACTAAACCATTTTCATGAAAAATATCAAATCAATCCCAAAAATATTTATTTTTTGGGATTTAGCAGAATATAGTCTCATAATGAACATATATTTTTCTTGGAATTTTTTAAAATTCATTTACTATTTTTCAAAAATCAATTTCTAATTAATTCCTTAAGAAATTAGCTACCTCAAGTTTAACTCCAGAAATTTCCAAATCTTGGCAGGATCTTACAAATGTTAACATGAGCTTTCATTTTAAATTTCATGGTTATCAGAGTTATAGAACTCTGGTTATAGCGTTTTTCGTCGAAAAAATTTAAATATTGAAATGGTCATAACTTTCTCATTTTAAGTCGGAATGAGCTCATTTTTGAACAGGATGTACTTTATACCATATATTTTCATGTCCCAAAACGCCAGAATTTTTCTCATAAATTAAGTGGCCAAAAGAGCCCTTACAAAATTTTGGGCAGTAGCCTTTGTGGTATTTTCAATTTTTTACTCCTTTGCTAAAATCAATCCACACGATAATCTACAACATCTTTTCCAGTGATTCCACTTGGATAAGTTAGAAAACTCATAGATCTAACTCTAGGACTTGACCACACTCAAAAATTCAGAATATAGTAGGAGATATGGTCAATTGAATTTCATATTCCATTTTCACCAAAATCTGATTTTCAACCCTTTGTGATTTCTAAGAAACTTTCATGTGTTCACACAATAACCAACATAACTCATCATGACAATGACATAATAATTCAATAAAACAAGTTCAAGAATAAATTCTAAAGATTTATAAGTTAATTTATCCTGAACTCAATAATGTCCAAATTATCAACAGGATACTTCTTTGTAGAGTAAAATTCGAGAATGCTCAGAAGAATATTTTCATGAAAAAATACTGGATGAAGCGCAAATATCAAGGATATTCCACTAATTTCATGGAGTATAGAAGTCAAAGCTTTAACCAACTGAGTATAAGAGAATATATGAAACTGCAAATGGATTTTCGTCCGCCATGCGGTAATCCACTTAGATAGATCATTTTCACAATTTAATAAGGAATGAATACAAAGGATCATTCACCATGCATGTGATAATACACATAGACAGGTTATTCCAACAGAATAATAAAGAATGGAATAACAGAAGAAATCACCATGCATGCGATAGATCGCACCGACAGGTTATTCTCAACAGAATAATAACTAATGGAACCAGGTTAGGCGTAATACGCACCGACAGGATATTCCAACTAAATAATAAAGAATGGAATAACAATAGAAATCACCATGCATGAGATAGATCACACAGACATGTTATTCCAACAGAATAATAAAAATGGAACCAGGTCATGCGTAACGCACAGACAGGATATTCTAACAGAATAATAAAGAATGGAACCATATCATGCGTAAGCCTTGCATGACGAGGATATTCTAATGAATAATGAAGAATTTCACCATGTATGCGGACTGCCATATAAAAAAGTTATTCAACATAATGATAAAGAATGGAATAATGAAGAATTTCACTAAGTATAGGGTGATCAGCAGTATACAAGTTATTCCAACAGAATAATAAAGAATGGAATAACATAAGTTCTCTTCATGAATACAAAAGAAATAATACCCCTTACCTTAAAAAGAATAGTATTCCGACTGGTAGGGCGATGATATACTTAAAGAAAACTTGCACTATCTTCTACGCTCAAAGCTTTCTTAAACTCTAAAGAAATACGCTCAAGATTATAGAAAAGAACTCTCTATAGTTTCTCTCTAGAGTTTCAAATTGAATTAAGTAAGAAATAATGAAGGAATGGGCTTCTATTTATAGAAGAATGGATCGATATAGTAACTAATTCATGAACGGTCCAGATTGATTTACTTTTAATCGGACGGTCCATATTTAAAGCAAAATCTTTTAAATAAAATATAATATATTCTATTTATAATCTAATAAAATGAATAACTTTATAAAACTATTCATTTTTTATATAAAAGATTTTACTACTGAAAAACACTATGCACGGGCACTATGCAACACTATGCATAATAAAATATAATATATTCTATTTATAATCTAATAAAACGAATAACTTTATAAAAGTATTCAATTTTATATAAAATGATTTTACTATACAAAACACTATGCATAATAGAATATAATATATTCTATTTATAGTCTAATAAAACGAATAACTTTATAAAAGTATTCATTTTATATAAAAAGTTTTTCTTTTCTATTACATTAATAATACTAATAAAACAAAATTCATCATCATTATTATTATTCACACTATTAATCGACCGTGTCGTTCCTGTGAAAAGGGGCTTTTCAATAAGGATTTCTCCCTATTGGCGCGCAATTAGGTGACCAAACCTCTCCTTGGTAGAACTTCTAGACATCGTTAATATTGCAAATAATAATATTAATAACTTGTCATCTCAATTATTGATTTAATAATATATAAAATATCGATAATAATTGAATCAAAACCGAGTGACTTCTTACGTAAGCATTAATAATCAATACCGTAGTGCTACTATGCAACCACAGCAGACATTCGCATTTCTTTAACACCGGGTGCTTCAACGAGTTAACGATAAAACTTCCGTCGTTATTTTCATAAAATATTTTTGTCATTTTCTCAATCAAGAAAATAATTAGTTGTGGGGTTCACTAATGATTGTCACTGTCATCACGGATATTCTAAAACAAAAAGAATATTCCCCGACCAATTGAATATTATACAACAACTTGCATACTTTTCAAAATTTATAAATATTACCCACAACTATAACATTATATCAAATTCATTCCATAATATTCAAAAAAATATTTCGAGAAAATTAAATCTTTATTCATAAAATTTGGGATTTTACAATCTCCCCTCCTTATGAAATTTGCCCTTAAAATTTACATACGTACCTGGTATGCCGAACAGGTGAGGATACTTCGTCAGATTCCAACTCTTGAGGTATAACCTTTTAGTGTTGAATACGATCCTTCTTATCCAAGATTTTTAACACGTATCTCCTCATACGTTAAATCTTCTTCTATCTCGTCTGGTTCTAAATCAATAATGTGGTTCGGGTCATCCACATATTTATGTAACATCGGTACGTGAAAAACGTTATGAACACACGACATTCTTGGTGGTAAAACGAGTCTATAAGCCATAGTTCCTACTCGATCGAGGATTTTAAATGGGCTAATTAAATCGAGGGTTGAGATTTCCTCTCTTCGTCGATTCTTAATTCTAGAATAACGCCCTCTTGAACCTTTTTCTTCACATTCATCAGCTCTGAGTATGTAGCTTGCACGGCTTTAACTTTATCGATTAAAGTCGATTCTACTCGTATATTCGTTATCTTCACGTGGGTTCGTATATTCGCACTCGTAAACGCATACGATCTTCTACTCAACGCGTCAGCTACCACGTTCGCTCTTCTACGATAATATTGAATGGTACGAATGTAATCTTCAATAGCTCAAGCCAACATCTTTGGTGCATGATACGTTCGTTTTCGATGAAGAAATACTTGAGGGTTTAAGAAATGGGTTTTGTACTGGGGTCAATATAAAATTTGATTTCACGCTCTAGGGGTAGGCTAAGAAGTCTTCAAGAATACGTCAAGAAATTTATTAATAATAGAAATATCATTCAAAACTGTGACCCTCATCCAAGACTTGGATAGCATGTCACATTGATACCTATCAACTTTCCACCGTTATTCACGACGTCCCCTACGGAAAGTCTGGCTTCGGTGCATTCCACACAAGGAAGTCACCAGATAAAGGCTCGGGACTCTTTACTTATGGCTTGATATGACAGTGATTGGCTTTAGTGGTTTGGTTGCTTGAATTCGCATAACAGGTTGGTTAGGAATATAAAAGCTGTGAAACTCCAAATTTTATGAAATAAAAGTATTCAATTTTTCTATTTTGGTAAAAAGTTAAATTGATAAAAGTTTAAAGTTAAGGGTAATATGTGTAATTTTTTGCAAAGTAAGCAAGTTGATATAACATATTCTTTTTGTCGGGGAATATCCGTACAACTGGCACAATCATTGGTGGACCCCACAACAGAATTATTGTCGGATTGAGAAAATGATAAAAATATTTTTATGAAAATAACGGCGGAAGTTTTACCGTTAAAACTGTTGAACTACTCGGTAGTAAAAGTACAGTAATACGTGTGGTTGAATAGTAGCACACAGTATTGATTATTAATGCTTATGTGATAAGTCACTCAGTTTTGTTTTATTAGTATTATTAATGTAATAAAACAGAAAAGCTTTTTATATAAAACATAATACTTTTATAAAGTTATTCTATAAATAGAATATATTATATTCTATTATGCATAGTAAAATCTTTTTATATAAAACAGAATACTTTTATAAAGTTATTCTATAAATAGAATATATTATATTTTATTATGCATTGTGTTGCATAGTGCCTGCATAGTGTTTTGCATAGTAAATTTTTTTTATATAAAATAGAATACTTTTATGAAGTTATTCGTTTTATTAGATTATAAATAGAATATATTATATTTTATTTAAAAGATTTTGCTTTAAATATAGAGCGTCTGATTAAAAGTAAATCAATCTGGACCATTCATGAATTAGTTACTATGCAGTCCATTCTTCTATAAATAGAAGCTCATTCCTTCATTATTTTCATTTAATTCAATCGAAACTCTAGAGAGAATTCTTCTTCTAAAATCTTGAGCATATTTCTTTAGAGTTTAAGAAAGCTTTGAACGTAGTACAAGTTTTCTTTGAGTATATCATCGCCCTACCAGTCAGAATACTCTTCTTTCAAAGGTAAGGGATATTATTTGTTGTACCTGTAAGGGGTATTATTTCTTTTGTATTCATGAAGAGAACTTACGTTATTTCATTCTTTATTATTACATTGGAATAACTCGTATACGCGACTACCCTATACATGGTGAAATTCTTCCGTTATTCAATTCTTTATTATTCGTTGAATATCCTTTCGGTCGTGCATTTACTTTGACTGGTTCCATTATTTATTATTACATTGGAATAACTTGCGTCTTGATCTATCGCGTGCATGGTGATTTCTGTTGTTATTCCATTCTTTATTATTCATTAGAATATCCCCGTCGGTAATTTTGCTCGACTCGGTTCCGCTCTTTATTATTACGTTGGAATAACTCGTCTGTATGCGGTCTATCGCATGCATGGTGATTTCGTTGTTATTCCATTCTTTATTATTCTCATTTTAATATCCTCGTCATACGTTTACGTGGGACTGTTTCCATTATTTATTATTACATTGGGAATAACACATGCATGCGATGCCTATCGCACGCATGGTGAATCATACATTATTCCATTCTTTATTATTCTGTTGGAATAACCTGTCTATGTGAATTACCACATGCATGGTGAATGATCCTTTGTATTTCATTCCTTATTAAATTGTGGAAATGATCTGTTTACGTTGATTATGATGAGAGTCATAATAAAAGCATTAAACTGATGAAAATCATTGGTATATGTAGTATTAATAAGTATTGTGATGAGTTATGTTGGTTATTATGTGAAAACATGAAAGTTTCTTAAGAAATCACAAAGGGTTGACAATCAGATTTTGGTGAAAATGGAATATGAAATTCAATTGATCATATCTCCTATTATATTTCGAATTTTTGAGTGTGGTCAAGTTCTAGAGTTATATCTATGAGTTTCCTAACTTATCCAAGTGTAATCTGTAAGACCCCAACTTATTATTAATGAAATTTAATTTTCTCTATTTATTATTTTGAAATAGTAAGGGTTGATTTGATTAATGTGGATAGTTAGGGGTAAAATACGCAAATATTTCAAAATAAGCAAGTGGTTATAAAATATTCATTGTTGTCGGGGAATATTCGTTTGGTCGTGGAATATTCATACTGTCGGGGAATATTCGTACGACGGCTCAGCCATGTGTGGGCCCCATAACGGAAAGCGATTGGATGAAGAAAACGACAAATATAAGTTGGTTAAAAATAACGGCGTAGTTGTTATCATTAATCTTTCGTTAAAATACTAAATTGGTTAAACACAAGAAGCACGGTATTGCACCAATTATTGATTCTTACGAAGAAGGCACTACTCAATAATGGTTACAAGTAATTCTTGCTCAAAGATTTTATTGAGTTAATAATTCTTTGCGTTGATATTTTATATTCTTTGTTGTTTCAATAATTGTCATTACACAATATTTTTCATTATCGAAGCAATAATTCATATTATCTAAATAATATTATTACATAACACTATTGGCAATGTCTAGAAAGTTACATCTAAGGAGAGGTTTGGTCACCTAATCAAGGCGCAAGAAGGAGAAATTCTTATTGGAAAGCCCCTGCTTCCGGAACCTATGCAGTTGTCAATATTGTGATTCTGTAATATTATTTGTGAATAATTAATTATTGATTCATATGATGAGAAAAATATTAATTTATATGTATATAGATGGAGAAAATTTTTAATGTGACAATTGTTGAAAATTGAAATTTTATCTTTTTTGATAAAATAATTCATTTAAATATATTATTATATTTTAATAATATAATAATGGTGATATTTTTACAACGTAATGTGGGATATATGAGTATACGAGGAGGAAGAGTATTTTTGTTGCAATAAATGTTTAAAACATGTTAAACATGCTAAATTGGACCCCATTTATCGGTTGAAATTTGATTATACTTTTGTAAAATTGCCCGTTTGTGGATTTTGGTCAATTTCTGTTTGGAATTCGGAAAATCTTTCTTCTACGCGAAGTTGTAGAGAATTGAATTTCCTATAAAAACTCGCGAGATTCGAATTTTCTGATAAAAGGGCTATTTATTGTGAATTATTGAAGTTCCGAAGCTCCGAAATAATTGATTTTTGGAAGTTTTAATTATTATTTTAAAGAAAAACGTTTTTTTTCATTTAAGTGGGCTAACATGTGATATTAATTGCTAAAATCATATCTTATTTTTAAGATCCTGCCAAGATTTGAGTGGGGAGAGACGAGTAAATCCTTCGCTAGTATGTCCTACCTAAGCTTATTTTTTAGTTGGTCAGTATATAAGGATATTATGTGATATATTGATTTCCTTAATTAACCCTTGTTTTATGATGAGATTTGAGAATGTCGATCGAGAATATTAACAATGGAAATGAGACCGTGGAGACGCCTCAGACTCACCAACGAGGAGAACGCGTAACAGTCGGGCAATGTTCCTCCCGTGAACAACAACACCACTAAGCGAGATGATGAACGAGGGATGTTTAGAAGCTTTTTGCGATTCATGCAAAATCGACGAGGAGACTCTGTTCAAAATCTGAGGAGGAAATGATAGCAATTCACGGGTTGTCACACATGCCAAGCGATTCAAAGAGTTGGGACCACCAGAATTTAATTGAAAGCGATCCGATCACGGCGGAAACATGGGTCAAACAAATTACCAAGATATTCGATGTCTTGGGATGCATGGAGAGAACGAAGGTTCCATTCGCCACCTTTATGTTCCGTGGCGAGGCGTATCATTGGTGGGAGTCTCGTGAAGCGTACCCATCCACCAAGACTCAACATGTCTTGGGAAACGTTTGAAACTATTTAATGACAAATACTTTCCGAAAGTGTTCGTCATATGAAGGAAGTGGAGTTCATCGATTAGAGCAAAACAACATGGCGGTGTCTCGAAGACGAGGCAAAGTTTGCAGAGTTATCCGAGTTTGCACCTCATTTGGTGGAGAATGAGGAACGATGACGCGGATGTTTCTTAGAGGTTTGAAACCCTAAGATACGTCGAAGATCTCATTTCTCATAAACTTTTCTCTATTCGGGAGATGTTGTAAACAAGGCTCAATTATTAGAAGCGAGATAACGAGTATGGTCAATCTGAGGACCCACAACCGGATCGTATCGGAGATAGCGATCAATGTAATAATGATAACCGGCGGAGAAAAAACAGACGGACAAAAATGGTAACCACTCTTTTGGTAATCATGGCCATGAAAAGCGAAGAAGCGAGTCGGGAGGAGATTTTAAAAAGAGGAGATTTAACAACGATTATATGAAGACGGCAGTCTTTAAAGAATCGGGTTCTAAGGGAGGAGAACGACCACCCATTCATATGCTATAAATGTGGGAAAGAGGGACATATCGGTCAAACCGTCCACAACAGATTCAAGGTATGCTATAATTGTGGAAAGGAAGGACATATCGCCGAGATCATGCAGAGCGAAACCTAGTTCAATGAGGGACGGTGACTCAAAAGATCGTCCCAAAAAAGTCAAAGTCAACGATTAGGGAAGAGCGTTTGTTGTTTCGGGTCAAAATGCGAGGAACCCAAACGAGGTGATCACGGTAAGCTATTTATAAATTCTTGCTTAAGTTTATACCTTACTTGATCAAGGGGGTGTTACCCATTCATTTATCTCTCCGCTTGTGCTCAACGTTTAAACTTGACTCAGGAGAAATTAGACTTTGACCTATCTGTGGAAACTCCGTTAGGGAGAAACTTTCATCACATCCATCGCTTATAAATCTTGTTTGATTCAAGTTGGCACCATTACCTTACCATTGACCTTATCTCTTTAAAGATACTTGCTTTTGATGTGATTTTAGGAATTGATTGGTTAACTACTCATCATGCCAAAATTGATTGTTTTCGTAAGGTTGTTAGTTTTCATATTCTAACCAACACGTTGTATTTAATTCAAACAACTAAACCATTAAAATCAATCATTTGTATATCTAATCATAAAGCTATTCGTTTATTGAAAAACGGATGTCAAGCTTTCTTAGCCCATGTTATGGATTTGAATAAAGACACGCCAAATTTGAATAATATTCTGTTGTTATTGACTTTTTCCGATGTATTTCTAGAAGAACTTTCCGGTCTACCACCGGAACGTGAAGTTGAATTCTTTATTGATCTTGAAACTGGTACAAAGCCCATTTCTAAAACCCCATATCGAATGGCTCCTATTGAACTTCAGGAGTTAAAGGTCCAACTACGAGGAATTGTTGGACATCGGTTTCATAAATCTAAGTACATCTCCTTGGGGTGCTCTGTTTTATTTGTAAAGAAGAAAGAGCGGGAGTATGCGACTTTTGTATTGACTATCGGGAATTGAACCATGTCACCATCAAGAATAGGTATCCTCTACCTCGTATTGATGACTTGTTTGACCCGATTGCAAGGCACAATTCTTTTCAAAAATCGATCTTCGTTCGGATATCATCGGTGAAGATTAGAACCGAGGATATTCTAAAGACCGCCTTCGAACTCGGTATGGGCATTATGAATTCTTAGTCATGTCTTTCGGACTAACTAATGCTCTTGCGGCTTTCATGGATATGATGAACAAAAGTATTCAAGGAATATTTGGATCGATTCGTTGTTGTCTTTATTGATGACATCCTTATATATTCCAAAAGTCGTGAAGATCATGAGCACCATTTGAAATTTGGTACTCCAAAGGCTTCGTGAAAACAAACTATATGCCAAATTGAAGAAATGCGAGTTCGGCTCGAGGAAGTAGCATTCCTTGGGCACGTGGTGTTGAAACATGGAGTATCTGTTGATCCGTGAAGATTGAAGCAATACAAAGTTGGGAGCAACCGAAGTCGGTGGATCAAGTACGTAGCTTTTTGGGCTTATTTGGTTATTATCGGAGATTCGTGGAAGGTTTTTCGAATCGCTACTCCATTAACTCAAACTAACTCGGAAGGATACAAAATTCGTTTGGAGTGAAGAATGCGAGAAGAGTTTCCAAGAGCTTAAGAAGAGACTTATTTTAAGACTGTTCTAACAATACCATCGGTTCGGATGGATTTGTTATCACAAACGATGCTTCGAGCAAAGGGTTAGGATGTGTTCTCATGCAAGCGTGGGAAAGTCATAGCTTTATGCCTCGCGACAACTTAAAGAGTATGAGAGGAATTATCCTACTCATGATCTAGAGTCAGCGCAATGTTTTCAAGCGCTTAAAGATATGGAGGCACTATCTATATGGGGAGAAAGTGGAGATATATTCGCACCATAAAAGCCTTAAATATTTCTTCACTCAAAAAAGAACTCAACACGCGGCGATGACGTTGGCTCGAGCTATTGAAAGACTACGACCACACAATTCAATACCATCCCGGAAAGCGAACGTGGTGGTTGACGCGTTGAGTAGAAGATCATATCTTTGAACGAAAAGTGCGATGATGTCAAGTATACACATAGAGCCAACTTTAATAGAAAAAGTTAAGGTTGCTCAAGCCACCCAATCTTGGAGCCGATGCGTATGAAGAAGAAAGTACAAGAAGGAGCTATTAGGAAGCAAGAATTGATGAAGAAGGAATACTTGAGTCCACTCTAGACTTTGTGTTCCTAACGACTACGATTTGAAGTACAAGATTATGATGGAGGCACACAATACACCATTTGCAATCCATCACGGAAGTACTAAAATGTATCGTGATCTTGACATACATTTTGGTGGAACAATATGAAGAGAGAGATTGCAAAGTTTATCTCAATGTGTTTAACTTGTCAACGTGTAAAGGCGGAGCATCCGGTACCTAATGGTCCGTTGCAACCACTTGAGATTCGAAATGGAAGTGGGAACACATTACCATGGATTTCATTTCACGGGTCTTCCTACGGTTTCTCAAGGCATCAATGCTATTTGGGTTATTGTTGATAGATTAACCAAGTCTGCTCATTTCTTGCCGATACGGGAGACTTATTCCCTTGAACATCTTGCTAGTATGTACGTGAATGAGATTGTGAGGTTGCATGGCATGCCTGTATCCATAGTTTTTTGGATCGTGACCCAAGATTCACTTCAAGATTTTGGGTTAGCTTGCAAAAAGCTATGGGCACGGATTTGCGATTTAGTTCGCATACCATCCCCAAGCGGACGGACAATCGAGAGAGGACTATTCAAACTCTTGAAGATTTATTAAGACTCGTGTCCTAGACTTCAAGGGAAGTTGGGATAAGTATTTACCATTGGTGGAATTCTCCTACAACAACAGCTTATCGTGCAAGTATAGGTGTGGCTCCATTCAAGCATTATATGGACGAAAATGTCGTTTCTCAATATGTTGGGATGAGGTGGGTGAAGCAACATTGTTGGGACCCGAAGAGTTAAGACGTATGACTCACCGAAAAGATTCAAATGATTCGACAACGATACAAAGCGGCACAAGATCGACAAAAGAGTTATGCGGATCTTCATCGAAAGGACGTGGAATTTAGTGTAGGGGATCATGTATTGTTGCATGAGTTGCTCCATGGAAGGAAGTTACAAGATTTGGGAAGAGAGGAAAGCTCAATCCATGATTTATTGGTCCATTTCAAATTCTTGACCGAGTAGTAGGAAATGTAGCCTATAGACTTGTGTTACCTCCAAGTATGTCTCGTGTTCATAATGTGTTTCACATATCGTACTTCAGTAAATATGTGAAAGACCCGAACCACGTTATAGAATTAGAAACCAGGACGAAATAGCAGAAGACTTAACGTATGAGGAGGTACTGTCAAGATCTTGGATAGGAAGGAGCATGTCCCTACGCCAAGAAAGGTCATACCACAAGTTAAAGTTTTGTGGAGGAATCATGCTATAGAGGAAATGACTGGGAATTGGAAAGCGGAAATGAAAGCGAGGTATCCTCACCTTTTCGAAACACCAGTACGTCACGTCAATTTCGAGGACGAAATTTCATAAGGAGGGAGGTTGTAAGACCCCAACTTATTATTAATGAAATTTAATTTTCTATTTATTATTTTGAAATAGTAAGGGTTGATTTGATTAATGTGGATAGTTAGGGTAAAATACGCAAATATTTCAAAATAAGCAAGTGGTTATAAAATATTCATTATTGTTTGGGAATATTCGTTTGGTCGTGGAATATTAAGATCGTCGAGGAATATTCATACGACGGTATGACCATGTGTGGGCCCCATAACTGAAAGCGATTGGATGAAGAAAACGACAAATATAAGTTGGTTAAAAATAACGGCGTAGTTATTACCAATTATCTTGTTAAAATACTAGGTGGTTAAAACACGAAGACACTGCAGTATTGCACCAATTATTGATTCTTACGTGAAGAAGGCACTACTCAATAATGGTTACGATAATTACTATTCAAAGATTTTATTGAGTTAATAATTGTTGCGTTGATATTTTATATTCTTTGTTGTTTCAATAATTGTCATTACACAATATTTTTCATTATCGAAGCAATAATTCATATTATCCGAATAATATTATTAGATAACATTATTGGCAATGTCTAGAAAGTTACGTCTAAGGAGAGGTTTGGTCACCTAATTGCGGCGCCAAGAAGGAGAAATTTTATTGGAAAGCCCCTCTCTCCAGGAGGCGCACGGTTGTCAATATTGTGATTCTCGTAATATTATTTGTGAATAATTAATTATTGATTCATATGATGAGGAAAATATTAATTTTATGTGGATATAGATGGAGAAAATTTTAATGTGACAATTGTTGAAAATTGAAATTTTATCTTTTTCTCGATAAAATAATTCATTTAAATATATTATTATATTTTAATAATATAATAATGGTGATATTTTTACAACGAATGTGGGATATATGAGTATCTGAGGAGGAAGAGTATTTTTGTTGCAATAAATGTTTAAAACATGTTAAAACATGTCTGTGGACCCCATTTATCGATCGAAATTTGATTATAGCTTGTAAAATTGCCCGTTTGTGGATTTGGTCAATTTCTGTTAGGAATTCGGAAAAACTTTCTTCTCGTAAAGTTGTAGAGAATTGAATTTCCTATAAAAACTCGCGAGATTCGAATTTTCTAATAAAAGAGATATTTATTGTGAATTATTGAAGTTAGAAGCTCAAATAATTGATTTTTGGAAGTTTTAATTATTATTTTAAAGAAAAACGTTTTTTGCATTTAAGTGGGCTAACATGTGATATTAATTGCTGAAATCAGATCTTCAAAGATGGGCTAAGGAAATTTATAATATATATTAATATTTTATTAAATTTTACGCTTTGGTGTTCTAAAGATTTTCCTATAAATAGGGTGCTTAGGTTAGAATTGAAAATCACAATTGAACTGAAGTTTTTCTCTCTATATTATCGAGCGTATTCTTGTGAGTATTTTGAGTATACTTTGAGTATTGTTAGAAGTGCAAGTTCCTTCAAAGACTATATACCCTAGATTCCAAATTAGAAGTACTTAATCTTTCGAGGTAAGGGATGTTATTTTCTTCTCAAATGATATTATTTCTTCAATATCATTATGCTAAAATATTGGTTGGAATTTTTTATCAAATTTGGAACTTTTTCATGTCGGGGTTACTATTCATGAGTTACTATTCACGAGTTACTATTCATGAGTTACTATTCACGAGTTACTTATTCACGAAAGTACTATTCATGAA